>JAGXJF010004307.1:600000-1004160 GCA_019208055.1 Stipa capillata | reverse complement strand
ACCGAGTGGGCCTCCATGGGACTCCTCGAGCCTGTTGGGCCGACTCGCTGTGCTGGGCCTACGCGGATGGGTTCCCCCCGTCAGATGGGTTCGACAAGATGAAGCCCACAGAAGTGTTAGGAAGGATCCTAACACATGAGATGGAACTCAAGCAAGAAGGCAAACAAAGCTCTTCCCCAGCAGCTAAGAAGAATATTGCCTTGAAGACCACTGCTTCAATGTCACAACCTGAGAGTGACAGCAATGAGGAGATGACCAGTGGAGAAGAGAGTGAACTCATCCTCCTCACAAGAAATTTCAGAAAGTTCTACAAGAAGAAGAAGCAATTCGAGTCCAGTGACAGATTCAAAGGGAAGAGGCTGTTCAAAGACAACAAGTGCTTCGAGTGTGACAAGGAAGGTCACATTGCTGCTGATTGTCCAAGCAAGAAAAAGGACAATAGTCAGTACAGGAAGAAGAAGAGGGACTTCCATGGAAAGAAGAAGACCTTCAACAGCAAGCATACAACTTACTCCAAGAACAAAGCCACTGCCAGAGCTTATGTTGGACAAGCTTGGGTGTCTGAGGATTCAGGCTCAGAAGAAGAGTCAGAAGATGAAGATCAAGTCGCTGGTCAGCATGGCTGATATACCCAGCTGTGACACAGCCAGGTCACACAGCTGTGAGATCAATGCTGAAACCGATCAACTGCCATCCACTTCTGCCCCTTTGTGTCTCATGGCCAAAGGATCAAAGGTACTTACTAAAGATGACTTTCCTGATTATGCTGAACTAATGGGCATTCTTGAAAGAACAGATAAGGCATATGACAAGGAGAGGAAGGAGAACATATCCTTAAGGGATAAACTCAGGGAGCTGAGTGAATCATATGATGAGGTTACAGATGACAGGGAAAATCTCAGGCTGGACCAGAAAAACCTGGAAATAGCTCATGAAAAGCTCAAGACAGCTCATGAGCTTCTCATTAAGGAGCATGAGGAGCTTAAGGCAAAGCATTCCATGTGCACTGATATTCCTTCTATATGTACTGATGCAACTTTGCCTACTCCTGCTATCATTGAAACATGCTTAAACTGTGATAGTCGTATAAATGTTCTAACATCCACAGGTTGTGCTATTGATAACTCTAAAGAGGCTTCAACCTCTACTGCTACTAACTCTGTGGATGCAGCTGAACATAACAAGCTCAAGGAGGAGTTTGAAGAGCTTAAGAGGCTTATGAGAAAAGGACTATGCACTGCCAACATTGGCATACAAAATTATCAGCTGATTAGAGCTGAGATGCTGAGAAAGAATGATGGCCGAAAAGGCCTGGGTTATGATTCCTCTGCAAATAAAGATAAACTGTCTGCTGTCACTAACTCTTATCTTGCAGCTAAATTTGTGAGACAGGCAGGTACAAGTGACAACAAATTTGTTGGTCACATACAGAGAAATAGGAATGCAGTAAACATTCCATCTAACCCATCATATATCCTGCAGAAGGATAGAAAAGGGAAAATTGTGGCCAAATATATTAGTCGCAGGCACCTGACAAAGTGGTTACCAGCTACCTGGGTTCCAAAGGTAACAGTTGCCTGTGTCACAAGTATTCTACACAGCTGTGTATCCACCGGTGTCACCGGCAACTCACACAGCTAGCTAACCCATTTGTCTAAGGTTGCAGGTGATAGACAGCCAAAGAGGATTCATGTTATATCATATGTTGCTAAGATTGTTAATGTCAGAAATAGATATGCTAACCCTTTAACTGATGTTTCTGCATATGGTAAAACTGCTAAGGGAGCCAAACACGTTTGGGTCCCTAAATCCCATAACTAATCTTGCAGGATACTGCCTCCAGTGGAACTGACTGGGTTGTTGACAGTGGATGTACAGAACATATGACAGGAGGCAGAGAGGAATTTATAGAGATCACAAGTGAAAATCTTCCAAGCAAATATGTGATCTATGCAGATAACTCAAAGGGAAAGGTAAATGGCATTGGTAAAGTTGTCATATCTGAAAAACACTCTTTATCCAATGTTATGCTTGTGGACCAGATAGGCTATAGTCTGATGTCTGTGTCACAGCTGTGTGACACAGGTATAAAAGTTTCTTTCTATCCTGATAAGGTTATAGCCTCTAAGCTATCTGATAATTCTCAAGTATTCAAAGGATGCAGGTCTGGAAAACTATACATTGTCAACTTCAATGAACAGCCTGCAACAGCTCCATGGTGCCTCATGGCCAAGACCAGTGCTGACTGGCTGTGGCACAGGCGGCTAGGACATGCAGGGATGAAGCTTCTCAACAAACTCAGCAAGTATGACTATGTGTGAGGACCTGGTTTCAACTACCAGACCCCCCTTGTGTATATCCTCGTCAGTCCAGGATCATGCTGACGGTACACAAGCGAAATGAATAACATCACATGCATTCAAAGTTAAAGACATAGTATTTGAGTACGATATGCCACACGGCTTACAAGGTTCCATGTCTTAGCGACATTATTACATCAGAGGAAACAGCGGAAATAAAAGCGAAGCGGCTCCATCCAAGCCACAGGAAAATTGACGGAGGCCACGCGACCTACTCTTCGGGATCATCATAGAAGTAGTCTTCATCGGCACCTTCTTCAGCATGCTCCTCTGCACACCACCACAAAACACATGCATGATGAGTACTTCACGTACTCAGCAAGCCACCTGGCGGTAGATGGTCCTATCATACTACATGCAAGGCTCCAAAGGAAGGCTTTATGGTTTATTTGCGTAAAGCAATCTTTTTAGTTGAACTACTTAAATAGATTCAAAGGCAGCATTTTGATGTAAATCGGTTTTATTATCAGGGGTATTTTCAACAGGTGTGGTCCACAACCAACACAGTCGAGCAAGGACTCCCGCCTTCGCTCGACCTTAGAATTCATCAGCAAAGGGGTAGAGGGAAATATCAAGGGGGAGAGGGACAGGTCCTTTTCATCAAGAATGAGGCATGTGCTGTCCATGACCGTGGACACGGCTAATCGATTAGTTTTAACTCTGCAGAGTGTGTACACTTTACCCACACGACACGATCATCCCCTTATGCCAAGCTGCGCAAGCTTGTACACACGCCCATCGGTGTGTCAGCAGGGTGATCGTGACGAGGTCTTTTAGCTAGTCTCATCCCGATGTGACATGCCCACTAGGTTTCGACACAGAGGAGCATACACCTACTTACCTTGCGTGCCCCCTTTTGTGCCGAGGTCCTCATAGCCACGTCCACCCTTCTGCGGTACGGCGATGTCGACACCAGGACTCGACTAACCTACTTAACCAAGCCAGTGCCCATATAGCATGTGGTTGTACTGTTTTCACAATTCTCCAATTACATGACTTCGGCCTTATGCGGTACGGACGACAAATGGTTCCTTTAAAACCGGCGTCCTGCGGGTAGGACAACCATATGCTCCTTCAAACCTGATTCAGCTGCTGCCCGCACCATATTAGATGGTAAGTTTCACCCAGAGTAGAATAGGAAGAACAGAGAGAGAGGAAAACATCGGGCATCCGGCCCTAGCTCAGCGAGCTCAATAACAAGTATCAACAAGGATTATTGATCCCAAGATCATTCCTCCGAGGAGGCAATCAAAACAGCCTAAAGATATATATATAAAGCATGGCTAAGCATTCTCTACTCTATTCAGAATAAAACCTATTAGTCTACTCAGGGTATCAAGTAAATGGCGACAAGCGGAAAGGTAAAGGTGTGTCAATCGACACGCTAACTACTGGAATAAAACAGCATGCATGTTTATAAACAATAAAATATAATGACTTTGAAAATATAGGATCAATATGATCAAGAAAAGTGGCATGCCTTCGTGGTAGTGCTCTCCTTCTTCAGCTACTTCGGTCACCGGGTCGGTCTCTTCACTCCCTATCATTGCAATGAAACGAGAACGAAATAATAAATAACCAACTCCAATAAACATTCCGAAAAGCAACCCGAAAGAGAAGCACGACGAAGGTAAGATAGGGTGGAATGGAACGATGGCGTGATAGCATCATCGCGGCGAAGATATAATAGGTGTACTAAGATTGGCCATAACCATTTATACATACCATATATAATATATCTAGAAATAACATATAGCATATATCCCTTATCAGGTATTAGAATAGTTATTCTTATACCCACATAACATACACCTTAACATGCTAATAATCACAACAAAAGGTAAAACAATTCACAATTAACCACAAATAAATATTTAGATGAAATCTAAATATTTATAATGGTTAACAACAGTAAGAATAAATTTATAACACAAAACCATATTTACACATGATTTTCTATTATTTAAAGACTAGAAATTAATCACAAAGCTATTTCCTACCATTAGCATAAACTAATTAAGCATGGATCAACATAGGGTGTAACATAAGTACTGGAACAGTACCAAAAATGATTTAATAATAATATTAACTCTGAACATTATTTAATTAAAGCTATTTCTATCATTTTTAGTGTAATAATAATATAGAAAATAGCAATTATTAACAATAAATCATGCAATTGGGTTCAACTGATGTAAAACCAATTCCAGAGACATTTCATATTTGCAAGTGTTTTAGAAATATAATTTAAGTAATTATAATTATTATTCTAAGCATGAAAATTACACTAAGAGCATGGTAAAACATTATTTAATTAAGATAAATGAGTTCCCATGACTTGAAATCATCCCTAGAATATAACATGATTTATTGAGTACTGGACATGAATTTTTAATAGCTAAAACAGATTTATAAAGAGACTATTGCTAAAACAGAATTTAAATATCAATTTTTAAATAGACCTAGAACACATCTTGATTTCTATAGCTCAAACCAGTGTAGGGAAAATGTTTTAGTTTACATGGTAAATGAGTTCTAGGGTTCTCTGATCCTAAGCAAAAATTGAATAAAAATAACAGAGGGCATTACTATTTTTAATAATTAACATAAAGTTATTTTAATTCTAGAAAATTCTACACTAATCCAAAAATTATGAAAATTTCCAGAAGTGCTCCCTATCATACTAGTGATCTACAGAAAAAGTTTCACTTCAAAATAATCATCCAATACAAAGTTATCATGAAATTAGGTCAAATTTCATCCAAAATTAAATATAGTTCAAAATCTAGCGGTCGGATTAAAAATCCGATTGCACCATTGGATTCGTGGGGTTCTAAGGGTTCCATTTTAATACTGAGATCTAAGATCGGATAAGGATTGGATGTGGGCCAAAAATTGGATGGAAGGGTTTATTGTGCATGTGCTACAGTAGCACGAGTGTATTGTTCAGCTACAGTACAGAGAGCAAAAAAATAGGGTTTGAGGAGAACAAATCAATCCATGGTTGAATCAAGGAGATGAAGATTGGATCAAAATTGGTTGAGGGAAAAATCATCCTTGGGTTGATGGGAGACTACCTCGGTGGGGGATTGGAGAGAAGCTCACTGTAGGTGGAAAAATTGAGGAGAGAAGGAGATCACCGGAGTTGGAGAAGAACTCGCTGTACGGTTGATGTAGTGGAAGAAGCTCCCGAATTCTTGCGGTAGGAGATGCGCGACGGCGTGGGGAAGCTCCAACAACAAATCCTCGGTGTAGGGGTGCATCGGTGTGGCCAGAATTGCTCGCCGGAGTTCTCGCCGAAGTTGAGGAAGAAAAAGAGGTGGAGAACAATTTTTTTAGGTGTGGGAGAGCAAGGAATAAAGCACAGGGGTTGCGTTCTATTTATAGGGGAGATATGGGGGAGAAAAGAGGCAATAGACATTGCTTAAAGGAAAGAAAGAATTAGGAAAGAAAATTTGGAAAGAACGAAGGAATTTGAATAGAAATCGGAGAGCTCGGCCGCGGACTCACGCGCACAGCGCTGGGTGCTTCCAGGCTGCATGCATGCATGCGTACGGGCCGGCCCCCCCACAATTCATTTTTAATTATTTTTGGATTAAAACATAGAGAAAAATAAGGTAACTCAAAACTGATTTAAATGGGCTTCAAAAATTATGAAAAAATTTCCAGTAAATCAATTCGGACATGAGGAATCCAAATAAAATATTTTTAGAGAGAGATTCTAAAATAATTTCAAATAAAAATTCAAAACAACACTTTAAGCTCTCAAACTAATTCATAGCCTTGAATTAATTTGAGATAAAATTCAAATAAAATATTTTAGCACTTATACATAGTTGCACATCGTTCTCTCACTTTAAAAAAAATTTTAAGCCCGTAAAATTGAGAATGTTACACTATGTCATAGGCTTAGAAAAGGTGAAGTTTGAGAAGGACAAGCCCTGCAGCTCGTGTCAAGCCGGCAAACAAGTTGGAGCTGCCCATCGTCCCAAAACTATCATGACCACCACATCTTCGTTTGAGTTCATACACATTGATCTGTTTGGTCCTACAACATATGAGAGCTTGGGAGGTAACAAGTATGGCTTTGTCATAGTAGATGACTTTTTCTCGCTATACTTGGGTGTTCTTTTTGAAGGAGAAGACACAGTTTTACAAGAAATTCAAGTATCTCATTGTTAGAGTTCAAAATGAGTGGAAGGTAAACCTGGTCAAGGTCAGGAGTGACAATGGGACTGAGTTCAAGAACTCAAAGGTGGAAGCATTCCTGGACAAGCATGGAATCAAAGCATGAACTTTCAAGTCCATATGCTCCACAGCAAAATGGAGTAGTGGAAAGGAAGAACAGAACCTTGATAGAGATGGCAAGGACATTGCTAGATGAATACAAGACTTCACCAAGATTTTGGGCTGAAGCTGTCAACACTGCTTGCCACTCCATCAACAGGACTATATCTACATCCACTACTCAAGAAGACTCCTTACGAGCTGCTCACCAACTCCAAGCCAAATATCTCATACTTCAGAGTATTCGGTTGTAAGTGCTACATTCTTAGAAAGGGCAAACGCCTTACTAAGTTTGAAGCTAAATCTGATGTTGGTATATTTCTTGGTTATTCTACTAACTTCCCATGCCTATAGGGTCTTTAACACCTCCACAAAGGTTGTTGAAGATTGTATGGATGTGGATTTTGATGAGTCTTATGGCTCCCAAGGAGAGCAGGTTGTTAATGATGTAGGGAATGTGGACATTCAGAAGAAGTCCATTGGTGAGATCAGACCCACCATCAAGGAGGAGACTGCCTCACCAATCGATCTAGAACCACTCTCTCCATCACTGGGTGAAGACATTGGAGATCAGGACATTGAGTTCGAGTACAACCCAGCCAATGATCAACTGGATGCAGAGGACCTGACTCAGCCAGCTGTGTCACAGGAAGAACCAACTGTGTCACAGGCAACTCCATCAGCTGTGACACAGGCGGTTAACCCCGAACCCCTTGTGATGATGGATAGTACGGTATCCCACGTATTAGGGGTATCCGTGTACAGATCCCCGGGACTTTAGGACAGGTACGACGTATCCGGTAAGGATCCCTGGACGACAAAGTAACCCCTCTCAGGAAGGGAAGACTCCCCTTAAACTAGTAAGTCAATCCCGACGTTTAAGGAGACCAGAGTCCTACTCGGGCGTAAGTCCACGTCCAGTACGACCCTGGGAACCCCCTATATAAGGATCAGCAATCCCATAGGGGAGGACAGGTCTTTCTGGTCGCAGCACAAGCAACATAGGATCTCAGGAGGCGAAGCCCTAGAAGACCCGCTACCTCGAAGGAGTCGAGCCCGGCGGTTTAGCTAGATTAGTCTACGATTAGGCCTAGGGTAGCCACTAACATACACCCCCTATTGTAAGCATGTTCTCCATTAATATATAGCAACAGGATGTACGGTTATTATCCTGAGGGAGGCCCGAACCTGTATAAAAACAGCTGTCCCCTGCTGTCAGAGCTCCTAGCACTTGGGCCCTAGAGGTCCCTATCCCCCAGTAATCATCACTCCACGAATACCGTAAGATCGCTGATTCACCGATCGTCGATAGATGGCGCCGACCGTGGGGACCTCTCCGGACCAAGCCGTCCAGGAAGAATCAGAGTCGGCAGGACGCGCAACTAAGCGCGATCAGATCCCAGCGCCGGTTGCACAGCCCTCACCGGTTTGGACCGAGGAGGAAGAAGCAAACCCGGCAGGAAAACCGATCGCAGTCTCGCCCCGTACTGGGTACTCGGACCAGGGTTTCTACGACAACTTTGGCCCTATGGACCCATACCCGGTTATGGATCGAGTGGATTTCAGAGAGTACGCCCCTGGAGAGGACTCGGATGGCGAAGCAGATCACTTCAGAGCCGAGTGCGCCAGGGCCTTCAGCGGGAAGTTGGTCTTGAACAACGACTTTCCCGGCAGGAACGACCAGCCCCATGGTTGGAATTTCTCCTGCAAACTCTGATCGCGAGAACGAACAAGATCGTACCCACGTCGCGTCCGATGAGGACAACGTGATGGAATACGAGTACACATCGTCCAGCCAAGGACCTCGGATGGTACTCGCGATCGACGACGGTCGAGAAGGCCTCGAAGATCAGAATCTGCCCGGGGGCTCGTAGCAGCACAATGCAATGGCTGCCTCCCACATGAACGGGGGCTTACCCGCCGCCGGGGAAAGAACTCCCCGCCGAAACGGAGACCCGCCTGCCGCTGTGGAGAGATCCCCCCTAGGAACGAGGGAATACGTGTCCCGAACTACTCGAAGACTTGCGGAAGTACGCAATCTGCTGTCACAGCCTCCCGTGATGGATTTATCGACACCCGCGGGTGTGCGGTGGCTGCAACGGTTGGGGGCTGACCTCCAAGAGGCTCAGAACCAAGCCGAGTCTTCTCGAGCCCAATCGGTGACCCGTAGCTCTACTCGGGCGAACACCCTCCTCTGCTAGAAGAACGCGATCAAGAGGGACGACACCCCAGGAACAGGTCTCCTCAGGAGGAGCCACCTGTCGACCTCCGAGAACAGCTCGACAAGCGCCACCGCCAAAGGCGCCAGCAAGAGCAACAGCCTTCTCGGAGAGATCACGTGCAACACGCCAATACTCGCGGCCGAACCTCGACCTCGAATAGCGGCGAGAATGCACCTTATCGGGGAGCCTTCAGCGGATGCCAGGCGCTATCCCAGGAACTCCGACAGGTACGCTGGCTGTTCGCACGAAATTGGATCCGTGGAACACCTAGGTGATGGGAGTCGCCAACCGCACTTACGTGTGCGATAAACGGATGCTTTTCGAGCAAAGCAACAAAGGATAACTATCGCACTTACGCGTACGACGAGCGATTGCTTTCCGAGCAAAGCAAACAAAGATCTTCCTACTTACGTGAGGAAGAAACGACTGTTTTACAGCGCAAAACAGCAAAGATCTACTACTAAGAAAAGGTAAAAGATAAAAGGTAAAAGATTGATTTGATCGATTGTTGGATGATTTTCAATCGGCCGTCACCCTTTACATATTTATAGGGCGGCTGGTCTTCCCGTAGGAGGTTCGGACTCCTAATCCTAATCTGATTACAAATATATCTCTTTCCTTGCTTAAAGGATCTGGATTCTACCGTACATGTAACTTTCCATACAAACCAAGATAGCTTTCCAAATCTTAACTGCTTCGGACGCCGACATCCGGACTCTTCTCGGCGCACGGGATATCCTTCCTTAACAAACTGGATAGACTTCCAAATCTTGCAGGACTCTCCTTGATTGCCTCGCCGCGTTTCTTGCGCCTCAAGCTGAAGTCTCTGGCGTCGGGTAAGTCTTGAAGGATAGTACTGCAATTCAGACTTGCTGAAGATGGTCCTTCGCGGGTGCTCAGGGGACGAACTTGGACCGCTCGGGAATCCGCCGAGTGCTCGGGGACGAACTCGGACTGCTCGGGGATGAACTTTGTACCGCTCGGGAGTCGGCCGAGTACTCGCGGAAAAAACCCCTCGGGGCTGGAGACCTTCTCGGGGCTGGGCCACTCGGTATCACCAGTACTCGGGGTCGATGTTTCTCGGGGTCACGAAGTGCTCGGGGTCACGAGTGCTCGGGGTCGCGAGCGCTCGGGGTCGCCACTGTTGAATGTCCAGCGGTACTGCTCGTGGCTTGATGACGTAGCACTCGGGACGTTGGCGCTCGGTATTCAAAGATACCGCGAGCGTCCAAACCACTCGGCTGTATTAATCCTGCATGTAAGAGTGAATGCTGCATCCATACTGTTAGCTTCATCATCTCAACTTCCAGCAAACCTAATACTTAATTTGGCCCACTGAATAAACCTTCAAGCCAAATTACGCTGTAAACAGAGGCTCTGCCTGTGCCACAGGTCAGAGAGGCAGATCAAAGTCCCGAGGAAAGGGCAAGTTTTGCAGATACTGCAAACGTGATGGACATGACATTTCTGAGTGTTACAAGTTGAAGAACAAGAAGAACAGGAAAGGCACAAAGCCGAAGGATAAGGCTGATGCTGCTGCCAACTGCTCCGCTAACTCAGATGTCGAGTCTTTGGTGATCATTGCTGGAACTTCTGCCACCAGCTGTGACACAGGTGATCATCCCACCTGTGACTCAGGTGATCACCCCCCCTGTGACACAGATGCAAACACAGGTGCTGGTTTCTTGGATGTTGTTGCCAGTTCTACTGGACAGAGAGCTGCTACCGATGAGTGGATTCTTGACACTGCTTGCACATATCACATGTGCCCTCACAGAGATTGGTTCAGTTCCTTTGAGCCGTTAAGCAATGGTGGATCAGTTCTTGGCTATGATGATTCATCATGCAAGATAGAGGGCATTGGCTCAGTTCAGATCAAGATGTTTGATGGCATGATCAGAACACTGACAGATGTCAGATACATTCCAAAGATGAAGAGAAATCTCATTTCATTGAGCTATTTTGATGGTAAGGGGTATCATTATTCAGGTGGAGATAGCTGTTTGAAGATCACCAAGGGTTCTCTTGTGGTGATAAAGGCAGACCTGAGGAAGTCCAGTGGATTATACTATCTCCGTGGCAGTTCAATCTCAGGCAATGCCGCCCTTGTAATTCCTCAAGATGCTTCTGGTTCTGATGCATCAAATCTTTGGCATATGCGCCTAGGGCATATGAGCAAGTCTGGTCTGAAAGAGCTGAGCAAGCGTGGATTACTTGAAGGATATAGTGGAACTCTGAAGTTCTGTGAGCATTGCATCTTCGGCAAGCACAAAAGAGTGAAGTTCATCACTTCAGCTCACACAACTGAAGGAATTCTTGATTATGTGCATTCTGATCTGTGGGGGCCATCCAGAAAGCCATCCTTTGGTGGATCTCGCTACATGATGACCATTATTGATGATTATTCAAGAAAGGTCTGGCACTATTTTCTCAAGCACAAGTCAGAAACATTTTCTGCCTTCAAAGAGTGGAAGACAATGGTTGAAAACCAAACTGAGAGAAAAGTCAAGAAGCTTCGAACTGATAATGGTATGGAGTTCTGCTCTAAACAGTTCAAGTCATACTGCAAGTCTCATGGCATTGTGAGACACTACACTGTTCCTGGCACTCCTCAACAAAATGGTGTAGCTGAGCGTATGAATAGGACCATTATCTCCAAGGCCTGTTGCATGTTGTCCAATGCAGGTCTGAACAGACATTTCTGAGCTGAAGCTGTCTCCACTGCATGTCACCTTATCAATAGGTCTCCTTCCACAGCCATTGATAAGAAGATACCCATTGAGGTTTGGTCTGATTCTCCTGCAGACTATTCAAATCTGAAAGTGTTTGGATGCCCTGCTTATGCTCATGTTGACAATGGGAAGCTTGAACCCAGGGCAGTTAAATGCATATTTGTCGGCTATAAGTCTGGTGTCAAAGGCTTTAAGCTTTGAAATCCTGAGACCAAGAAGATGATAGTCAGCCGAAGTGTTGTCTTCAATGAGGCTGCTATGTTGCAAAGAAATGATGTTCCAGTTGATCAGCCCAGAGGTTCTGAAGACAGTGGATAGAAGTCTAATTCTGAGGTGGAGCATTCAGTTAAGCTCAGTGATTCTCATGCACCCGTCCCTCAGGTGAGTGCACCTGAGCCACAGGTGACAGCTGTGCCACAGCCAGATCAGCCAACTGTGCCACAGGTAGCTTATGACCTACCAGCTGTGACTCAGGCAGGTGACTCAGGTGAACAAACACCTACTGCTGTGAACACTCCACAGCATTCCATTGCAGTTGATAGGCCCAGAAGGGATCCAAAACCTGTCAGGAGGCTAATAGAAGAAGCAAATATCGTTGCTTATGCTTTCAGCGTCGCAGAAGAAATAGAAGGATCTGCCGAACCTTCTTCATACTCAGAAGCCATTATCTCTGCTGATGCAATCAAATGGATGACTGCAATGCATGATGAAATTGAGTCCCTTGACAAGAATGGCACATGGGATTTGGTTAAACTGCCCAGTGACAAGAGACCAATAAGCTATAAATGGGTCTTCAAGTGCAAGGAGGGTTCTACTCCTAATGATGGGACAAGATACAAGGCAAGGCGGGTTGCAAAAGGCTACAGCCAGATTCCAGATATTGATTTCAATGAAGTGTTCCCCCCTGTTGTGAAGCATAACTCAATTCGTACACTTCTTAGCATTGTTGCAATGCATGATTATGAGCTTCAGCAATTAGATGTCAAAACTGCATTTCTTCATGGGAATTGGATGAAGACATCTATATGAATCAACCTGAAGGCTTTACTGTTCCTGGTAAAGAGAAGCTTGTCTGCAAATTAAAGAAGTCACTGTATGGATTGAAGCAATCCCCTAGGCAGTGGTATAAGAGGTTTGATACCTTCATGATTTCTCAAGGTTTCAAAAGATCTGATTATGATAGCTGTGTATACTTGAGATCTGCTAATGGCTCTGCCATTTACTTGCTATTATATGTCGATGATATGCTGATTGCTGCTAAAGATAAAGCAGATGTTGATCAATTGAAGGAACAATTGAGTTCTGAATTTGATATGAAGGATCTGGGTGTAGCAAAGAAGATTCTTGGCATGGAGATTTCCAGAGACAGATCTGCTGGAAAGCTGTATCTCAGTCAAAGAGGGTACATTAACAAGGTGCTTCACCGTTTCAACTTTCAAGATGCCAAGCCTGTTTCCACACCTTTAGCTGCACATTTCAGATTATCATCAAGTTATTGTCCAAAGTCAGAAGAAGATGATGAGTACATGTCTAGAGTTCCCTATTCGAGTGCTGTTGGCTCTCTCATGTATGCCATGGTTTGCTCCCGTCCTGATTTAGCTCATGCTTTGAGCGTTGTGAGCAGATTCATGGCTAATCCTGTAAAAGAGCATTGGAAAGCAGTCCAATGGATATTCAGGTACCTTCGGGGTACATCTCATGCTTGTTTGCATTTTGGGAAATCTAGAGATGAAATTGTTGGATATGTTGATTCCGACTTTGCTGGCGATTTAGACAAGAGAAGATCACTCACAGGCTATATGTTCACCATTGGTGGCTGTGCTGTGAGTTGGAAGGCAACCCTGCAGTCAACCGTTGCATTGTCTACTACTGAGGCTGAGTACATGGCCGTTGCAGAGGCATGCAAGGAGGCTACTTGGTTGAGAGGTTTATATTCTGAGCTTTGTGGAGATTCATCCTGCACAACTATCTACTGTGACAGTCAAAGTGCAATATGCCTTACAAAGGATTCCATGTTTCATGAGAGAACTAAGCACATTGATGTCAGATTTCATTTATCAGGGATGTTGTTGCCAAGGGTGATGTCAAAGTGACCAAGATCAGCACACATGATAATGCTGCTGATATGATGACAAAGCCAGTTTCTATAGCTAAGTTTGAGCTTTGCTCAAGTTTGGCCGGTGTTAAAAGATAGTCCCTTATGACTATTGGCGCATGGCGCGTGATGAACTGTTCAATCAGTTAAATTTGTTATCCCTGGCGTTTCAAGGAAGGTTTCAAGGAATTTGTCTCAAGGTGGAGTTTGTTGGAGTTTGCTCCAAATTCCTATCACCCTTTTGCAGAAGACGTTCTACGTTGCCGGTGTCAGCCAGCGGTGTCACCCAGCGGTGTCACCCACCTGAGTCAGCCACCTGAGTCAGACACCTGAGTCACAGGTGGCTCATCACCTGTGTCACAGGTAGCTGACACAGGTAGGTTATCTCACCTGAGTCAGATGCGAGCATGTTAAGTATTCTGCCTGTGTGAGTCAGCTGTGTCTCAGGCAGTAACACAGATACCCCTTCAACCTTGTAAATATATATATCTCTTCCCTGTAGATGTTATGGGATAAGCCAAGCATTGTAAATCCCTAACGGGTTAGGACTTCATTCATAGTGAAGTTGACGTCTTCGTGCGTCCGTGGTTTTCACCCTTTCTAGGGTTTCCACGTAAAACTCTCTTGTGTCTTGGATGTGTGTGATTGTTCTGTTTTCTGCGCGCATTCTTTGCTTGACTCTTGCCACGCTCATTTCCGCTACTCTGATTTCTCTCTTCCTCTGGACACATCCATAACCATTCTCCCTAACAGGCACAACAGGCTCGGCGGATTCTTTAGGGTCTGGACTCCTTGAGTGCTCGTGTTCTCAAGGCGGCTTACTTCCTGGAGGAGCGATTTTCTGGATGCAACGTTGGGCAGTAGACGTTCACAGGTTTGACGTGCTATCTTTGAAGGGAAAGGAATTCTTAAGCAAGGTTTGATTAGGAGTATTGGGATTGTAGAATGGACTAGCATATGGAATGACAATTGGATCCCTCGGGATCACCAACTCCGGCCGGTTGGACCGAAGTCTGTGAACCCGCTAGTGATAGTGGTTGAGCTAATTGATGAATCCACGGGTACGTGGTGCCATGCAGCTCAATTAAAACACTTGTTTCAGAACATTCCAATTAGCCCGGTGGCGCAGGATGACTTATGTATGCACTTTGAACGTAACGGCCTTTTCTTGGTATGATCAGCTTATCAGATGTCAGTAGAGACAAAGCAGAGAAGGAAGGATTGGCTAGACGGCGATGGGGAGAAAATTATGGGTTGAATTTACGTATGAAACTTAACCTAAAACTGAAATATATAAAATGTAAATTAGCAAGTATATTTATATTAAATAGATAAGTAATACAACAATATTTTCCTAAGTAGCTAAATTTTGGAATTAGTTTAAATAAAAATTAGCAGTTGCTTTTATATATGGAATTTAACCTAAAACTGAAATGTGGACTAAAACTAAAATAAAATTAGCAATTTGATTTCAATTTGGATAGCACACAATATGTAACGATGGAGAACCAATGCCCACCTAACAAACATCGGCTGTATCAACATGTATGAGCTGTTTCTACCAAAAGGCAAAGAGAAAACATGTATTAGATGTATCAATATGCATGGGTTTGGGAGTATACGAAAAGAGATCAACATGAGTAGAACGGAGATGAGCGAAATGCACTAGACAAGAAAATCACGTCAATATTATAAGTTGTTCTAATTGTGGTAAAAAATGTAAGTTGATGAAAAAACAATATGGGCACGATCAGAAAGGACAATCTATGACGATAGTGAGTGAGAAAAAATATTTTAGCAATTTCTGACTAATATACGCTGATAAGCACATCCCCGTCAAGGTCATGAGGTAAGTCAGAACATGATAATAGGTAGCAAGAGATCTCGCTTCAAAGGAAGTTTGTGAAACAAATAAATGATAGTGATGAGATGCAGCAATGCGAGGCTAGCAGTAATACACCATTAGAGAATGTTTTCGAAGTAGAGCAGTTTAATTAGGAAGCGGTAAAGGAACCACCGATATTTAAGTTCTCGTGAAGGAGCTTAGTATCATGATCATCTAAGTCACTCTAATGCATATAAGTTTAAGAGTAGAAGCTAGACATCTTGTATGTAGAGGGCGACAGGGAGAAAGACAACGCGTAGAAAGGCTGATGCAAGTGGGCCAGAGTATGAGGTGCTCGATTGCACGGTCGGAGAAGCGGCTTGGGCATGTGTGGAGGCACGTGTGAGAGGAGTGGGCATGGACATTTGATCCTATGGCCGTCAACGCGTCGGATCGAAGACACAGATCGGGCGTCCAACGCCTCGGTGTCCCCAGAGTTCCCGGCTAGCTAGTGACAAGTTGTTGTTAATTATAGTTTTGCTAATTCTTACTGAGAATTAGTTAAATTCTCAGTCAATTTAGTTCAACATTTTTGAGCTTATGAATATGCAATTTTTGTTATGTTTTTCTGTTTTGTTAAGTGAACTGTTTGTGTGTGTTTTGTTTCTGGTCCTAGCCGGATTCTCCTCTGATGAGTGAATGGGAGTCCTTTTTCCATTTCGTCAAAAAAGGTAGAACGAAAACCCGCCCGGACCGCCTTTGTCGACGACTAAACGCCGGCGTCGGTGGTCCGGAAGGACCCCCTTTGGGATTCGGCCGGGGAGGAGCTGGAACAGGAGCTACGATCTGTCTAGGCCCGATTTTACAGTAGAAAACAGAGACAAAGATTTATCCAGGTTCAGGCCACCGCCGAGGTGTAAAACCCTAGTCCTGGTTTGGTGTGTGTGTGTTAATGTTCAAGATATTACAGAGCCTTTTTTATCACAAGGGGAGTTTTTCTCTCAAAGATCCAACCCTTTGCATGGCCTCAGCTCTCCCCTTATATACCCGGGGGTTTACCACAGTGACCGAAGGGCATGAAATGCGATAGACACGCTGCTTACGCGGGGGGCGTGGGCACGCCATGCCGTCCGCCGAAAGCTGCTGCGGAAGGGATGTTTTGCTGACAAACCATTCTCGGAAACCGGGTCTTCATGATCAGTTGAAGTGTGCTGGAGAGTACTTAACGGGCAAGCGAACCGCCACGGTGACAACCGCCCAGGCCCCACGGACCCAAGGGACGCATCTGGGCATGTCGTACCGTGCCCGAAAGTCATAAAGCCTATCAAATGATAACTGACAGGCCTTATCACGTCGGTGGACGCCCGCGTTGGGCCTGGAGTAGGCACGCCTGCTGACAAGCATTAAATGTACCGAACAAGCCTTAAATGCGCCCGATGGGACGCGTGGAAAGGGCCCGCCAGGGCCCTTCGGAGGGCGCCGCGGAACCCCCGCCACGTGTACTGGCGGACCCACGAAGATTGCTCGGGGTCAAGGCCCCCGAGGGGTGCTCGGGGCATCCCGCCACGTGGCGCCGTGGGAGAAAACAAGCGGTGCTCGGGGTAGGGCCCCCAAGGGGCGCTCGGGGCGCCTTGCCACGCGGCACCGTGGGAGGATCCAGAGGCGCTCGGGGTTCCCAGGCTCGGGGACCCCCGAGCCCACATCTCCGTCCACCCGCTGCACGTGGGCCACTTGACTAAACCCGTAGGGGCCAAGCAGACACGGTGCTCGGGGGGCAAGCCCCCGAGCGCATACTCCAGAATTCCACGCCCTTTGGGTGACGTGGCATCGAGTTTGGGATTCCTTTGCCAATGGCCCAGGGAACCCTAGTTCCCGTACCGCCGACAGCCTTTCTCCTGCTACAATCCAGAGAGGCGTTTTCTCGGCGGTTCCAGATCCAGGTTCCTCCTCTCCGGCGAGGCCACCGTTTCTCCTCGCTTCCGGTTGCCTGCGGGCACCGTGAGGCGGGGGGACACGCGGCCTCTGCCCGGTTTGTAGATAGGTTTCTGGTAGGTCTCTGTTCCACCGTTGTTTCGTCAGGGTTCCCGACGGCGGATGGAGTTTTGTCGTTCCAGCTCCAACCTTGTCTCAATATTGCCGTCGCCGGTGGTGTTGAGGAGCTTGTGAATGTTTCTTCTTCTTCTTCGTGTTGTTTGTTCCGGTGGTTGGCGAGGTGGTTTTCGTTGGTCTCCTCCTCTGCCGATCTGGCAGCGGTCGTGGAGATCCCGAAATCTTTGGGTGCTGATCCCTCTCCTAGAGCTTCAGCAGCTGGGTCGTGGTCTTCGGTCCGCGGCGATGGCTCATTTGCCTGCGCAGTTTGGGGTTTCCTCCCCGCCGATGTGCTTTTCTCCGAAGGATAGCTCCACCATCCGCAGTGGACGTTTATTGCAGCGTTTCTTCGAGTCTCGGTCCTCTTTCGGTCCTTGCAGGTGGATCAGCAGCTGAAGCTTTTGTCTACGCCTTCCTTCGGTTTCCTCGGCGTGTCGACGGTGAGAAGACGGTGGGCGGCGTAGCGGAGGTTGAAGATTGCCCCAGGGATGTATTTGCTTTTTTCTTTTTTTAGGGGTTTTCTTGCAAATTTGGGGGCAGCTGTCCCTTGTCAGTGTAATTGGTTTTCCTTAATTTAATATAATGCAGATATCCCCTTAAAAAAAGAAGGTAGAACGAGATGAATGAATGGGAATCATCGTCCCTTTGTCAAAATAAAAAAGTAGAATGGTAGTCGTCGGTTGTGTTCCAAGATCTATATTGCGGTTACCCTTGATCAAGATTTAGGGGGTGTTTGGTTGGGCTTTTCAGCAGCTTTTCACTGGAAAAAGCTATAGTCCAACCAAACGGTCAGCTTTTCAGCAGCTTTTGCCAATGGTAGCTGTGGGCTTTGCAGTGCAAATTTAGCTGTTTGGAAAAGCTGCCTTCTGCCAGCTTTTTGCAATATGCTGAAACTTCAGTGCTCATTTTTCAAAATACTGTAGATTGTTTTGATCAACCAAAAGCTATATGTTTATTTTCCCAAAGCCACAGTAGCTTTTCTGGACAGCCAGCCAACAGCAGCTTTGTCAATAACCACAGCTCAACCAAACAGGCCCTTAAGTTTTGGCCTCGTCGACTGAGGTCTAAAAAAGGTCACACTCATCTGAAAAGGAGGAGAGATAACCTATATTGCGATTACAAACATCTGAGGGAATTTATCAAGCTGCCTGAATAATAGAGTATTGACGTGCAATGGCTGTGTTTCTTTATTCCGGCCAGCACACCATGACATAGTAGTGATGGCTACAATACCTTAGCCATACCCATGCACTCACTTCCACATGAGACCCATCAACGTTTACAAGATTATTTTGGCAGCATTGACTTCGCACTGGACACGAACCTGGATTTCTTCGCCGTGAAATGGGCGAGCAGCACCTCCCTGTCCGGCAGACACTCCCTGACCTTCTCGTTGGAAGCGTACTCCTTCGCCCACCGGCAGAGGCCAGGGAACTCATCCTCGGTGACCAGGCTCACCCCGGCGACCTCCTCGAGTACCCCGATCCAGTGCGCGTACGCGCTAGCGGCTATGTCGACGAGACCGATGGCGTCGCCGCCGAAGAACCTCTTGCCCTCGAGCTGCCCCTCGAGGAGCGCGAAGTTCTCCTTGATCTCCTTCACGAACCCCTTCTGCACCTCGCCCTCCGTCCACAGCGACAGCCAGAACGCATTCACGCACTGCCCACTCGGCAAAATAATAAGTACCGCATGCAACTGATACAAGATTACAAGATCGATCGCTACCTAGCTATAGATAGTTCGGAGCCAGACAGTACAATCCGGAAGCGTACCTTGTCGTCGATGAAGCGAGCCCAGAAGCGGGCGGTGGCACGGTCATAAGGGTCGGCGGGGAGGAGCGGCGGCCCGTCGAAGGCCTCGTCGACATACTCGACGATGACGAGGGACTCGCAGACGGCGCGGTCGCCGTGGAGGAGCACGGGGACCTTCTTGTGGATGGGGTTGTGCGTGAGAAGCAGCTCGCTCTTGCTTTGCAGGTCTTCCAGGAGCAGCTCGTACGGCACCCCCTTGAGGCGCAGGGCGACCTCGGCGCGGTGGCTGAAGGGGCTGTCAAAAGCGCCGAACACCTTGATGGCCGCCGGCGCGCTCATCCTCGCTATAGCTTTTCTAGATATCAGGCTGTCAGCTCTAGATTATTTGTGATCTCTGTTCTCGCGGCTTTGGTATTTAATAGCGCTTGGATATGGGATTGACTAGATCTCGAGGCCAACCGCTGAAGCTATGAGTTGGTACTGAAGCTTATCCGGGAAGAATCGATTGTTTTTTCTTTCTTTCCGAGCTCTAGTAAAATGTTTCTGTCTGTGTGCGATAAGCTTCCCGAATGCTTCTCTCCAGTTAGAGTGATTAAACAAGGTACTGGGCTAGGGCCAATTGTTTCCATGGCTAAATCAGCCTGGAACCGGTAGCAGCAAGCCAACTGGGAGTAATTGTGTCAGCAAGTACATAGTCAAACTTTCTTGGTGAACAAGGAGATGACATAAGGTGAGGACTGGTCAAAGGTGTTGACAAAAGGAGTGTAAAAATAGTAGAAACTAGGTGCATTTGTGATTGTAATCTAAGCAGGTCTTTGTCTTGCAAAGAAAGTTTATTGTAGGTCTCCGTCTGTTTTTCTTTCTACTGAGGAGTGACCTTGAGCTACACTAAAAACATCATTTTTGCAGTCGTATGGTACTGTATGTACATTATTATTCATATAGTCATATCTGCGCAATTAGCAAACTACAGATTTGCCCCTGCAGTCGACTGCAGAGGTGCCTGTTTCAAATCCTCTGTTTACCCCATACAAGCACTAATGTATTGGGTATTTTGGTACTCCGAGTCTGAAGTCTGAAATCTCAACAGGGAATTCGAGTCACAACGACACAAACAGGCACCATGATCAGTACTACTACTAGTTAGCCAACAGCTAGCGTTCCAGGTACATTTTTGCCTTACTTCTTCTGCAGTGACTTGGCTCTGAGCATGAATCCGTCCTTCTTTGCCGTGTAGTAGGCGACGAGCTCATCCCTACTCGGCAAGCACTCCTGCACGGCTTCATCGGAAGTATACTATCTGCACCACCGGCACAGAGCAGGGTACTCGTCGTCGCTCATCAGGCTGCTTTTTGCTCCGGCGAGTTCCTCCAGCACCGGGAGGCAAGCAGCAACCCCACTGGCGTCGATGTCGAGGAAGCCTATGGAATCGCCTCCGAAGAACCTCCTCCCCTCGAGCTGCCCCTCCAGCAGCGCCAGGTTCGCCTTCGTCTCCTCCACGAACCCCCTCTGCGCCTCGCGCTCCGTCTTTAGCGTCCTCGAGCACTGCGCTGACGAATCGAATACAGTCAAATTAAGTCAATTTCTAGCTAGTAAATTAAGCTAGGTGAAGGTACTGTCTTGCCTTTTCCACCGCGATTGAAATATACTGCCATCCTATTCTATCGATGCGAGTTTTTGGTTTAACTAGGTGGTGCATATAATAGTATAATATTAGAGTTAAAATATCTTAAGATCCGATTTTATAAAAATATTATATGGATCAACAGTATTTATGGTCTATACCGATTCCAATTCTAAGACCTGGAAAAGCCTAGATATCCAACAATTTAGACTTTTAGATGAACGGAATATTTAAAAATATTTACGGTCTACCGTCGATGTCTAAGGCCCGGAGAAAAAATATTAAAATGTTAAAATGTTAATACGTGCAATCCAATATAATATCAGCGCTCATGCTAATTTGGAACGGAGCATCAACAATGTTGACCAATATTAACCATGGTGACTTATATCATAATCCTAGTGGTACTTACAGAGGAATCCGTATCTGGCTTGAAAGGTCTAAGGCAAAGGCTGCCATCCCCCAAACATCTACCACCGTTGAAAACATAACGTCTCGTACGTCTCATCATCCCGGTAAAACGCAATAACTACTAGTTTTGTTAAAACATGGTCGACATATTTGTTTTGTACCTGCCCATGTTTGTTGTTGTTTACATTGGTCTCGTCGCCTCGATGTACGTCACATATACACGGTTACTATATTTTAGTCTATTTATTTTCAAATATATATCATTTTTAATTTTTATAGTCTTTAATACAAAGATGTTATCAAAAATAATAATAAGCGTACCTTATGAAATAGTTTTATGAGACAAATCTAATAATATTATTTTAATGTATTTTACCACATATTAGTGGTCAAAATTTTAAAAAATTGACTACAACATCACACTGTGACATACATTTAACAATAAAGGTAATTTTAAAATTACACCTTCTCACTTTTTGTTTGATGTAGATCTAACACCCACAAAATCCACCATCTTTTAACCAAAAAGTAGACGATTGTGGACTGGGAAGTCCTTATTTTTATTTACAAATGCTACACATCTGTAGTTTGATTCTAGATTTTTACAATAAATTTCTATTGTAAGAGAACATGTTTTTATCGCATGAAGAAAATATTTCCTTTTTATTTGGTCCCACAACAGGATAGAAAGCGGGTTCCATAACGGCTTGGAAAGCTATCCCGGCATATTAGGCCATTGCGCAGCTGTGTTCAACACAGCTCAAGCCGTGGCTGTGCCTGTGAACCGGTTCTACTATTTTTTAATAATAGAAAAGAAAGAGTTCTCTACATCGAAAGACACACAACTTAATTACTACGGAGTCATTATAAAGTTTACATTGTACGGCAACGAAGGAAGCCACAAGCTACATAATCTAAAAAAGATCAATCATTACATAGCCGGTTGTTAAACCAACATTCATATTAGGACATAAATCCCCTGGTAGCCAACTTCTACCTCTAAGGGTGGAAACGGATTGGATAGTGCCCTTTCCACTTCTTTTTCCATATTTTCAAAGTGAATACCGATATGAATATGGATGTATCGAATACGAATACGGATACGGATTGGATGTTACTCGAATACAAATATGGATCGAATATGCACTCAATTTGGTCGGATACGAATATCCTACAATTTTTTTAAAAGATATGCCAAAATAAATTTCATTAAATGGAAAATTGGAGATCACCTTGATGTGCGTGCCCATTGATATAATCAAAATGGATACTAATTTGCCCAAATTAGAGGTCAAATTGTAAAGTTACAGGTTCCAAAAAAATTACACTTAAAATAAAGATATTATCTTTATTCATATCCGTATTTGACTCTAGTACCATATCCGTATCAATATCCGAAATAATAATTTAGATAATATCCGCATTCGTATCCAGTTTTGATTTAGATGCAGATTTTGCTTACCACACCGCGTTTTTCGGATTATCTGCTCCCATTTTCAACCCTCATCTATCTCGTAGCACCAGATAACGTCAGCTCCTACTCCGATGATTACCATTGCAGTAAGGACCACAACCGCAACCAGTTGATGCATAAGAAAAAAGCCTACAAAGCATTGGTTAGTTTCTTTTTATAAAAAATAATATCATTTCTACATAGCCAAATCGACCAACATAATGTTGCGGCTCCCACTAATATTTGTAGATGAAAAGATCTATCTACCAATGCCTAAAAATGTGAGGAACACAACGAGGTGGAGATATGTCGAAAGTTACGAGGATCACTTGCCATGTAAAAGAAGCGAAATAACATTTAAAGAAGAGGTGTTGAATTGTCTCCTCGGACCGTAAAAACTATAAAGTTTGCTACCATTTCAATTTCGTTATGCTAAGTTATCTTACTATATTTAATAGCTAAAATTTTCTTTGTATGACTAATTGTGTCAGATAGCTACGTCATTAAACTCACTTGGCAAACAAGGGGATCATACACTAGTTTTGAGCTTTTTTTAGCAACCGCCATAAGGTGATGCCTGGTCAAGACGACGACTAAAGGAAATCACTCATGTGTTTGGTATTTTGATATTAGTCTCTGCACTCCCGTCTGAAATTGATGTCTGCATGTTTATTTTCTGAACCGAGGAATACATCGACGTAACGTGGACACATGTTCATAATCATACAGACATATGGACAGTTCCATCATCTTCTGATTTTCTGATGGCTGTTGCCACTTGCGACGCACCGGATTATTACTGCTGCAGCATGGCTTTGACTGCCAGTTTGATCTTGTCCTTCTTTGCAGCGAAGTGGGCGACGAGCTGCTCCCTCTTGGGCAGGCACGCCTTGACGGTCTCGTCTGTGGTGTACTCCTCCGCCCACTGCCGCAGAGCAGGGAACTCGCCGTCGCCCACCAAGCTCACCCCGGTCACCTCCTCCAACACGCCGAGCAGGTGGAGCCCACAGGCGGCGAAGTCGAGGTAGCCGATGGCGTCGCCGGCGAAGAACCTCTTCCCCTTGAGCTGCCCCTCCAGCAGCGCCAGGTTCTCCTTCGTCTCCTTCACGAACCCCTTCTGCTCCTCGCCGTCCAGCCACACGGCCATCCAGAACGGCTTCGAGCACTGCTCCACCGACCGGCCATGAAAAATAACTCGAAATTTCACAAGAAACGGCCGCTTAATTAGATGCATGGAAGAGATTATTACCTTGTGTTCGATGAACTGCGCCCAGAAGCGGGCGGTGGCACGGCCGTAGGGGTCGGTCGGCAGGAGGGGAGGCCCGTCGAAGGCCTCGTCGACGTACTCGACGATGAGGAGGGACTCGCAGACGGCCCGGTCGCCGTGGAGGAGCACCGGCACTGACTTGTGGATGGGGTTGTGCGCGAGCAGCAGCTCGCTCTTGCAGTTGAGGTCTTCGAGGATGAGCTCGTAGGGCACTCCTTTCAGCCGCAGGGCCACCTCGGCGCGGTGGACGAACGGGCTGCCGAAGGCGCCGATGAGCTTTACCGGCTCGGCCATTTGCTGATAGCTCGGACCAAAGTAGGATAACGCCGGTATTTATAGGGAGAAACACGAGTTTATGCCATGCCTTACACTTGGTTCAAATTAGTGGTGTTGCTGCTGCTTCTTCTCGGAGAAGGATTGGGCTCTTCTCTGTTTTTTTTAATTGTTTCCTTTAGTTAATTGTCAACTTGGTGCACTAAAATCCAGTCGATGCTCGCTAGGATTGATGCAGCTGAAGTCAGAGACATTTGATTTACCTAATTATGTAGTAGAATGATGGCAACTTTGTTTGACATTGTGTCAGTATATGTTTACGAGATAGAAATGCCATCCTAAGTCAAAGTTTCTTGGTGCTCGGTGGCCAAGCTGAAACCATGGACTTGCCTTTTTTCTAATGGATTTGATATTTCTCGGTTACCTGTGAATTGTTTACGTCTTATTTGAATTGGCTCACGGTCGGATCTACTCTTGATTCGTGCGATCGTCCTTCTTTGTCACTGGCGAGGGTGATGCACCGCCGCTCGACTACGACATCGCAAAAGGAGGCAAATCCCGGCGAGGTGTTCTCGTCGGTCCATCTAGGATGCTGCCGACGTCCTTCCATATCACCGGCGGTGTGGCGTGCTCCGGGACAAGCGACTCAAGCAGCACAGCCGCGTGTGGAAGCGATGACCACGTCAACGGCGGCAACCTCCCCCAGGCATGTCTTCAACTACGTGGCGGTTGCATGTGTGTTGCCATGTGGCCTAAAGCGCAATTAATTGTAATTTTCATTTTCTCTGATGCCCTTTCTCGCAGTAACGGGTGGTGCTTTACTATTTTAGTCGGACCCATCGTGTTCAATACATTTTTCTTAACGATTAGACAGAGACGAAAAATACGTTAGGTCCTAGCTGCTTCGTATTCAGCGAGAACATTGTCAGTTTCGTCGTTGTCCTCGGGCCGCTTGAGAACCGGTGGAAGAACATCGGCAAGTTCACCTAATATCCTATACAACATGAACTGCCTTTAATAGACTTTAATCAGCGTATTAAAAGCCCACCTCCCACCTGCAGCAGCGAGACAAAGCCTTCACGAATATAGTGATAATATGGAAAACAATCTTCCTTTTTATCTTCCATATTATCTAAAAATAAAAAAAATATTATATAATGAGTATCTGTTAGTGTCATCCTTAGTAACTAATGTTTACATATATTTAAAAATATTTGATGATTAAAATTAAATTAAAAAATAAATAAAGATGGGATAGTATCTTATATAATGGGGAAAATAGCCTCTTTTGAACGTAAATAGATCATCTCTTAGCTAAGAGAAGATGGTCTTCTCTCTTATCTTTCTCTTTTCTTTCAAGTCAGCAATAACCTTACATGGCTTCGCCGAGAGAAGATTGACATCACCTGGGTTGTACTCTCTTAGTCATGGTTTAGAGGCTTACCATAAAAAAACGTGCAGGACGGTGAGCTTTGCTCTTTGCGGTATGAGCTGACTGTTCCATTTGCCTGATATATTGTCATGAATAATATAAGTGCATTAAGGAGATACCAGATAGCAAAAGTATACAGGAGAGATAACCCATCAAAGGGAAGATATAGAGAATTCTACCAATGTGACATTGACATTGCTGGAGTATACGAACCACTGGAACCGGATTTTGAGGTTATCAAACTTTTAACTCAATTGCTGGATAAGCTGGATATCGGCATGTATGAGATAAAATTAAATCACAGAAAGCTGCTTGATAGAATGTTGGAAACCTGTGGTGTGCCTCCTGAAAAGTTCAGAACAGTTTGCTCGAGTATCGACAAGCTAGACAGACTATCGTTGGACCAGGTGACAAAGGAACTGGTAAGCATGCTTACTACCTAACTTTGGTTTCATATGAGTTGTCTTGTATAGTTGTATGTATGAGATCCTGATGTGGATCTATTGGTTATATAGTCAGTCCTAACTGTTCGTTATGCTGACTTAGGTGGAAGAGAATTAAAGGTGTATCAAATGAAACTGCAGAAAAAATTGGCAATTTAGAACAATGGGTAGCAAGGAGGGTAGCAAGTTTATGGAATTGAGAAAGGAGGGTAACAATGGGTAGCTGGAATTGAGAAAGGAGGGTAGCAAGTTTATGGAGAACAATGGGTCTGCTTTGCATTGAATGAGCTGGAGATATTATTCAAGGCTCTAGAGACAGCAAATGCGACAGGCAAGATAGTTTTTGATTTAAGCCTTGCTAGAGGTCTTGATTACTATACTGGCGTGATATATGAAGCTGTGTTCAAGGGCTCTACACAGGTTAGACATTTTTATATATCTCTCTACCATACCTGTTGCCTTGCTAGTGCTTTTCAGTTAGTCATTTTCTTGTTTGTGCAATCATATTCCTGTATACTGGACATTGGTTTCTGGACATTGGTTTCGAATAGGTCCTCCCGTGTCGCTCCCATGGACGGGGCGACACCGGAGGCACCCAAACCCTAGCCGCCACCACTTTAATCTCCTTCCTCGCCGCCGCCGCCGTCGTCAATCTCCGCACATCCGCTCTTGATGCTGAGGCTTTTGAGTGGTGATGGCAGTAGGGCATCTCCGGACGTCTGTTTCGTGCGGTGATCGATCTGGAGGAGGCTACGCAGGTGGAGTCCTCCGGATTGGATTGGGGCAATCGACCGGTGGCGCGCCAGGATGAGCATGGCAGCTGCGGGCTATGCTCTGTGCGGGAGACCGAAGAGGAATGATGCAGGGGTGGCACGCGGGTGCCACGCCCAGCGGTGGCGAGCGGGTGCCTCCTTGTGCTCCTGTAGCCAGGTCAGGCAGTTGGCAGCATGGCATTTCTAAGGGCTGCTTTTGGCGCGGTATGCGGTGTTGGATCACGGTGGCTTGACCGACCGACGAGGAGATCGTGGCAAACTTCAGCTTCCCTATGTAGGCTCGTTTCGTTTCGAGCGACCTCCCCTCTGGCGGCCTGAATTCCATTTCCGAGGACAGGCAGTACCTTAACAATCCATAATGAAGGAATTTGGGATTTGTCTAGAGTTATGGCGGTTGGTGACATTAGTGCAAACGGCGAACACCGAAACTTCGAGGTGAAAACTGTCGATTTGTCCTTCATTGAATGGATCCGACAACAGCTGCGCATTAGTGTTGTCCCTTTCTTGAAGATGTTGTCTTTGAAGCAACAACTTCGTTCTTCAGGGTGAAAACCTTCGAATTATCCTTCGTCCGATGGATCCGGCAACGGCGGCGCATATGCATTGTTCCCTCCGTGAAGACACTGTCGTGTTGGAGAATTGTTATTTATCTATTCTAATATCATTTAGGTGGTTGTTCTGGTTATAAGAGTAGCATGCTATTGCTTTGACGATAGCGGGTTTCTCCGCCGATGCTGGCCACATGGTGGCTATTTCTTGCCATTTTGTAAGCCGATTCGGCATCAGTGCTTTGTACGTCATTTGTAAAATTTGATTGTGTATATTGCATGTTTTCTGGACATTGATTTATATTTTGCAGTGTTGTCAATTAATCATCATTTCATCAATCACTACTTTATCAACTGGATTCTGATATATACTTTATTTATCATCTGAAAGCACATCCTACATTGACCTTTTTCTAATTCACCTGTGGCATTTGTATTTGATCTACTGTACATTGATCTATATCTGAAATTTTTCACTTTTATCTATCATTTGAAAGCATATCACGTACCCTTTTCGAACTCAGGAAAAACCTTTTTAAGTTGATTCTTGTGCTAACGCTCACAACAGGTTGGCTCCATTGCGGCTAGTGGCCGGTACAACAACCTTGTCGGTAACTCGGTATGTTCAGCGGAAGCAAGTCCCCGCTGTTGGTGTGAGCCTTGGCATTGAAAGTGTTCGCAATCATGGAGCAACAGGAGAAAGAAAAGAATCAAGTATTTCTCAAATTTTCCTGCCATTATGTCGCTGTTGAGTTGCAGTAACATTGCAACTGATCTCGACTCTCGAATCTCAGGTGATCCGGGCTACCGGGACACAGGTCTTGGTGTCGATTTGGGAAGGACCTTATATTGGCCGCCGGGCTTGTGAGAACTGTGGAGCGCTGGGATAAAGGCAGAGTTCAAGCTCACTAAAATGGTGTTGAACCACATAAAGTACGCCACGCAATCGGGCATACCGTGGATGGTGCTAGTTGGTGAATACGAGATGAGGGATGGAAAGGTGAAACTGAAGGACATTCCAAGGAAGGAATTTTATTCAGGTGCTGAAGCAGAGATTGAGCAACCCATAGAGAAGAATCTTACGAAATAATCTTATGGTAGCCGAATTGGTCTTGTAACGTCTTGTAATTATTCGTTTTATATATATATAAGCGTAGGGGCTTCTTTACTTTTTTTGGCTAAAAATAAAGAAATTATGCAATATATTGATCTCGAAAAATTTAACATCCATTTGACAGTGTGAGATGTCCTAGAAAATACAATGCGGCTCTTTGATTTACTCTATTAGATAAATGAAGTTTGTATTATTCAAATTGAAACATCGAGGTGATACAACAAAAAGAATAGATTTTGACATCTACAACAAGTTGCAAATAGCTAAAAGTTTAAGAAACACTGATAAATCAAAGTCCAAGACACCACATAAAGTCAGCAACACTGATAAACTAAAAGTCCAAGACATAGAGTGGCAAACTAAGGAGCGTCAAGTCTATGACTAAAGACCCACTCATGGATGGAGAACAACTCCCGCAATATTAGCTCGAGGGATCTGCAGGCTGTAAGCACCAATTCACGATTCTCCGGGCGATGTAAGATAGACCAAGACCGCAGAGAATTCAAACACCTGTAAACAACCTGCAAAGAAGTATAAAACTTTTTCTTGTCAAATATCACAATATTTCGACTTCGCCAAATAGACCAACAAATTGCGGCCGCTCCCCAAGAGCAACTACTCGCATATCAATTAACCATGGACCAAACAAGTCATCTATACAAGTCGGTGGACAAAAACCGTGGCTGCTTGGATCGTAAGCTAAATGAAACGTGCAATTGGACAATGAACAAATAAATGTTGTATTGTTTCCTTGTGATTACAGAAACAACATATGTTGGAAACAACATACTAAAGAAATATTTTGATTTTTAGAGGAATTTTGAGTCTCCAGATTTGCCTCTTAGTGATCGGTATCCCTTGGTTAGAAAGACAAACATACATTGAACTGACCGAGTATAGACCTGACTGAAGCAAATTCCATCGAAAGGTATCTCAATGGTTGCTCAGTGTTATTTGGGCAGCTCGTTGTGAGATCTCAATATGATCATGATGATCAATGAGTTGCACGCTTTTCCTTTTAATGAGTTCTCATTGAAGTTTGTCGATTAAAGGTTTTTAATGAGGCATCTCATGCAACATAGAAAGCGTATACCATGTACTATTTTTCTATTTTTTTTTCTTATGAAGATGTTTTTCCACAGTTTTAATGAGGTATGGGCATTTCGCGGTAATTGCCCAAGGGGGAGTGTTTGAAAACCGACCCACCTACGAAACGGCTGGTGCATCCGCATGGGGCCCCTAATTACCTAAACTCTAGCCATCACGCAGATGGTCTATAAATAGAGGCGGTGGTCATTGCATATTACACTCGAGACTCTGTACTCATGAGAACTAATCTGATAAAGAGAAGAGCACCACCTTTACATGGTTGTGTCTCTTGTACTTTCTACATTATTATTATATTTGATCTACTACTCATTGCACGGTTATTGGATCACACGTTATAACATTGGTTTTGTGAAATTTTCAAGTTTTCAATAAACCCTGCATGGCGAAAAGAACACAAATACCCATATTTGTATGGGAATTAACTAACTGTCAGCTACTGAATTTTTTACGCATATAATTAGTATTCTTTCTTGGAATTTTTGTTCATGATGGTGAATTCTGTATTCATGATTTCCTTCTAGATCTAAACTATCTGTTCATGTTCATGATCTGATATATTTTTTCTGTTCGAAGATTCATGTGCTTGGGTGCCTTCAAGTTTTGTTCATGCAATTCAGTTTCAGTAGTTCCAACTTTAGTTGAATCGCGTTGTTTCATTTGATTGTACAAATTTTATGAACTATTGTAATGTACAACGATGTACCATGTAAATTTTTTATTTGGTAGTATACTAATGGCTAATCTGTTCAAAGATTCATGTATCCGAACCGGTCCTTGAATGGAAGCTGGCGTAGTGTACTAATGGAAGCTTGCTTTGCTGAAGCATGTATAAAGTTTTTTATCTGTGTGTTCTCAATGTAAAAAGTCTGATGCCTAACCATGTATATATATGGTGAAACGTATGAAATTACTAACAGAGGCGATGCATAATTTATTCGTAATATTTTTTCCATATGACAATTACCAACAGAAGGTGGCACGCATGAATTCTATAAACAAAATTAACATGTACTCTATCGGATGTCCTGAAACTGAGAGAGAGAGGAGGAGGAGGAAGAGGACTGGACAATGACAGGAGTTGGAATTGTGGGTTGTTTCTGTAAAGTGTATGCACGATCTTAAAGCTGAATAAACGGCTTTCATAGGATCGAGATGTTCAAATAATTGTGGAATTGTATTTTCGATCTAACAACCCCGCTTCTCCAATCATCGCACCGATAAAGACCGATTTCACTTCTGCAGCGTTGCCATTGCTCGAAACATCTCCCTGCACGCAGAGAACTTGGCGACGAGTTCGTCCCTATTTGGCAGGAACCGCTTCACATCGTCATCGTTCACATATAGTTTCGCCCAGCGGCACAGAACGGGGAACTCCTCGATCATCCGTGAGCAAGGGCGTCACCCCACAGATTTCCTCGAAGACCCCAAGCCAGTGAGCAAACCCACTGGCAGGAATGTCCACGAGGCCGATGGAGCCGCCTCCGAAGAAGCTCTTCCCCTTGAGCTGCCCCTCCAGAAGCAGCAGATTCTCCTTGGCTTCCTTCAACAAATCATCCTGCAGCTTGTCACCGTCCGTCGACCAGAACGACGTCCAGAACGGCCTCGCAAACTGCATCACGATTAATCTTCAGCAAGAACATTGACAATGTTCACAAGATTGTTATAATTGTTGGAATTAATGGGCTCTAGGCCCATGTTTCAATTAATTCCTGGAAAATCTCAAAGGCCCATATGGTTGCATGGCAAGTGGTGGAACTTAGTCACATATTGCTAGTGGAAAGGGAGTTAGACCAACATATAAGGGTTGGTTTTCTACCCTCCATTAAGAGCTTGGGAAGAGGACTAGTTCCCGCGCGCTCCTCCTCCGCCCGCCACGTCGCGCGTCGTGTTTCGTGATCGAGCCGGGCTAAAATCAATGCGCTTATTTTTGCCGCTTGGGTTTAGGTTTTACACGAGTTGTTAACGGACACATTACCATGCTTACTGACATCGTGGGCCAGTTACCGACTCGAACGTGGAGTCGTTAAGCCCCACGTCCTACCCGAGCGACTATATAAGAACGAGGAGGGCAGCCCTAGCGAGGAGACTTAGATTACATCTGCTTCCTCGCGCCGTCCTCTGTTTTCGTTCCTTTTCGCTGCCGCTGTTTTCCGGCGATCCCATCCCGACGTCCGCGTACACGGCCGTGCGGGAGAGCAGGCCTCCGGAACCCCGCCTCTCGAGAACCTGTACCGGGTGAGGGGCGATAAGGTTTTTGGGGAGCGTCTCGGCGCGACTGCTCACGATCTGCTTCCTCGTCTTCGTCGGCGACCGCACGGCTACCTCGACCGGTTTGCTTCCTCGACGACCGCACGGCTGCTTCGACTACTTCCTCGTCGTCGGACGACTATTTCGACTACGAGGGCTTCATCACCATGGCTTCTGACGCCAACACTGCATCGTACGCCGCGGCTATCCCGACGTACGTTTTCCTGAGTTTCTGCTTTGCTTTTGATGCAAATGAGATAGGGATTTTAGCCTCCTGTTTACCTCTGAGTACCGTGTCTAGTGCGCCTAAGTTGGCTCATTCTATTTATGGCTATGTCATGATATGTTTCTGCATTAGATTAATTCGAAAATTGCTAATTATTTCAACAATCCAAAAACCTTATATGTTTAGGCAATTTTCGACTGTTGGTTTCGCTGCGTCACTGAAACCGAACCCGTTTACGGGTGTGCATTTTAAGAGATGGCAGACTAAAACCATCTTGTGGCTCACTGTTATGAACGTCTACTGGGTAGCCAGTGGCAAACCTGAAGGCCTTACTCCTGAACAGGAAAAGGCATTCAAGGATGCCACTGTCCTCTTTGTGGGTGGCGTTATAAGCGTGATCGGAGACAAGTTGGTAGACGCGTATTTACATATACGTGATGCCAAAGAACTGTGGGATGCGCTCGAAGCTAAGTTCGGCGCAACAGATGCTGGCAGTGAATTGTATGCCATGGAGCAATTTCATGACTACAAGATGGTTGAGAACCGTTCTGTAGTCGAGCAGGCTCATGCGATACAGTGCATTGCAAAGGAGCTCGAACTTCTCAAGTGTGTTTTACCCGACAGGTTTGTCGCGGGGTGTATTATCGCTAAGCTTCCTCAGTCTTGGAGGAACTTTGCCACTTCACTGAAACACCAGAGGCAAGAGATCTCTGTTGAGAATCTCGTGGGGTCTCTGGATGTGGAAGAGAAGGCGAGGGCAAAAGACACACACACTAAGGGAACCGAGGGACAGTCCAACGCCAACATGGTGCAAAAGAATGCCCACAAGTTCAAGGGAAAGTTCAAAGCCTCTCAGACTGCCAACTTCAAGAAGAAGAAGCTGGACAAGGACAGCAAGCCTTGCTATGTGTGCGGTGAGGTTGGTCACTGGGCAAGTCAGTGCAAACACCGCAAAGGCAAGAAAGGCTCTCAAGGACAGAACTCCAAGTCTGTCAATGTGACTGTCAGCAACAATGAAGCTAGAGCAACCGGGTACGGTAATTTACCTACTCTATGTGAGTCAGTCCACTGATTGGTGGATTGATACCGGTGCTAATATTCATGTATGTGCTGACATATCCTTGTTCTCTTCTTACCAGGCCGCTCGGGATTCCACCGTCCTAATGGGGAATGGGTCACATGCTTCTGTTCGTGGTGTTGGCACGGTAGATCTGAAGTTTACTTCGGGGAAGATCGTGCGGCTGAAGAACGTGCAGCATGTCCCTTCGATGAATAAGAATCTCGTTAGTGGTTCCCTTCTCTGTAAAGAAGGGTTTAAGTTGGTGTTTGAGTCCAATAAAGTTGTCGTGTCTAAGTATGGACTTTTTGTTGGTAAAGGTTATGAGTGCGGAGGTCTGTTCCGCCTTTCTCTATCAGATTTCTGTAATAAGGTCGTGAACCATGTTTGCTCTAGTGTTAATGAAACTGATGTTTGGCATTCACGACTTTGTCACATTAATTTCGGTTGTATGACGCAGCTTGCTAGCTTGAACTTAATTCCGAAATTCACCTCAGTCAAAGGCTCTAAGTGTCAAGCTTGTGTGCAAACTAAGCAGCCTCGTAAGCCTCATAAGGCCGCGGAGGAAAGAAACTTGACACCTTTGGAGCTCATACATTCAGATATTTGTGAGATGAATGGTGTGTTGACTAAAGGTGGAAAGAAATATTTCATGACGTTGATTGATGATTCCACTAGATTTTGTTATATATATCTCTTGAAAACGAAAGATGAGGCTCTACACTACTTTAAAATCTATAAGGCAGAAGTTGAAACTCAACTTGAAAGAAAAATCAAAAGGCTTCGGTCAGATCGTGGTGGAGAGTATTTTTCGAATGAGTTCAACCTATTCTGTGAGGAACATGGTATAATCCATGAGAGGACGCCTCCCCATTCACCTCAGTCAAATGGGGTTGCTGAGAGGAAAAACCGCACTCTAACTGATTTGGTTAATGCCATGTTAGACACTGCGGGTTTATCCAAGGCATGGTGGGGGGAGGCGATTTTGACTTCCTGTCATGTCCTAAATAGAGTTCCTACAAAGAATAAGGAGATTACTCCTTTTGAACAGTGGGAAAAGAAAAGATTAACACTCTCTTATCTACGCACTTGGGGTTGCTTGGCCAAAGTAAATGTGCCAATAACCAAGAAGCGTAAGCTTGGACCTAAAACTGTTGATTGTGTCTTTCTGGGCTATGTTCATCATGGCATCGGTTATAGATTTCTAGTAGTGAAATCTGAAGTACCTGACATGAGAGTCGGTACCATCATGGAGTCTAGAGATGCCACATTCTTTGAGGATATTTTTCCTATGAGAGATATGTCTAGCACTTCTAGTCAGGAATCTGAGTTAACTCCGGCACCTTCCATTCCAATGGAATATCTTGAACATACACATGATGAAAACTATGAGAAGATAGACAATGAAGCTCCTACAAGGAGCAAGAGACAAAGGACTTCAAAGTCTTTTGGTGATGATTTCATTGTATATCTTGTGGATGACACTCCCAATACGATTTCAGAAGCTTATGCATCTCCTGATGCAGACTACTGGAAGAAAGCAGTCCGCAGCGAGATGGATTCCATCATGGCTAATGGGACATGGGAGATCACTGATCGTCCTTATGGTTGTAAACCTGTAGGATGTAAGTGGGTGTTCAAGAAAAAGCTTAGGCTTGATGGTACAATTGAAAAGTACAAGGCACGGCTTGTGGCCAAGGGTTATACCCAAAAGGAAGGCGAAGATTTCTTTGATACTTACTCACCCGTGGCCAGACTGACCACCATTAGAGTACTACTTTCGCTGGCTACCTCACACGGTCTTCTCGTTCATCAAATGGACGTTAAGACGGCTTTCCTAAATGGAGAGTTGGACGAGGAAATTTATATGGAACAGCCAGATGGATTCGTAGTAGATGGTCAAAATGGAAAAGTGTGTAAGCTATTGAAATCTTTGTATGGCCTGAAACAAGCACCCAAGCAATGGCATGAGAAGTTCGACAGGACTTTAACGTCTGCTGGGTTCGTTGTTAATGAAGCTGACAAATGTGTGTACTATCGTTTTGGTGGGGGCGAAGGAGTTATTCTGTGCTTGTATGTCGACGACATACTGATTTTCGGAACCAACCTCAAGGTGATTGAGGAGGTTAAGACCTTCTTATCTCAGAGTTTTGAGATGAAAGATCTTGGAGTAGCTGATGTTATCTTGAACATCAAGCTGTTGAGAGATAATGATGGTGGAATTACACTGCTGCAATCCCACTATGTGGAAAAGGTTTTGAGTCGCTTTGGCTATTCAGATTACAAACCTTCTCCAACACCTTATGATCCTAGTTTGATTCTTCGAAAGAACAAAAGAATAACTAGAGATCAGCTGAGATACTCTCAAATTATTGGTTCGCTTATGTACTTAGCTAGCGCAAGCAGGCCTGACATCTCGTTTGCTGTGAGCAAACTAAGCCGTTTTGTTTCCAATCCGGGAGATGATCACTGGCGTGCTCTTGAGAGAGTAATGCGCTATCTAAAAGGCACTGCGAGCTATGGTCTTCACTATACCGGGTATCCAAGGGTACTGGAGGGATATAGTGATTCAAATTGGATTTCTGATGCTGATGAGATCAAGGCCACGAGTGGATATGTGTTCACTCATGGAGGTGGCGCTGTTTCATGGAAGTCTTGCAAGCAGACCATCTTAACGAGGTCAACAATGGAAGCAGAACTCACAGCACTGGATACGGCCACTGTCGAAGCAGAATGGCTTCGTGAGCTCCTAATGGACTTGCCGGTGGTTGAAAAACCAATACCGACGATTCTTATGAACTGTGATAATCAAACTGTGATTGTTAAAGTGAGCAGTTCGAAGGATAACGCGAAGTCTTCCAGACATGTGAAGAGGAGATTGAAATCTGTCAGGAAATTGAGAAACTCCGGGGTGATAGCTTTGGATTATGTCCAAACAGCTAAGAATCTGGCAGATACTTTTACAAAAGGGCTATCAAGAAATGTGATAGACACTGCATCTAGGGAGATAGGTATGAGACCCACGTGAGTTACCATGGTGGTAACCCAACCTATGTGATCGGAGATCCCGTGAATCAGGACCTGGGAAAACAAGCTATTGGTTAACTGGAGGAGAGTGACCTACTAACCTACTCCGTTGATGATGCAACACTCTCACAATCTGTATGGCAGGTTGATTTTTATCTTAATGCGTTCTGTGGCTTTTACAAGCAAAAGACGCTGTCCTACAGAGCAGTCTAGAAAGAACGCACCTATGTGAGCCTGACTGCTGGTCACAGTCTATGAGATGAGGGTAATCTCTAGCAAGCTCATGAATAGGCCAGGAGTGAGACTTATATGCTCCATCCGCGGGATAGCCTACGGCAGTCTAGTACCGGTAGGACATTTGGTGAAGCTTGTTTGCGCAAAACTGACAATTCAAGGCATAGTCCATTGTTCAGTTGTGAGCAAGCGTATCCTTATGTTCTAGGTGGATGTTCAACCTTAATCGGTCTCCACTGAAAATACTGGTATATCAAAGCAGTGAATTGGAACAAAAGGCAATCAAATGTGCCTTCGAGATCTGGTGGGGGATTGTTGGAATTAATGGGCTCTAGGCCCATGTTTCAATTAATTCCTGGAAAATCTCAAAGGCCCATATGGTTGCATGGCAAGTGGTGGAACTTAGTCCCATATTGCTAGTGGAAAGGGAGTTAGACCAACATATAAGGGTTGGTTTTCTACCCTCCACTAAGAGCTTGGGAAGAGGACTAGTTCCCGCGCGCTCCTCCTCCGCCCGCCACGTCGCGCGTCGTGTTTCGTGATCGAGCCGGGCTAAAATCAATGCGCTTATTTTTGCCGCTTGGGTTTAGGTTTTACACGAGTTGTTAACGGACACATTACCATGCTTACCGACATCGTGGGCCAGTTACCGACTCGAACGTGGAGTCGTTAAGCCCCACGTCCTACCCGAGCGACTATATAAGAACGAGGAGGGCAGCCCTAGCGAGGAGACTTAGATTGCATCTGCTTCCTCGCGCCGTCCTCTGTTTTCGTTCCTTTTCGCTGCCGCTGTTTTCCGGCGATCCCATCCCGACGTCCGCGTACACGGCCGTGCGGGAGAGCAGGCCTCCGGAACCCCGCCTCTCGAGAACCTGTACCGGGTGAGGGGCGATAAGGTTTTTGGGGAGCGTCTCGGCGCGACTGCTCACGATCTGCTTCCTCGTCTTCGTCGGCGACCGCACGGCTACCTCGACCGGTTTGCTTCCTCGATGACCGCACGGCTGCTTCGACTACTTCCTCGTCGTCGGACGACTACTTCGACTACGAGGGCTTCATCACCATGGCTTCTGACGCCAACACTGCATCGTACGCCGCGGCTATCCCGACGTACGTTTTCCTGAGTTTCTGCTTTGCTTTTGATGCAAATGAGATAGGGATTTTAGCCTCCTGTTTACCTCTGAGTACCGTGTCTAGTGCGCCTGAGTTGGCTCATTCTATTTATGGCTATGTCATGATATGTTTCTGCATTAGATTAATTCGAAAATTGCTAATTATTTCAACAATAATGCGTACGTACCTTTTGATCGATGAAATGCGCCCAGAAGCGGGAGCAATGGCGGCTCGTCGAAGGCTTCGTCGACGTACTCGATGATGACTAGGGACTCGGAGATGGACCTGTCTTCGTCGAGGAGCACGGGCACCGTCTTGTGAACGGGGTCGTGCGTGAGCAGCAGCTCGCTCTTGTTGCGCAGGTCTTCTAGGATCAAGCTCGTAGGGCACTGGTTTCAGCCTCAGGGCCACCTCTGGACGGTGGCCGAATCCACTGCCGAAAGCGCCGTGGAGCTTCACCGGCTCTCCCATCCTTGCTCTAAGTTCTCGAAATGTTTTAAGTACTTAACTGGTGATATAAACGGCGCAGGTCTTCTAGGATCAAGCTCGTAGGGCACTGGTTTCAGCCTCAGGGCCACCTCTGGACGGTGGCCGAATCCACTGCCGAAAGCGCCGTGGAGCTTCACCGGCTCTCCCATCCTTGCTCTAAGTTCTCGAAATGTTTTAAGTACTTAACTGGTGATATAAACGGCTGGTATTTATAGGGCGGATAGCACATTACTATTGGTAAAATGTTTCGTCGCTACTGCTTTTTCTGGAAATTGAGCTTTTCATGTTTGCTTTTTCTGGAAATTGAGCTTTCCATTTTTCTCTCTTACGCTGTTGGCTTAGCTCACTTTTCTTCCTAAATTATTTTTAGACTCACTTAATAACCCCTAAACTATTTAAATTTGGAACACTTTACTGCTAACAGGTTTCTACAAATATAAAATCACACCAAAAAGTTTTGAGAAAATCTAAAAAAATTCATACATATAGGTTGTGAGGTAAAGTATACATATAAATTTCGGTTAAAGAATATGACAATTTATGACCTGTGAAAAAAATTTATACAGTAACAATTTTTTTATAGGTCACAAATGGTCATATTTTTTTAATCAAAACTTCACCCCAAAATCTACATATGATTTTTTTTTCTTTAGATTTTTTTAAAATAACTAGACATGATTTTGACTTTTCAGAAACTTGCCAGCGTGTAAAATGCATTCAATTTAAATAGTTTAAGGAATTAAGCGAGTATAAAAATAGTTTAGAAAAAAGTGGGTTTAATTTAGAGGAGGAAAGTTGATATTTTTTTCAGTGAGTCAAATCATCGTGTCTGTTACGGGAGAAACTGACCTGACCCTTATCCCGATATACTAGTACGTGGCTGAAAGCATCCCTAGAGGTTCAGTTTAATGGAGAAGCCTGAGACTGGTGAAAGCATTTTTTTAATAAAAAATTAACCTGTGCTCATTAGTCTCGGTGCAGCTGATATAAAAGATCCCAGTTCGCAACCAAAAAACTGGAGTTGATGGGCTGCTTAGACATCTTGGGCTCCCTACTGAGCCCGCCTCCAAAGCCCAAAGAAACTGGGCAACGTGTAGGCCGTGGTGGTCTGATGGATGATCATCGGTCAGGCGGCCCGCCAAGTAACCCCTCGTCTCATGTGGCTGCTAACCGATGTCCTTGAATCTTTCCGCTTCCTCCAGGGATTCGACTGGTCTCGCGTGAAATTCCGTAGGATTCTTGACAAATTCCTGCGCCCCAAACAGACCATAACTGTCATAAAAAATTTCTCATATTATTCTTTCCTAAGTACAATCATCCTATCATCCTACTCTTTTTTCAGATGAGGAGATGCTTTACGTGCTACTTGACGACAGGACGGCGGATTCAGAAAAAATTCTGAATGGTGTCTACTCTTCTAAACAGAGTGGTATTATTGCATATTCACTGGTGTCATTTGTTATTTCTCAAGAAGAATTATACTTGAATTAGAAAAATTCGTTGGGTTCAATTACAGCACTGGATCCGGCCCCGCGCCAAGTTATAAGGCCATGTACAATGCAGGGTGATTATAGACCGGTGCTTAAAGAGAGAGAGTAGTGTTGCGTCTCAAAAAAAATATGTGACTTACAATGCAGAGTGCTTCATATAGGTGCTTAAGTTGTTTTAATATTCGTGTAGCACCTACTCTGGCACCTGTTATCTCCAATACAGCAGCCTTTTTGATCTCTTGATTTTGCTGCTGAGATAGGCACCGGTTGAAGCACCTGTCACATGTGTCATCCGTAAACACCAGCCTAGCACCGGATGCTAAACTTTGCTTCCGTCGCCCTTCCTAAGTACCTGTACAAACCGATCTCACAAAAAAAATCAGGTTTTTTTCCTGAGACATCTATCTAAACACCTGTATTGTACAGGGCCTAACAGGGACAAAAGCAATGGGGAAAAGAATGCGCCGCCGAGGCATCAGGATGGGAGATTCTTCTCCCTATCAGCAACTTGGCAAGTATAATGCGTAGAACAAACTCATTATTCCCTGTCAAAATATAGTACAAAAATTGTTCCGTCCACCTTTATGTTTTGAACACGCCTTCTTTGATTGAAGAGTTGCACAAACTCTGCGCCGGATAGTCTGGTCAACACTTCAGCGTACATGAATCTGCGGCTGTGCGTGCTCTTCTCATTGCGTGCGTACGTCGTGCTATAACCGGCCTACTTAGTACACTAGTTTTACACTTTTTGACAAATGATTACCACACGCATTTTTGTTCTTCACGCTTTACAGAAAACGGGGACAGGCACGGCATGCGTTCTCGACCAAAACACCAACGGAAAATCTTGAGGTGTTCATATACTTAGTACATTAGTATATGCCGGCAAGTGAATCCTTATATACCATAACTTTCATACTCATACGACTAACGAGCAGTGTTTGTTCGAGCTAGTTATTGCGAACTAGATTAACACACGGTTACTCGACCGCGTGGACACCACGATGAAGAAGGCGACTTGCACACGCGCGAGACGATCGATGCGCTTTTTATCTGTTCCCATTTGGAGATTTAATCGTGTGGTGTTCTGCCAATTTAGAAGTGCACTTGTAACTCTCGGTCGCCACACAAACACAATCGTGTTTTTGTCCACAGGTTTTTGGTCAGGTTAGTTAGTGGGATGCAGTGATCGATGTTGTGTGCTACCTTGACCATTACGATATGGCCGGTGGAAAACAAGTCAAAGTTATCAAGTAGCGGTATCTCTTTAGAGTAAAGTTCTCTATTATTTTAGTTTGGTTTGAGTTTTTATCTAAACCGCTCTTAATTATATATAAGAGTTTATTCATCACTTATAAACACTTGTTGAGAAGATTAACAAATAGAAGAGAAAAAGAGTGTCCTTACACCTTGTGTCTTATTACTGTTTATGTGTGTGTACTTTTTCATCTTGTTCATCTATTATATCGGTGATCATCGGACTACACTCGATAACTATGATTCATTAACACATTATCAACATAAAGCTCTTCTTGTGTCTAATCGTAAGCTCTCTTTACATGGTTAGAAAGGTAATCATTATATATAATGTCACCGTGTTTAGTAGATTGATACTCGACAGAGGATTCTGTGTAATAAAATTCCCTTTAGATCATCATGCCGATTGCTAATCACAATATGTCGATGATATGATTTAAATATGGGGAAATTGTTGATCACATTACGGAATTGATGGGAGTGGAACGGCACCCGCACACGGCGTCCACGGCCACGCGCATCGGCCTTGGCAGCGCCGGCCACGCACACGGCGCTGCATCTCTCGTTGCGCAAGCCTGGGAAGAATAGATTGATATGATCCATCAAAATCCCCCATGCATGTACATCATTGATTAAACCACAGATTATTTCTCCGTTTATCCCAATATTTGTATACATGCAATCGATCAAATCGCAGAGCCAAACAAGCACGGCACCGGCCACGGTGTGCCTGCACGCCCGCATCCGCGCCTGCCTAGAACCGGTCGTGCTGCTACCCACCGCGCCTCGTCACGCCCGCACGAGCCGGCACCGAGCGCAGCCGTCCTGCACGACGGCTGCGAGCGCAAGCACGGCAAGCACTCACTCACGGCTGCAACGCGCCACACACGCTCGCATGCATGCAGGCGGCGAAGGCCACGGCACGGCGACCTCGGTGCGCATCCGCACATGCGCACGGCGCCGCCAGCTACCTACCCGCCCGCAAGCGGCCGCGCAACTCAGCCCTGCACACGACCGCGCCGGCGCAACGTCGGCCCTCTCGCGTCGTCCAGCACAACCACGCACATGGCCGGCGAGCCGCAATGCTCGCATATGCGCCCGCACAGGCGCCTCTCGGGCTCTGTTGCGCCGCCGCACGGCATCACGACGCACGCACATGGTGACACGCCCGGCTAACCACGCCGGGGACAGCACGCGCCAGCAGCCCGACACTCGCGACAACACGCGCACTCGGCCGCACTGGAGCCGCACGTTCCGGCCAGTGCGTATGACTGCCTGCCTTCCGCGCAAAGGCGGCCCGCATGGCGCACACGCCTGCCGACCACGCTTGCTGCCCACGCCGCACGACGCGCCCGACGACCGCTTCCGTCCTGCGCTCCAGCCTCCGGCTCCGCAAAGCCGAGGCGTCCCGGGCCTGCACCCCGTTTCGCGCTCGGCGCCACTCCCGCACGAGCAGGGTCACACCGCCGAGGCACGTGCCGCGCTCCCGTTCGCACCGCTCAACGCCGCCGGTGGTACTGCACGCGCATGGCTCTTATGCCGCCGCACGGACCCGCGCCACCTCTGTTACCGCCCGGCAGAGCAGATGTCCTGCACAACGTGTCGCCGGCACGGCAACACCGCCGGCGACTCGCACCGGTCGCGTCCTGCATGACGCGCACGACGGTCACCTCCGAACCCCGCTCCTCTCTCCAAAAAAAGGGGGAAATGAATGGGCCGGAGGAGATGGGCTGCTAACCCATTAAGCACGGAAGGGACAGGCCCGGCCAGACCGAATTTGTCCGGTTCATAAATTCTTTCGGATAGACCCCGAGTTTTTCAGTTATTATGCGCTATTTTCTCAGAACTGAAAAATTATGTCTCAACCCCTGTATTTATCAAATGTTAGCTGAAAATACATATTCCAATATAAAAATGATTCGGGACTTTGAATTTTGGGTCAACTTTTGCATTTAAAGCACATTTAACATTGTTTTTATTTATTCTATAATTTTTTAGTATTATGTTTACTGTTTTAATTAAATAAAATTATGATACTTCCTTTTAATCTAAAAAATTAGCAGTAAATTTTAAAAATACATAGAAAAAATACTGGAATCATGGTAAGGAATTTCATATCATTAACCACACACTATTCATGCATCTCTACCTTAGTAAGTTTCTGAAATAATGCATGGATAATGTAGTATGTCTTGCTATGCTAGACAAGAGGTTGGAGTATTCACTACTATTGGCTAGTTTTATGGCCTATAGATATTAATACTTGCAAGTGATGAATCCATTTCATACTTATTTTTTTAAAGTTTGATCCTTAATTAAATAATTTTGATTAGATCAATTCCTGACTATTGCTACTAATGACTGATTAACTGTCAAACTGTGTAAATCTATCTTTTTAGACTTAATGTGTGTAGGACCGCTGGAAAAAGGACATATATGGATATATTAGGAAACTACTCGTCAAGAGGAGCGCTCGTGAAAAAACGAGAGCCCGACCGGAGTTACCAGAAGGTTAGCCGACTAGTCGTACGGCTGACACCGCCCGTACCACACGGTCGTACCATAGTCGTATGGCACCACTACATCAAATGAAGCAATCTTCGTTATGGGATCTTGAGGAGAATCACGATGATTATTCCAAAAAAATCCGAAACAACACCTCTAATCTATATAAAGAGAGAAGAAGAGTATGAGAGAACGATCGCCTCACGCAACACCATCACTCCTCAAGCCCTAGCCACTATGCCCATCTAGATCTTGTACTCTCTCCATTACTTTTGTCAGAAGTAAGGTTATAAGACAGTTTAAGTATTTCAATCAAGTATTTTTTTTCTTTATCTCCTTGTTGCAATGTTTTTCATTAGTTTTATCTTAGTAATTTCTATGGATCGTGAGTAGTTCACTATAGACTTTCGGAGGAGGATTAGCCTCGTAGATTGAAGATTATTTGTATTGGATCATGATTATTTTTATATCTTGATACCTCGATATTTGTCTTGTATGGTCATCTTGATATAGGGGCCTAAGGTGAACATTAGGGAGAATTCATGGTGAACTTGGAAGTGAAAGTGACAGCGACGTGAAGAGCAAGTAGTCATGAGGAGACTCTAGGAATACCCGGCATAGTCACAATGTTTTAAGTGCTGGTCTTGCTCATGCCTTAATAATTTCAGTGAAAAGGCAGATGTCGGCATCGCAGTTGGATAATAATCCTATGAAAAAGTGGATATCATCATAGGTGAATTAGGGACGTGTCGCCTACTTGATTATTTATCTTATATCCATCAATCCAATGATATTAAAGCTTATGATCCATGTACAAGTACTCTAATCTACAAGTCAAACTCACTCCTAGGTCTATTTCACATCATAGCAGCAACCACCGTTTACTTTATGTTATTTTAATTTCTATTTTTAATATTACTCATATAGTTTATGTCTCCACAAACGATTTTAGGCTAACCGCAATCTTTAATTTGACACCCGAAGCAACCGCTGGCACTCTCTAAAATTCTCAAGAATGATCTCAATGTCGTGACCGTTTCCAAAGAAATCCGAAAAAATGAAGAAAGAAAAACTCAACCCTAGATGGCACCTACCTCCACGTCCGGCCATGGTGTTGACCTCGAGTGAGGTCACCACGCCATATGGGTCCGGTAGCGGCCCACCTGGCTAGCGCCGATTTTGATCGCGCCATAGGCAGTCATCGTAGGATCTGGATGAGCTCACCTTGCCAGCGTCGAATCCGGTCACACCAGTACGCGGGCTCCATCGATCTCGATGAGCCCACGACCTAACCATCAACATTTTTGTCCATAGTGAGACTAAGAGAGAGAGAGAGAGAGAGAGAGAGAGAGAGAGAGAGAGAAGGGGGAGCCATATAAGCAGGAGAAGGAGAGAGACGGAGAAAAGTTAGGTTTTTATTAATTTGACACAGTTTTAAAGATAGAGAGAACAGGAATGCTGTTTAGACGGAACAACTGCGGGTGCGGTCAGTCGTAAGAGAGTGATTTCCGTATTCTCGTGATGATACGACCGGGAGTCTAGCTAGCGTTCGGTTTGTATACGCACATACTAGCTCAATTTTATCGGAGATTTATACTAGTACTACAAGTAGAGGTGAAAAAACTCTGATAAGTTCATATGCCGAATTGGACACAAGCTTGGCTAAGATTAGTACTCTGCAATGTCGAGTGTTATTACATCACAGAAATTATTAGTAATATCATTCAGCTCTTCAAAAAGCTAAGATGAGGTCCGTACGCGGCACGACTCGCGTAGCTGGCCGTCCCTTAAACAAAAGCAGCTGAGCAGTGCAATGCGCGTACGTATCAATCAAGATCTTGGCAATTGCTACTCCCATCATGCATGCAGCCAGCGAGCGGTTGGCAGGCACGTTAGCACAGTTAAGTACAGCTATGTACTACTGATGTACCCAAATTGGCCTAATTAGGATCAGCCTTCACCTTTTTCTTATAAGATAACAGAATAACAAGCTACTCCGACATCTGCATCACGAAACACACATAGTCAAATTTATTACAAATAAATAGCAAACGAAAATGACGTGACAGAACTACGTGTAGCAGAAATTAACTACCGGATAACTTATTATATATTTGCCAACCAAACCAAGACGTAAACTCCTAAGTAAGAAATTCTTATCTCTTGACTCCAGTTTTCATCCACTTCCTATCTTGAAAATGCCGTAAAGAAGACCAAAATGACAACCAATTAATACATAAGAATACAACCTATAGAACATTAGAGAGTTTTTTTTAATTAAAAACTAAATCATTTTTACATAGCTAAATTGATTAACAAATTTTCGCTATACCCATATAAATAAGCTAACATAAACTCATATACAAACCACATAACTAATTTAAAAATATGAGCAAAGTACATTATATGGAGGAGGAATCGAGAAAGTTAAGTGGAAGGAGTGCCAGGCGGCACGGAACTTGGGGACAATAGAAAATAAGATAGCCTTAACTAGAAAATGGAAATCTATTCTAGGCATGGGTAGGTCCAGCTCAAGAAATGAATTGATTCATGGACGATGTTCATCGCGCGGTTTCCAAGGACGGGAGCGATTTGATGTTAGTAATAATCGACAGAGTTGTTTACTAGCTTATAAGCTGTCTCGCTTTACGAGGACGGTTCATTAGGAAAATATTCTCAGTACGTAGTACGCGAATTACGTACGCAGCTCGCCATCGCCATCGTTTATAGTATCATATATGCGCATAGCCGTCAACCTATCTAATATCTATGATGTGTATAATAATGTTAGTAGTCTGTTACAAGGCTTTAGAAAGATAAGGAAAGATAATTGCTAGGCCATGATCAATTCCAAAAAGAGCCCGAACACAGAAGGAAATACGGAACCGATGGAAACTAACGTTGCAATAAAGTTGGTGATCGAGTGTACGCATGTCCGTGCCCGTACCGGTGCAACAGGCGTGCGGTTGCGTACGTACCGAAATCATGAGACGTTTGCCTTGGGAAACAATTCCAGTGCGATTCTCCAACAAATAGAAAGTGCCGGGGGCCCAAGCCCCCCATACATCCCTCCAAACGAACCAAGATACGTTACGTGTCGACGTGAGGTGGTGCGATGCAGTAGACTTGACTGGACAATAGCAGATCTATAAGCGAGAAAAAGATGCATTTCGAAAGAAGGCAAAGCATTATAGCCTGCAAATTCTAAAAACCGAGGAGTTGTCCAAATGGCACGACAGCTTTTGTGTCTGGTATACGTGCCGACTACGGCTGCTCTGATCGGAAAAATGTTTGGCAGCTGTGCGGAACCGCGTCAGCTCGGCGAGGGAACGGTCGCGTCGCGTCGGCCCCGCCGGGGGTGAGGCGCGGCGACCGCACGCGCCGTTTCGAAGCGTTCCGCGGCCGGTCCGGCTGTTTGTTTGCCTGTTTGCTCCCACACGACACTGACTTGACCTGACCCATTTTGCGATTTGGCCCTTGTTAAGTGCTTTTAGCATAATTAGCCCCTTTAAAACGTTAATTGCAGTTTTAACACTGTAACAGCATCGACAGGCGTTGCGTGTCTCATTTCGCACTCTCTAGACGCGATTGGAGACATATCGGGTTCCACAGCACGATAGAAGCCTCTCGGGCATCACCACCATGGCAATAACTCTTCTCACACTAATACAAAACGGCACATCCAAAACAGTTTGGAAGGATCATTCTCGACAGTTTTAGCAACCACCACGACAATAAAAATCAGAGCCCAGCCCGGCCACCCATGCGCAGGTCTAGCAACAGGTGCATGTCGCGTTTCGGTCCGCCACAAGCCTTTTATCGTGCTGTGGAACTGCGATATGTCCCAATCATGTCTAGATAGTACGATAGGAGACATGTGACGCCACTGGAGACTTGTCAAAACTGCAATTGCCGTTTTGACGGGGCTAATTGTGCTAAAAGCCCTCAAAAGGGGGCCAAAAGCGCAAAACTTACCTCACTTCACGGACGCGACGTGGGCGTGGGCGGGCCTGCAGGCGCAGTGAGCGAGCGAGTCGGGCTCCACGCGTACGTACGGCACTTGGAGCTGGACACTGGACTGGGCCACGGCGACAGCGTGCACGCGGCGCAGACACGCGCATGAGACACTCCGCCGCGCGCGCATGCACCGGCTCGATCGATCGCTCCACGGGACACGCAACGAAACGGAACGAATCACAGGTGCCCAGGCCACCGGCGCCGAACGCGCCATGCATGCGTGATTTGGTAGATTTTGCACTAGCACTGTGCGCGATGCCTCTGCAGCCACGTGAAGCCGTGGGATTTCGGTCGGTTTGCCACTTTTCTCCGATGCAGCTGTGGTGGCCTCAGTGCGCGCGAACTGGACGGAGCAACCAGCTCACCGGCTGGCACCGAGCCACCGACGCTTTCGGCAGTACATGCCGGCGTACTTGCCGTCTCAAGGCACCGTTAGTAATTAGGGACGTAGTTATGCTATGCTATTCCTAGTGTGCTCTGTCTTCTCTTCTCTCTAGCTCTGCTGACGCATGTGTGAGTACGGCGTGTGCTCCCAATACGATAGAGACTAGCCGTTACTCCAATTTACTACTCCTACCTGTAAAAGTCCTAACCTGGCCTAGCCTGAGACGTATGACCGGAGATATTTTGATCCTCCTGGCCAGTGACCGGAGACATGACATGTGTAAACCTGGTTGGCAGAAGAAAGAGATGGTGCCTCCTCATTGATAGCCATCCACTTCAAAGGTGCGAGTGGGGCAGTGAGGGCTCACTCTCCCGATACCCTGCCAACATCGGAGGCAACAAGGACCCATGACCATGAACAACGCCATGTAATCCTTTGGGGCCCTTGTGCGGCCCTCGCGTCAGATTTCACTACCTAGCTAGCGATCGCCTGTCCTCGTGTTGGCTTGCATATCATAACGATTCCTCGCTTGGACGAGCCCATCGTATCTTACAGATCGGCACAATATTCTGCAAACGTGCTATAGCGCTAAGTAGGCACATAAATAATAGACGAATAATCATGTCTAGTAGTAGTCCATTAAAGATGAGTTAAGGCTTCTGCGGCTGTTGCCAGGTCTCCCACAGCCACACGAGTCCTCCCCAAACCCAATCGATCCTCTTGCATCGAGGCCAAAGCACACAGCAAAATCCGCCTAAAACAAGGCACAGAGGCGAGGCCTTGGAGTGGCGCAGTGCGCACCATGCCACCGGGCCCACGGCGTCGCCACTTGTGCGCGCTGGGACCCACATCAGGGCGAGCAACCGCGACGTTGGGAGAACAGGAAAGAACCGAACCGCAGGCCGGGCGGGCCCCTCCGCAGACACCGCAGCAGCAGCTAAGCAGGCGCGCCCCTTTCCACGCGGTTTCCCTCTTCCTCCTCCGTTCCAACGGCTTCCCCCGATCACGGACAACGGAAGGGCCCGTCGGCCCCTCGCCAGAAACCCGTATAACTGTTTCCAACTTTGTTCTCACCGTCCGCCATGGGGTATATTAGCTGTACGCCGGCTGCTTCCCCTGTTGTGCGGAGCACGCCGACGAGAAGTCTTGCTGGACGACGGCTGCAGTTCAAAGGGATATGCTAATTTATCTCTTAAGCAGTTCGTTCATCACTGGATGGTCAAATTCGTACACTGTTTTTCTTTCCTTCGTGAACATGGCTAATCAACTCGGAACCTATATATGTCAACTCCAATCATCTCCATCTTCTTCAGGAACACCGCCTCTCATTCTCTAATATACTCATGTTGTTGATTGGTTGAGGGATAGTAGCTGGCTTAGTTAGAACTACCAGTTGGACAAATGATACTAAAAGGTTGGTCTTTGGCTGATTAGCTTAGCTACCTATTTAACATGAAAAATAGAAATACTTTTTCTTGGATAAAGAAACAGATGATTCGATTGATTTATGTATTGATCATGATATACGTAATAACTCGGACATGTATTTAAAATACATATCTCAGCTTTCAAGCCAACGCATTACATGGTGTCTGTCTTCTTCCATTTCTTTTCCTTTTTGAGACAGAGCATTATGTGTTGATTTTGAGAATTGGAAATGCTAACAGTTAGATGACTACTTTTCAATTTGCCAACACTTACTTTCTTTTTTTTTGCCAAATCACCTTCTTCACCCTTGCTTCTTCTTCTTTCTATTTAGTCACGTGATAAGCTCGTCAGAGCCGGCGACAACACAAACACAGCGGCACTGATGGTGCGCGAGGATTAGGGTCAGGGATTCAGAGCGGGGGTGTTCACCAGAGCCATGGAGGGGTTTAGAGGGAAACTTGACCCGGCGGCAACGACAACCGCTAGAAACAAAGAAGGAAAAGAAGGCAACGGCAGGTGTCGGGAAAGGTAAGGAGAGAAGAGAGAGAGAGTTAGGGTTAGGAGTTTTAATATAGAAAATAGATGAAATCTAAGTCATTACATGACGATCTAATGGTCTAAAAAATGACCAATGATAAATTAAAAAATATTTGACTACTAATTATATACTTTTTTAAGAATAACACTTTAAAGTGGTATAGGTTCAAATGAGTAATAAGTCCGTATACGGATCATGTATACGAGGGCCACGTCATATGCCACCAAGGCGACGTGCATGATGCAAGCAAATCAAACAAGTCAGGTAGCTAGCATTTGTTCTGAGTTACAAAGTAGGCGTTCGTGTGCATACAAAAGCATAAATCTAGAATTCATGGAGGCTAGAAACAAATCACGATCTCATAACGTCACTGAGACGCACTTAGTTTGCACGCGAAGGTAGAACTATGTCAGAACTAAAACTCTGTTAGATGAAGCCGCGGGCACCTAAAACTCTACCATCCAGACCCAGCAAGACGAGGGACGCCTAACCATCATGAGCTCAACAAGATTCATTGATGAGGGCGCAAGCGACGTGCATGATGCACAATGCATGCACGTGGCCGGAGTGTAAAGTTACGACGAATCTATAAAAACGTTGCAGCACAAACGAGCAATGTTAGACGTTCTCTAGATCTTCTTGTAATTAATACAAGCAACCTAAAGGAAACACAGCTGCACAGAAGTTATGGACGAGGAAAGGAATTAAACATGTCCTCTTACTGCAAGAAATATACGCTCCAACCATTTTGTTGGCTATCCTGATATATCTTGCTAGTAGCAATATATATACATTTTGCATGTGATACCATGCTCGATCAAGTCATACACTTCGCATGATGTTTTGGGTGTTATATATCTTTCTTGTTAGCTATCCTGATATCATGATATCTTGCTAGTAGCAGTTACATTTTGCACGTGACACACCATCTTCAAGTCATGCAGTTTGCATGATTTTGCGTGTTTCATGGGACAAGGCTAGTAACGCTTTAACCTCTCTTTTTCCTTCCTTTTCCTTTTCGTGTGTGCTCTAAAGTCGAAGCATCAACTTCTACACGAAAAATGAGAGGTACAGTACATGTCCGTCATCAAATTACGAGTGCATGTCGTAAGAGCGGGCGAGAACACAATCGCAAAGACCACAACCTTAACTTACTCGAACTATTCACAACGTTCTAACTGAGCTACACAAAAACAACAAGTATAAAGGTAAAATCTAAGTAATTAGGGGCGCTTGCACGTAAATTAGAGTTAGGTTTAGGAGAACAGATTCAAGCAGGAGGGAGAGGCGGCGAAGGCTCGGTATGTTTGGGGGCGCGCTTGGCCATGAGCCGAGAGGGAGGTGGGCAGGTGGATGACCAGATCGACTGGGTGTTACGTTACGTCACCTGGTAGGGACCACACACGCAACGGCCAGCGCGCGCGGGGCGTCGCACTCACACCTTCCTCCCTCCGTTCGTCCTTCTTTCCCTGCCCCCCTAGCTCGTCTCCGAATCTGCCATGGTGAACGCACTCCTCCTCTATAAATTCCCGCCGTCTCCCTCTCCAACGCACGAACCCCCCCAACACAGATTCACAGCAGCCGCGCCAACGCCATGGGCAAGATCAAGATCCCCTCCCTGTTCCGCCGCCGCAGCCGCTCCAAGTCCCCGCAGTCGCCGTCGCCGTCGCCGTCGCCGCCTCCGCCGCCGCGGGATGACGAGGAGGAGGATGAGCGGCAGCACCAGTTGGCCCACCCGGCCTCGGGCGGCGGGTCCCCCGCGCGGACGGCGGAGGAGGAGATGGAGCGCGTGTTCCGCAAGTTCGACGCGAACGGCGACGGGCGGATCTCCCGGTCGGAGCTCGCGGCGCTGTTCGAGAGCCTGGGCCACGCGGCCACCGACGACGAGCTGGTGCGCATGATGGCGGAGGCGGACGCTGACGGCGACGGCTTCATCAGCCTCGAGGAGTTCGCCGCGCTCAACGCCACCGCGGCCGGCGACGCGGCCGTCGAGGAGGACCTCCGCCTCGCCTTCCGGGTCTTCGACGCTGACGGCAGCGGGGCCATCTCCGCCGCCGAGCTCGCCCGCGTGCTCCACGGCCTCGGGGAGAAGGCCACCGTCCAGCAGTGCCGACGCATGATCGAGGGCGTCGACAAGAACGGCGACGGCCTCATCTCCTTCGAGGAGTTCAAGGTCATGATGGCAGGAGGCGGCGGCTTCGCCAAGATCGCGTAGCCGTAGGTTCTTGGATCAACGGAGTTTGCTCGCCTTCTCCTCCTTCTTTTTTCCTTTTATCCCCTTAACTTGTTCTATCCGAGCGTGACGTGTGCGGTGGAAATTAAGTGTATATAAGAACGATTAAAAGATCATTAGCGCTAGATTCTTTGCACTCATAATAATTGCAAATGGGGGATATTGATTCCTTCAATGAATTGGGAAATAAAGCTGAAAATCAGTGCTTCACGGCTATCGCCTTGATGGAGTTTGCATTCACTTTTGAGCGATTGCGAGGAAAAGATGCTTGGAGTGTGTGGATCTTGCATTCTTGTTTCCACCGTTTGGAATCTGGATGCCCATAACATGACAGCATCGACTAGTCCTACTCTTTAGGTGCCATTTTTGCCGTTCTTCTTGTTTGATTTGCAATTCGATTCAAGAGAGTCCGATGAGATGTTGACTTGGGATTAACTAGATCTAGACTGGCGCTGGAATGTTTTCCTTTTCTGTTCAACTATACTGCATATATTTCTACTTTCTACCAGAGATGTGTAATTCTGTTTTACTGAATTGAACAGTACAGTTGAAACTGGAGGTCTATAACCCAGTTTTAGCTGAATTTGAAAGGTATATACTTGAAGTCATATGTAAAACATTCAGACTTGCTGCCTCTAATATTAGGCCCCATAAAATGCACATACATAAGCTTTCCAAGCATGGTGGAGTAAAAAAAACATTGAGTAACACTTGCACTTTTTAAGTAATCATCTTGGAATCTCTCTGGAAGCTAGATCTTCCCAAGGTTGCCTTAGACTAAACTAGTACAGTAACCAACATATATTCCTCATTATTTCTTTCGTCTTCGGATTATATATTTAAGATAAGCACTGGAACATGGACTAGCCAGTGAGGAGCAGAGCTGGGAATATTCTTCAGAAAATGGACAGAAATGCAGGAATTGTTTGTTTTCTTTTATGTAGCAATGGTTCCGGCATATCACGACGTGGGGGTGGAACTGCGCAACCCCATTTCTTTCTTTATCTACCTAGCAGAACAAAAAGTACGATTTGGTTTTGGTTCATCTACCTGCTTGAGTATTTATGCTACTGCTGCTGAAGTTTACCCTTCACTCGATGATACCCAGGAAGTTTGGGTTCCGTCGCTTCGAGGTCGAGAGAAGAATGTTTCTTGCTTTGAGATTCGTGCGGCGTGTACGTGGCGAGAGCTAGCTCGGTCCGGTGCTGGTTGGATGGAACGGGAAAGGCTTGGCTAGCTTTTCTCCTCCCATTCTCCTCTCGCACCGCTGTACAGTACCAAGTAGCAGCGCCAACTCGGGAGCGAAGCGAGGATGAGCGGCGGCGTCTTGGGCGCCGGCGTGTCGTACCAGAAGTTCGTCCACTCCGCGCTGGAGCAGACCCGGCTCCGCACCGCGCTCGCCCCTCATCCCTCCCAGGTTCTCGCTTCCCCGGCTCATCTTTTCACCATCTTGAGCTTTTCTTTTTAGGGGTAACCTGAAGCTGTCTTCGTGCAATGAAACAGAGTTGAAACTGCTGAATGCTTATGTTCTTGTCGTAATTTTGGTCGTCATGCTCCTACTAAGGAGCATGCTCAAGGTGACCAGTTAGAGTTTAGCGGCATGTTAGTGTTAGTGTTAGATCCTATGGGTGTGAGTCCCTAGCAGGACTACTGGATAGCATCAGATGATCCTACTTAGGTAAATTTCAGTCCATAAGATAAAAAGTAGTAAAATCATACTGTTTCTGCTTGCTGCTACCTGCTGAAATTTTGGTGCTTGATCTTAATCTGACACTCTCAGACCCTCCTAGTATCGCTATGTCTAGCTACCTATTTGGGAAAATCTCTTGTCAGCAATGACTTGAGATAAAAGCCTTGTTTTTTCAGTTGCAACCAATTGATTCAATTATTCGTTTTCTAATTCGGAATATTTTGTATATGCTACTTTTATAACCTTTTGTAACCTACGATTCTAAAATCTGAAGAGTGATCCATTCCGTGTTAGTATCAGCTAGCGTCAATCATATTTCTTTGTCTTTTTGCCTGCTATCAACATTTCTTTCTCGTGGCAAAAGATGATTTTGTCTTGTGTTATTCTTCCAGGAAAAGTTCAAGTTCATAAAAGCCAATGACGATAATACTGTTTTCAGTGCGCTCTCATTCACAGCCCCCAAAATCAGACTGCTTCGCAGCTTGACAATTGAGAAGAAAAACTCAGTTCAGGTATTTCGTCTGTCTTGGTGCTCCAAGTTCAAGTTTCCTTGGCCAAAGCTCTCCAAGAACTATTCCAGTAAAACTATGAACTGATAGATTGGTTGTCAAAGTTGTGTTTTGATGATTGTATCGGTATCCAAACAACCGCCCTTTTGTGACTGAAGGGACTATTGTAGGTCTCATCTATCAAGGCAGATGATCCACTATACTTATGATGCATATCCCCTTGCAGGTTCTTGACTTTGCTGCTTTCTCTGAACCTGAATACGATCTCCCTATATTTTGCGCCAACGCATTTACAACTCCTGTACAAAGTATTGTTGTCTTGTAAGTGCCAGAAAATGTCTGACGCCCCTAGAAAAAATGTTGTGCTTTTCCTCGTGCAGTGCCTAAACTTGAATATAAATATGGCCTGAACGAATTATTTCGAACTTTTAGGGACCTCAATCCTTTGTATGATATCACTGTACACAAAGATTACAAAGAAAAGTACTACAGGAATTTGATGCCTCTTGCACAGAAGTATAGCGAGGTACTTGGATCATGTCCTTCTCCCAATGTTACCTCATAAGTCTTCCTATATTACATTATATGTAGCTCGGTATCTTTATTTAGAGAAAATGCAGCTCCTGCCATGGGGTGGCAAGATTACAAGCGAGTCGCTGAGATTCTTCTCTCCAATTGTGATCTGGACTATATTTGAGCCAACTGAATGCAACCATCATGTTCTACATTCAGCTTTGATGGATTACTATAAGGTATGCATCGATTGTTTTCTTGATTTTTCCTGAAAGGTCCATGGCAAGTATGCAATTTCTTTCAAGTTTGCTGCTCCCCTTTTTTCTCAATGTAAGTCTTTAGGCAGAATTTATTGAAAAAGATCATCTGTGGTATGTAGTCATCTGTGCTAAATATTCTGACTATGCAGGTTTGGCTCGAGTTAATGGATCAAGCAATTAAAGAAAATGACACAGCAAAAATTGTTCGTAATCGAGAAGCACAACATAGATATCTCACATGGAGAGCTGAGAAGGTTTGTTCTTCCACCAAAGCCATGCGATAGAAAATTATATTCACCGACTTGTATTTTAGTATTACGTGCCCCAAATTATTACGATTTGTAAAACACCTGCTACGGAGGATCTTCCATTGATCTTGTGCATTGTCTATGGGCAGGATCCTGGCTATCCACTCTTGAAGAAGTTAATTGGTGAGAGTCATGCCAAGGTTGCTTTCTGGCGATCACTGTATTTACACTTACTCTTTGGTTTTTCTTAGTTACTTAATTGCCTTGATATTCAGGATTTGGTGATGGAGTTCCTGTTCGAAGGAGTCAATTCTCTTGGAACGGAATCTTTTCTGGACTATTTCCCCGAATATGCGCGTGGTGACGGGACGGTAAACAGGAAGAGGAGTATGATCGGGAAGTCCTTCGAAACTAGGCCTTGGGATGCTAACGGAGAATTCATCGGTAGTGCTGATTCAGGATAAAAATCTTTCCTGTATGATCTGCCTGATCATTCTTTCGTTCCAACGGGGACTGACGTTTGCCGCCCGGCCGCCCTACTTTTATCCTTAGAATTCCATTCAAATTTTGATGGGTTTGTAGTTCCCAAAGTATAGCGTGCGTCCTTGGAAAAGGTTGGGAAAAGTTCGGTGAATCTGGATCGTGTGTATCTGCTGGGTACTTGCGTTGGGCGTCATTGAATTTTGCAGACCAGTTGAAGCATTGCAGAGCTGCTGTACCTGTACCACCCTGGCCTTTCGCCTCCGTCACCTCCCGATCGGCAGGGTGCGGCTGTCTTCATTTCATTTCGTATGCAAAGTAAAACAAAGGCAAGTTAGTCTGTAACAGGCTACCTCCTCCTGCCCTGTAACAGATGCTACCAGTTTCAAATGGCACTGTTATCAATCTTCAAAGTTAAAAGGAAGGAGAAAATCAAGATCCATCACGTTCTTCGGATCCCTCGTGCACAGAACCCCATGGTTACTCAATACCAAGGCAAGGCATCCATCGCATGCATGCATCGCTTTGCTTGGACACCTCCAAAGAAGTGATCAGTGAAGCAGAGCAGGAAGGAACGGGGAAGTTCTCAAAACGAACCTTGCCTGAGGCAAAAGAACAAAAAGGGGGCCTCGGATCCCTTTTCCCTGCACGAGTTACACTTGCGCCACGGCTAGACGAGCGAAAAAGAAATGATAACATAGGAAAGAAGCATGTACATGCGCAAACAGAAGTTTCAGCTACTAAAAGAAGGTGAAGTTTCAGCTAAAGACAGTGGCACTCGGAACTACAAAAGAAAAGTTCTCCCCTGCCTTCAAAAGTGCATGCACTATATAGGGCTCAGTGAACAAGACAAACTTGACTACGTGCGAAGCCTAATGACCCACCTAATGACTAACTAATACTATGATACTTTCCTTGAACATTGGAGGAAGCTCTAACCCACTTCTTGACGTACTGATTTCATGCAGAAGTTCGAGCAAGGCATACGCATGCAGAAGTGCGCATCACGACCTGCAAATTCTTACATTTAGCGGGGACAGAGCTTGGCACGATGATGTGAACTTCGCGGCAGACAGACGGAGACAAGCGTGACGAGGACCATTGGGCATTGGGATGGCCTCCTCGCAGGATCACATGCGATGTGAGCGGGAGAGGGGGTTGCACCTGTCTTGCCTCCACGGAAACGGCCACAAAAGCTGCACGAAAAGCGGCAGGAAAGCTCAGTTAATTAGAGGGGGAGCTTCTTGAGAGGAAATAAACAAGGGAAGTTGCAGGCTGAAATGAAATGTAATCTCGTGGGAAATCGCGACCAATGTGCCGTGGACTGATGACTGGTGAGCATATGCCAATGTAGCTAGTACAATACAGAGGACCTGTCACTCCTGTAATGATCTACTGCAATAGTCTGTAGTAGCAGTGGTACAAATATTCCCTCCCTTTGGTCAAACACTGCATCACTGCCCAGAGTACTCTTCTTTGACGTTGTGGTTTTTAAGAGCGAGCTTTGTTAAAGTAGTAGTAGCAGCAGTGATTTGGTTAGCAACTTCACAGAACATTTGGCAGCAAAAAGGTGGAAAACAAAAGGGACAGGAAGGTTGAACAGTTTGGATTGCTATTCTGTTTTGTTTTACGTAAAGCCAACTCACTACAATAGAGGTATCCATGCAACTGATGAGCAAAAATTCTGCCCTACTGTAGGGCCAAACAGACCGGTGTTAGTCAAACAACGGATGCAGTTACGCCCTGAGTCTCAACGAAGAAACTCCAAGGCAGTTTACCAAGGTATCTGCATCTGCAAGACAACAACATTTGCTAGGCAATTGCTAGAACTTTACCTAGTATAAATGCATGGAAAAGATCCTGACTTAGGGTCCATGGCTAGCACAATACTTAAGTTACTTAGCTGTCTTGCCTTGCCACGTTGGCCAACGCTGCTCTCCTCATTAGCATCTAATAGGGCATTATGAGTAGTACATGATTGTGTTTTTCTTTCTTGCCTCTTCAGGATTAGTTTAATTAACTTCAATCAAGCACTATACTGCTAATCATAAACTAGGGACAGGATTTGTACACCAAAGTGTTGCTTGAAGCATAGAAAAGAAGGAAGAGAAAGGGCGCGCTGCACGCTTGCCATGCAATGTTCTTCCAGGGGATACAAGGGTTCTCTTGATTTGAGCAACTGTGGAAAAGGCAAAGTTAGGTTTGGAATTAGCACACATCTTTCTGGAAAAAAAGGGGGGAAGACAATGTGATGTAGTGGCGAAATTATACTTTCAAAAGGAATTCTGGAAACCAGGGGCGACCGCATATGGGCAAGGTATACCGTGTCCAGAAGACCTGCTTAATTTCTTAAAGGGCTACCATGAAAAAACAGATGATCAAAATTCATCGGAAATACAACCAACACAATGACAAGATTAATGAGAAATTCAATATGATCAAGGAATTTACATCATGTCTTTTATTTTGCAAACTAAGGGGGTTTTGGTTAGATTTATTGGAGGTGGCTTTTGGCTTATAACTCAAAAGTCGAACCAAACAAGTTTTAGGTTTTAGGTTTTAGCTTTTATCTTATAAAGCATCTAGGTAGGTTCTTTTGGTTCCTGGCTTGTCTACCATGTAACCATATCTAGTTTTATCGTGGTGAATACTTTAATTAGCTCAACCTAACAATCAGTTTGCCGAATGACTTATAATATTTCCATAACAAACAGCACATAGCTATAAGCTGCTTTCCCACTGTCCAACAAACAGGGCCTAATTCGCATCCTGTTGAAGCCACAAATACTGAGATGCAAGTGTACACTCTGTACCCACCGATTCAGCTTGTCAAGCTTTGCTGATAAACGAGGGTGCGCATGTGTTAAATGTTGAGAGTGCATGGAGATTTAATGATACTATTTGCACTGTATCCCTATTTAGTCCTCTCTGCATAAAGGATCAAAGCATTCAAATAGTGAAGCTAACAGTCAGGAAACTAAGCCGGAAACAACATGCTAAACGCCAGGAGGGAAAAGCAGACAAAGGATCGGTCCAAGCTCCTCGGTGAAGTCGCCGCGTTGCCTGTTGCCATCAGAAAGCGCATCACCGGGTCGGGTCTCTCGTTGGAGTCGCCATCCCAATCATTCCACGAGCAAACAAAATGAAATTTTCTATCGCATCTCAACGACCTCGCCTCAATACGCGCTGCTGTTACTCGGAACGAAAGGAATGTTTTATAGTTGGCCACAAATACAGCTCCGGAACAGGGATATCACCCCCAAGTAGGATTAGAAAATGAAACAACGAAGCATTAGCCTTGCCAATTGCCATTACTCTCTCTCTCTCTCTCTCCCCCTCTCTCTCAGATTTTGCAACTTGGGGTTTAGCTAGTGAATGTTTGCTCCTTGTTGTAGTAGTAGAATGGTTTCTTAATTAGCACCCACTAGTTTGCTGCATGGCCTTTTTTCCTCTGATGCGCGCCAAGAAAAAGTTGAAAAAAAGCACACACGAGAGTCAAAGACGCATCTGAGCGCATCGCGGCCGTCCGATCTTTGGCGGGAAGAAACGAGCAGAGCATTGCCGCGGCGCCGTCATGGATGGATGGATGGATCACAAGAATCTTTGGCCGTCCGTGGCCGTGGTCATCATCATCATTCGCGCGAAGTCCTGGAACCCGACGAAGCCGGCGCCGTCGACGTCGACGCCGCCGATCATGCGGCGGCAGTCGTCGAGGCTGCACCCGTCGGCCCCCTCGCCGTCGCTGCCGCCGAGGATGGCGACCATGACGCCGCGGAGCTCCTCAGCCGTGATGCGGCCGTCGCCGTCCGCGTCGAAGACCTTGAACGCCTCCATCAGCTCGTCCTCACCGCCGGGCCGCGCGCCCTCCTCGGCAGCCTGAGCCGCAATGGCCGCCACGGCGTCCAGCTCGTCGTCCGAGGGCTCCGCGTGGCCCAACCGCCGGAGCACGGCCTCCAGCTCCCGCCGCGAGATCTCCGCGGGGAGCAGCGACCTCGGCGTCGCCGCCGACCTCGCCAGCGTATCGTCCGACGACGAGGACGTCGACGACGCCGCCGACGCGAAGGACGGCGCCTCGCTCCGCGAGTTCTTGGACAGATCCTTCTTGCCGCTCCACGTCCGCTTCGGCGACGGGATGGAGAGCTTCCTGGCGAAAGATTGGATGGACAGCTTCATCTCGCGCGCTAGCTCGCCGGCAACAACAATGAAAAGCAAGACGAATACGATCGGGAGGAATGAAGGCGAGGTGTTGGAGATGGAGGAGGAGGGGGAGAGATAAATAAGGGAAGGAAGTGAGCTTCGCGGAAGCTTCGGGGGCGTGGGTTGCAATTTTTCGCTTGGTTTGCTGCGTTGCGTTCGCGTCCGGTTGATTCGGTATTTTAAGCCTTTTTCCTGCGGAGCGCTTATGCCCCCCGGGATTCCCTGCGGGAGGAAGCTGGAGTTAGTTGTGCGTTCCGTGGTGTGGTCACTCTCACGCCGTCAATTTTTTGGAAGGATAATGGACGGAACTGCCTTTCCTTTTGGATAGAACAACTAAAAGGCTGTTACTCCAGCTTGTTTAGTTAATAGTCGGTACAGTTTTACGTACATATAATCTGCCTCTTTGTCTAGCTTCTAGCCGATGTGAACTCTGCTAGTGGATATTATGCTTTTGCTATATAGCATCCTTCCCTCGTTCATTATGCACACATTAATCTTCTTTTCTATACTGTTAAACTCATACAATATTTGTCATCCATCACTATGTATTACATGCTATTGACAATTCACCATAGACGACGAAGTTGTATGTTTTACACCTTGATAAGACACATGTGACATCAAACATAGAATTTGATTTATGGATACAACCACCTTTATCAATCACCTAAGCATCAGTTTAGTTTTTTTTTGAAGAAAACACCCAAAGGGCATTTTCATTTCCATTTCTGAAAATAGTTAAGGAAAACAAGCACATACGACCTTACAGAAATAGAAAATAACAAACAGGCCCCTAGGGCCGTCTTCTTCCTTGCTTCACCGGCCGGCATTGAAGGCTTCGCGGAGTTGCTTCTCCTGCCGGAATCAAGACGCGCCCTTCTCCGGCTTCGATAGGAACTCAGTCCGTTGATAGGCCACAATTGAAGACCGCCGCTGGAGGCGGAGTTTGACATCTGGTGAAGGAACATCGGCCACGGCGGCACCCCGAGCTTGGCCGGGGAAAGAAACCACCTCTTCTTGCTGGCGAGCGGAGCACAAAGACTCTGCAGAGAAGCAAACGCCCGAGAGAACACCCAAGCCAGCAACAGAGAAGCAAAGAAGAAGACCAAAAGGACTGCCATCAACACCAAAGGAGGAACGGCAGACGGCAACCCCCATGAGATGTCCTGGAATTTGAGAGTCACGTAGCGCATTCCGCAAGTTAGTGTATATACATATGTACTGGAGTAGGAGTACAGATTAGGGTGTCATGGCCATAGAGGATCTGTTGAGTATTTTGGAACGAACAAAGGTTTGTCTTCGTAGGAGTACGTTCGGCTCGTCCTCTCGCGTAATTTTATAAGCTAGTTGCAGGTCTGTTTATTTCTGCGACGAAAAGGTCTCTCGCTTTATGTTAGCTTGTGCATTTAAAATTCTGGTGCATAGCTGGCTCTTCGGTTTTAGCTGTCGCTTAGATGCTCGATTAAATTTAATTTAATCTTCTTATTGCCATTTATAAAGTCCATCGCTTTATAGCAAACAGAGCAAGCACCATAGCATAAGACAAAAAAAATTTAATTGGAACAAATAGTTCACATGATTTCAGACATTTAATAATAATAAATAAAGAGTACTTATGATTAATAAAAGTAGTTTGATTCTCTCTTTTTCCTAAGGCACATTATCATCTCCACTTGTTTACTCTCTTATTTCCATTTTGTGTCAGTTCTACTTCTTGAGCAGGTTACCTATTTATACATTATTTTTTGCCATATTAAGATACCAGATTATCATTACTTGAAAAGGACTCTTAACTGCATCGGTTGCACCCCTAATACCCTATACCAGTTCGTAGTATGCTAGGTAGAGTATGTTTTAAGATCTTATAATTTCTTTTGTTGGCCCAACGAGAAGTATGATTGGTAGCAGGTGCTGGAGCGAATTCTATATGCTGATATTTCTCTCGAAAGATAAATTTTGTCTGTCGATGATTAGCTATGTCTAGATTTGAGCAACTACCGACTTGCATTTGTTGCTAAAAATGATAAAGCACAAAATTTGTGAACTTAAAATTGCCAATCAATTATCTGATTTCATTTTCGTTCTATATATATACACAACGAACACATGTTGGCGAAGCTCCCAGCAACATGCAAGAACAGTGAGCTACTACTATCAATGCCTCGATCTATTTTGCAAATTTCCTCTCATAAAATGTGTCGCCTATGGATTGCTGCAAGTTGAGCTACCTTTTCTTTTTATGATGTTTACTTTATTCAGGATATATTCTCGAAATACATTTTTATTTCTTATGTTATCTAGACCGTGTGCATCTTTGCTGCAGAGGCCAATAATTAACTTCTTAGATATATTATCATCTTGATATGTTGCTAAGAATCAATAAAAGCTTTCATTATCTAAAAGAAATATATTGTGATTTGTTTGACCTGAGTCCATATACGTGTACGGGTGGTCTACAATAAATGATCTATCAAACTCAGATTGCTATGATTCGTGGTGGTCGGTCAACGGTTAGTATGATAAGTGTAGTTGATTACCTATAAGGTCACTCCCAATGCATAGGTGCTTAGAGCAGGTGCTTAGCGCATGAGAGGGCTTAGCAACTAAACTCCCCAATGCATAGGTGCTTAGCTTTTTGTAGCTAAGCTTCCTTCATTTAATTGTTTAGCAACTAAACTCCCAATATATAGATGCCACATATGTGTTTTGCATAGGTCCGCGCGCTTAGCATCGGTTCTTCGTAGAGACACCAAAACTATCTCTCTCCTCCTTAATTGCTTTGCCACGTCAGTTTTTCGCCTATGTGGCATTCTTAGCACCTGTCCAAATTGGAGCATTGGGAACAGCCTAAGAATTTTGCAACTTGCATTATCAATGAGTGTCCCAGCGATCAAATCTTTGATTGGAAGCAAATTTTCTCGTATACTATCGTCTCCGGTTCGTTATGGGTTGATGTTTTCTGATTGGCTAAATCGTCGAATGATTGCATCCGAAGTGGCTGTCTCAGGTAGGTTCAGACAAATAAGCATGCCATACTCAGGTCGACAGCGCTCATAATGGCAAAAGGCGTACATGATTAGTGCCCCTTTGAAACACATAAATTGAATATCAGTACACGTCACATTCTACGTGACGTGGAAAACAGTGGCAGGTAACAAGAGTTGTTTAGCTACACCACATGAAAGATACGAGTTTTTATTAAGATTGCATAAATGGACTGTCCTGCACTTCTCTTTGATGCAAACACCCCGCATTAGAAATGGTACTTACACAAATTAGTCTCAAATGCGTTTGTTTATATATAGGCACAGAAACCGTCACCCAAAATGTCTGCCATTCGGAGTGCCACTCACCCGGCCAATGGAAGCTGAGGTCACGTTTGGAAGGAACGAAACGCGCCGGTGTTTCGTAATGTGTAAATAAGACTGATAATTATTTTCTCCAGCATTAAGTCTGAAGCTGCAAATTGGGTGTAGGTCAGGGAGAAAGCTTTGGGGAATATTAAGTCCGTCTTATAAGAGTATAGCTTTTTCTTTTGCTCTGTATCCTAAATTTTTCCTTTCTTTCTTGATAAAACGAGGTAAATCTTTTACCTCCTTTTCAGACAAAGAAGCTAAGGTGACACAAGCAGCACTCAGACGCTGCAGTGCTCAAGGCAGGCATTTCCCAGGAAATTTCGTGAGAGCTCATCGCCTCCCGGTCCACAGGACGGGTGCTCGTGACCGATTTGTGTACTACAACTGCGTACAGCGCAGCACGAAGGCTTATCACATTTTGGAGTTTTTGACACGCACTCCAAACCGTGTTGAAACTTGAATTACATTAGGTAGTTCCTAGCTGCCCATGATCTGGCCCATTCGCACTCCATTTGCCGCCTTTTCTTACAACTAAAATAGAGTGCACAACACGTATCTGTTTTTAGTGGAACGCGCATCGTATTCATACCTGTTGAGTCAAAGAGGCAAGCTATCCTGAAAATTAACAGCGAAAGTTTGGCATGTTGAGTTCTTTTCTCTCTCGAAAATATAAAGCCGGCTCGGATCCTACTCATGCAACACAAACACTCGCTCCAACTTTACAAGTACACAGTTTGGCAGAAGTGCAACCATGCAGGCACGAGCGTTTCAACTTAATGCACATACATGTGTACTCAAAATAAGCAAGTCGCACAATCGTTAATAGGGTTGTATAATTTACCATACATGTTGGAGCACCTAATCTATATATCTCTGAACAATACGTGAGATTCAATTACGATACCATATTTGTTTTGAGGGAAATCCTCACATTGATCTAATTTTTTAAAAATTTCTCACATTACTTAAGAGAAACAAAAAAAAATCTACATTACTTATTTTAGTGGAGCTAGGTCATAATGATATTTTGGTAGAACTGAATTATAACGGCGCATATCAGTTTCAAAGATAAGAGAATCTACACCGTTTATTTTAGTGAGACCTGATTATAATTATGTAGCTAAATACGTGGAATATATTGTAAAATACCGAACAAGAACAACAAATAAGCTGTGCAATGGGCCACTCCGGTAGTTAAGTAGCGATGTTTGTGTACTCCTGAAGTAAACTTATGATATTTCCCATCTTAAATTTGATCTGGACTACATCCTAATCATAGTTGCTTGTTGAGTTTTCAAGTTTAATAGTTTCGTATTAGTACCACCTAATGATTGTGATTTAACCATCACTAGTCTTCAGAAGATTTGATGGCTACATCTCCCGCAAAAACAATAACAAAAATGATTGATGGCTAGATGCCCTTTTTTCTCAAAATAAAAAAGTTCCATATATTTCTCCTAGTCGTGGCAATGTTTAGACCTGGTATAGTTGGCTTGTAGCATATGTTGATTGGTAAATGGTAATCCATTTCTCTATTGCACCATGATGAACAGAGTATTTAGGAAGAAGAATATGATCTGTCTTCTGAATTAGTTTTCTGTGCGTACTTTAGTTGGTTAAATAAGATTTTAATTATCTATTACTCTATTAAGATGTGGTTTATATGATACAAAGTCACAATCATAAGTAAGTACTTTTAAATATAAATATAAGGATATCAATCTTATGTCATATAAATTACATATTAATAGAGTAATTATTGATCAAAAATTTATCTTAATTGATTAAAATACGTCTTACATTATAGAACGGAGGAAGAAGTCAGCCATTCAAGGTGTACAAGAGGATGAAGATTGAGAGGCACGTGCAGTGTACACGTATAGTACCTGACAAGCTATTTGGAATATTTATAGCCAATCAAGGCCCATGTGAGTTGCTGTCAGGGTTCGGTTGGTTGGTAGCTAAAGCCCGTAGTTGTTCGGTAATCTCTCTGAACCCTACAACGACCAGTGCGTGCGTGTCGAGGTGCAGCAGATGTTATGATTGATCAGTGAAAATATTCAGATAATAAGTTTTGTTACCGTCCTTTGGTCATGGAACACCCCCACCAAACTGTTGATCGTATGCGGCGCTTCAATGAAAAAATGTTGTGTCCTGTACGTGCGCAATCGCACCAATGTTGTGGGCCATCTGCTGATCAATGGAGAAAGGACCATCTACTGGTGAATTTCTGCACCAGTAGTACAAAGGGAACATGGCTCGCTGCATAGTGTGGTCGCTGAATAGTCATAGCCAGGATACAAAACCACTCTGGGTTTTTCAATTCACGGGAACCCATACGTTAACCGGCCGGTTACCGCAGGTTTGCGGTGTCTATTTTTCTCTTTATCTTTTTTTTAATTGTATCTTTTAAATTTTGTTTTTACCAAAATTATAAAGCTTCCTACCACTATACAGTGCTACATGTATGTATTTGCCACACCCATATGGACGGAGAATGTTATGATTTTTTTTTCAGAACCTTGAAAGGACAAGGTGGTCCTATAATTCATAGAGAAGAATTGAATTGACTCGGTTTATAAGAAAAATCGAGGCAAAAACCCTTGAAAGCTCGATTATTTGAGAAAAACAGAGCCAAAACACTGACAATAGACAAACCACCTACTAAATTAAATCTAGGGCACCACCAATCGAAAATAAACATACCGACAAAATGCCAACCAAGCCCAACACACATAGGCAAACACGCACTTCCCTAGATGCTGTGAACCGAGTCATCATCATTACTCGTCTCACCCCACGAGTCGGCGAATCCAGCTCCACCGCCGTGAAACCCGAAGGGATCACACCTCAGCATGGCACGCTATGTCCATAATCTGTCATAGCCATGTTCGCCGGCACCATCAACGCCAGAGAGAGAAGACATATTCGAAGGGAAGTGGATTTGAGCCTCTCCCATCCCAATAGGATGATGAATACACACGTTCAGCGCTGCCCGCTCACCGGTCATACCTATGCACCCTAAAGCCGCAACTGTCGGCCTCTTGCTAGTCTCTCCACCGCCGGCCTCGTGTCAGCGACAGCCCTGTGCCAACGTAGACCAGCCCCTAGTCGGCCATCACCGTTGACCTCGCTCGTTTGCCACCAACCAAAGGCTATGGTCTCCGAAACGACGTCTCCAAATAAATGAACAACGTTGAAGATGTTGTCGTCACCTGATCTAGCAAGCTGGATCTAGGGCTTTCTGCCGAAGAGCACATGGGCCATGGCAAGCTGGATCTAGAGCTTTCGACTGAAGAGCACATGGCCCATGGCAGAAAGTGAAGGCGGTTCTTCGTACAGGAAACAAAAGCAAGCTGGGAATACCCGCGTTACATCCAGCCTTTCTCACAAAACAACTGGAAACAATACTGCGTGTGGGCAGCGTACGACTAGATCTCTAGAGACAAAACAGCCAAAGTATAATAACCAAGCCAAAGTGCCAAACATGTATAATCTGAAGTTATTCTTGAATCTTGACCATCAACCTAGGTCATGTACACAGTCTACCTAGCTGCATGCCTGCATTAGATCCCATTTGCAACAAACCGTGCAGCCAGATGCTCTATTATCGGAATGGATAAACTTTTTTTGAAGCAAACTATCAGAATGTATCAACTCAGTAACTGTACCGCAGGGGGGAAAATCTCATCGTCAAACTTTTTTTTGGACAGTACGAATCTAGGAGACGGATTATCGAAAAAAGCAGGCCATGTTGTCGCCGAAAGGCTTGTAAGGCATCATCAAATTTATCTTGTTCCCGCGATTGATCTGCCATCCGGACTCGGTCGTCAAGAATGAGACGGCCGGGCGGGCGGAGAAGGCCACGCCATTTGAGCGAGTCTAACGTGCTCGCTAGCTGCGAGCCACGTTAAATCGCATCGAAACAATAATGGAGCTATGAAGCCATTGCAGCACACGACATACCAACAATCGTGATACTGACCTACAATACACATGTGGTAAATCAACGTTGCTTTGGAGCTTTCTATGGATCAGTAGCTGCTGGCAGGCGACCAGGCGTGTGCCATACGGTGCAATTGCCAGCAGCTACCTGCAACCCTCTCGCGACCGCTCTACAGCCAGTCGTCGGCCGGCGATTTCGACCGCCGGCGGCGGCGGCGGCGGCGGCGGCGCGGACGGTTCCTAGCTAGTTCTCCTTCATAAACGACAGTCAGTCGGTCACAGCCTCATGCTCACAGGTCGTCGTTTCGTATGGCTATATGGTTAGGTGTAACAAGGGCTGACGGTGCCGTACATGGTCGTGGCCTCGCCAGGTCGCCTGGTGCACAGATGAGTCGATTGCGAGGTCAGGCCTGACGCCGGACTTCGATCACTTGCCCGGCCGCTTCCTTTTTCTGGTCGATCTCGGTTTCTTGGACCTGTAGTTTGCATCCAGTGGAAACCGGGTAATCACACGAGCCTCTACCGGTAGCTGTTCAAACCACTGTACACGTAGTTATCGTGATGGATATAGTACGTGTGTCCACTGATGCTGCTCTACTTTTTAGTCGCCCAAGTGAAAGCTCAACTCCTATTAAAGAAAAGGAATAAAACAAAGTGAAGCTGAAATCTCCAAACTTGAGCATAATTTAGGCCGACCCTAGGCCTATTTTCTTTCTGTGTGCTTGATCTAGGCCCAATAGTTTAGTTGGGCCGGGCAAGCCAATTTGTGTCAAAGGCTACTGTCAATACAGAGTAACATCAACACGCTTCAACTAGTTTTGATGAGCTGAGCTGCCAAGACCTAAGACGCGACAATGCAAAACACACAGTGGGATTAACATGATCAAATCAGCAGCAGGGGATTAAAGTTGTGTTAAAGGAGAGAAATACAGCTAAATGTTTCAAAGGAACTAAGCTTTTGCCTTCAGAAATTTCCAGTTCATCAGTTGATGGAGACGGTTCCAGTCAGTCAGTGACTGGACAGTGGACCACACCGGCCGGCCCAACCTAACCCGACCCGACAAGCACCGACGGGTCGGGTCTGCTGCCCCCACGATTTGAAGAGACCCATCCTCCTCTTCCACTTCCAGTCCATGCCTCGCTCCTAAGTTTGACCTCCACTTCTCCCTCCGCCTCCTCCCCTTCCATTCCAGGGTTTTAGGCCCTCTTTGGTTTAAAGGATTTTCAAAGGAATTTTGTAGGATTCTAATCCATAGGAATTTTTCCTTTGGAGTCCATTTGGTTCAAAGGAATGAATCCTCCAAAATTCCTATAAATTGCTTTCCTACACCACAATTCTATAGGATTCCTAGCAAGAGGTTAGACCTCTTGAAAAAATTCCTTTGAGTCTATGACAACTATGACATCCACTTAATTTTTATACAAAATTTCTGTGTTTTTTCCGTGGTGCAATCAAACAACTTCTATTACTGAATCATGTATTTTTGATTTATGTAGGATTATAAGTGCCATGACATTTTATTTTTGTATTTTTCCTATTTTTGTGTTTTTGAATGGTACGAGCCAAAGAGGCCTAAGAGTTTTGCCAACCACCACCATGCGGAAACAAATCCTATACGACCGGGTCGCTCAGCCCCGATCGGGAGACCACCTCTACCTTCTGACACCTGGGAGCACGAATCTTAAAGCAGCCGACCCGAATCCCCTTCCCTCACCTCCTCCCGAATCCCATTTCCTCATTTCCTCACTTCTCTCCCGTCCCCTTCGAGTGCGCTGCGCCCCCGCTGCTCTCCCCCGCCGCCCCCGCCGTCCTACCCCGCCCCCGCTGCTCTCCCCCGCCGTCCACGGCCACGCCCCTCGACGCCTCCGCTCACGGCTGCCTTTGGCGCATCGGATCCGCGCCGACGGCACCTTGGCTGCTTGCCCCCGCCGTCGGATCTGCGCCGACGACACGTCCGGCCGCCGGAGGAGGTGGAGGTGGAGCCGTTCCGGCGAAGGCTCGATGAAGGTTGGTTGCTGGCGCCGTCCTCACGCCATGTTGAGGCGCCGTCGCCGTCCGCACGCCATTTCCCGCCCTCGAGCACCCAGATCCGTCCCGCCGCTGAGTCCACCCCCTCGGCTCGTGCAGGGATTGAAGGCTGGATGAAGGCTCGATGCTGCAGTGCGCTGGGCTAGTGTGGAATAGATACATCGCAATTTTTTTGAGTTTTGTGTAGTGCTCAACTCCACTCAGCAGTTGGTGCTTTGTTGATTTGTCTTCTGTTGTATAATTAAATTAGATGTACGCTCCGTGAATAAAAGCTTGTGGATTTTGCAGTCTATATTCTCCTATATGTGATATTTGCAATCAACAATTTAACAATTTGGTCAAGACATTGTGAATGAAGATGAAATTTGAAGATCCAGTTCACATTCTGGATAGATATAAGCTCAATTCATACCCTTATCTGTAAAAATATATACTTATCAGTATGAGTGTGTCCAATAATAGAGGGTTTTGCTTAGTTCTTTCTCAATAAACCTAGTTGAACCATCCTTATTCTGAAATACCCAACTGATGTTATCTAAATTTCACCACTAATTTTGAACAGCACTACTTTCAGTATTATAAATTTGAAGGTAAAGCATAGAAAATGCCACATTTTTAGCCAGTCCCAATGCAATTTATTAGATCGAATCACAACGTGAAGCAACAGAAAATGTTGCCTTTTTTTAGAAAACCTGCTCTGTGCTCACACAGATTCCATACCATAGAAAATGAAAAGTAAAGCTTTTATTCGACCTCCAGCTCTGGATGGTTTGCCACTCAATTCTCCCTTAAAGAAGATAGATTTTGAGCTCCAAGTATTTATCAGATCTCTGCCAACACTTAAAATGTGCAATTGAACACACCATTTTCCAATTCATGCTAGTAAATTAATGCGCACCAACACAAGACTCTCCAAAACATCGCTAGTTCCAGGAGTGATAATCTATCAAACTTTTTAAAGAGATCCAGTTCACATTCTGGATAGATATAAGCTCAATTCAAGTCCGCTAACATGAGCTATCCTTCTCCAACTCATAAAGGTCACATAACATGAGCTATCCTTCTCCTACTCTGATTGAACAAAAAAGAATTCAAGGGGCAGATTACTACTCATTCACAATACAGTCATGTATTAGCACCTTCGCTGAAATCCAATTGACGAGCAGCCTGCAGTGTTGTGCCATCTCCATGAGCTTTAAACAATAATCTTGTAAATTCTCCTTGGATAGGTGGAACAAAACCTGATGGATACTCTCCAAATGCCATAGCTGGTGGATTTAGATTACCAGCACAATCAAATTGCGAAGGGCCAATTGTGGATGGAACAAACACTGATTCCTTTGCGGGATGGTTTGTACCTTTTCCTGCACATTTGTGTATATATAAGAAATAGAAGCGAAATCTTTTTTTTGCCTTTCAATTAAAAGTACCTTTTTTTTTGCCTTTCTTTCCCCCCTCTAGCACATCTTTTGATCTTTTTTTCATCGGACCTTGTATTCGTTCGGGAGCTCTAATGGACACCGGTATTTTGGCAATATCTTCAGTAATTTCGGGGGAACTTTCAGAGCCCTCATCTTCATCCAAGTTGAGGTTGCTAAGTAAATCATGTGCTTCCGAAGCCAACTTATCAATACCATCGTTAAGGTATGTAAAGACCTCCTTTGAAGTTTTACACTTCAATGCAAGTGACATCATCTTTCGAGAAGTATGTGCAAACATGGATTCTAGGCTATCATTCATACTCGTTTTGGTTGTAAAGATTTCTTGTTTTGCATATTTTGTCCATCTATTCAATATGTACTGATTTGGCAAGGTGATGATATTGCAGCATGTGAAAACTTTATGCGCGTGCTTGCATAATATACCTATAGCATTCATAACAATTTAATAAGGTAAATCCAAATGCTGTCATATAAAGAAAGGGAGGGAGCAATGGAGCATGTATTACATACCTACACAGCCATACAACTTGCATGAACACGATATCTCCAAAGTACTTGGGTTAAAAGCGATTATGGCTTCATCATTCTTGTTCTCGTAAGATGTCACCTTGTAAGTGCTAGTTGTGCCCTCAGTGCTCAGCAAAACGCATGACAAACTAAATTGCTTCTTGAATTCCTCTTCGAAGTCAGAATAGAGTGTCCTGGTATATGATTCAGCTGCAGTCCTCAACAATGGTAGGTTAGGTAGGCAGAGTACTGGGTTGGTATGGCGTGACTTGTAGTCTTCATACTTTTCTTTCCGACGAAGACGACCAATGCACTTATCATATGCTTGCATCAATTCTGAAAGGCAGAGTCTTTTACAGAAAGTTTTCTTGAACACATTGTTCATTCCTTCGCTCCTTTGAGTCGATGTCATGTCTGCACTGAAAGAATCTCGACGATAAATAGTTGCCCACTTCTCACGCAACTTGTACAGATTGTTTATCCAAGAATTTCCCTCAATTTGGTATTTAACCAATAGGTCATGCCATATGTTCTTAAATTGTGCCACTGATCTATCTTCATACACACATCTCTTGAATTCTTTAAGAAAGTTAGGATGGTCACTGATTACTTGACTAAGATGTTTAGCAGCATTTTGATACAAATGCCATAAACAAAGACGGTGTCGTGTGTTGGGGAAAACCATTCCAATAGCCTTTATAATGGCAGCACATTGATCAGTGAATATTGTTTCAGGCTGCTTACCGGACATAGCTTGTAGGAAGGTTCTAAAGAGCCACTCAAATGAATCTGCAGTTTCATTATATAGCAACGCTGCACCAAAAAGAATAGTTTGTTTGTGATGGTTAACACCAATAAGCGGAGCAAATGGCATTTGAAACTTATTTGTTGAAAATGTGGTGTCAAAAGATACAGCATCTCCAAAGACAGAATAATCCATGATAGCTTGTCCATTGGTCCAAAAGATATTCATTATTCTACCATCATCTTCATCTAACTGCACGGCATAAAAGAATGAAGGGTCTTCAGCTTGCTTGTTCTTAAAATACTCCATTAATATCTGTGCATCTTTGGACTCTAAACACTTCAGGCGCTCACTTCGTAATTAATTGTTGCAATCCATTTGCAAGAAGGGTACACCTTCTTTACCATACCATTGCTCATAGAAATCATATATTTCAGCTTGTTTAATACCCGATGTCCGCATTTGTTTGATCACGTGGCGATCAACATCTTTGAGTTGACGCTGTGACCTAAGCATGTGCCTCTTATCTGGACTTACCAGCTGATGATTGTGACTGAGCATAACTTTCTGAACATTTCAAATACCCTCCCGAGTAATGCTGAATTGTACACGAGCCATGCAAGCGGTCCTCGAAGTAGCTTGTTCTTTCTTGGTTACATGTGTTGGATGAGCAGCCTTCACACCTGACTTGCTACAAACTAAATATCTAGAAGATAAAGTCCCATTTGATCTACACTTCTTGTGGCACTTCCTAATGCTGAATCCTGTGGTTTGAGCATAAGAATTGTAGAAATCGTATGCCTCTTCCTCAGATTGAAAGCACATCCCAACTGTTGGAACATTTTTATCAGCCTGCAATCGTGTAGAGGCCGCCATGTCTGTTTCTTCGTCCGGGGTCCCGTGGCCATCGTCTTGCTGCTGCGCCATCGCCATGTAGAGGCGCCGTCGCCGTTTCTCTTCTCTCCCCTTACCTTCCCCTTTTACTGCGATAATTATCACGGCCTTCCCCTCACTGCCACACTCCCATCACCCATCATCGCACAGCCCAGACACACAGCCGAGCGGCAGAGCCCTCGCCTCTCGCTCCGCCGCTCTCTGCTTCGCGCTGCTCTGCCTGCTCGCGGCGCACCCCGCCGTTCTCGCGCACAAGTCCCCCGCCCCGGGCGCCGCGCCGTCCAGCACCACGCCGGCCGCTCCCACCAAGAAGACGCCCGCCCCCGCCGCCGCGTCGTCCAGCACCACGCCGGCCGCTCCCGCCAAGAAGATGCTTGCCCCCGCCGCCGCGCCGTCCAGCACCACGCCGGCCGCTCCCGCCAAGAAGACGCCCGCCCCCGCAGCCACCGGCACGTCTCTCAGTGAGGCCGCGACGCCGGGCCCGCCCACAACGCCGCCGCCGTTTCTACCCGCTCGCCACCACCCTCACGCGCTCCATCGGGGCTGCCTCGAAGTCGACGATCGGGGCTCGGGGCTGGCTCGAAGACGACGATCGGGAAGAGGAGGTGTTGGGGCTGGCTCGCCGACGACGATCGGGAAGAAGAAACGTGGGCCGCCGCCGTCCTCATGCGCTCCACCGTCCACCGCGTCTACCCGCTCGCTGCCACCCTCACGCGCTCCGTCGGGGCTGCCTCGAGGTCGATGATCGGGACTCGGGGCTGGCTCCAAGACGACGATCGGGAGGAGGAGGTGTCGGGGCTGGCTCGCCGACAACGATCGGGAACAAGAAACGTCGGCCGCCGCTCGCTCGAAGTGGAATTCCCTCCAAAGCTCGATCGTTCCGATGAAACGTGGGTTCGGGATTGGGATTCGGTACACGGGTCTGGAATCAACTGCTTTAAGATTCGTGCTCCCAGGTGTCAGAAGGCAGAGGTGGTCTCCCGATCTGGGCTAAGCGACCCGGTCGTATAGGATTTGTTTCCCCACCATGCACCACCACCTCTCCCGCCTCCTCAACCACCACCACCGCCGCCTCCTCCTCCTCCCCGCCACCACCTCCATCTCCGCCCCCGCCGCCGCTTTCTCCACGTCCAAGCGCCCCTCCTACGCCCGCCGAACCAAGGCGCCACCGCCGGCCGAGGACCCCGCGGAGAAGGCCGGGGACGATGCGTCCGCTTCGTCCGGGGAGGCGGGGGCTCACTTGGGGATGGATGGCAGACGGAGAAGCTCCCGACCGAGCTGCCGCGGCCACCCACCATCCCGTTCCAGCCGCGCGTCGCCAAGGCCGTGCGCCTCGTCGGCACCGTTGGCGCGCCCGTGCAGCTCCAGAGGCTCCCCGATGGGCGGTTCTCCGCCGTGTCGGTGCTCTTGCAGGACCGGCGCACCGACTTCCCCAAGTTCTGGTGCGTCACTGATTTCTCTTCCTGTGTACCCTTTTTTTTTGGAATTTTCCTCTCTGTACTCAGGTGATTGCTTGATAGTATTTGAGAGTGAGGAGGGTGGACATACACTTTCTACCCATAACTTTGTGAGATATCTGTGTTCAATTGAAGGTAGCCCTGCTAATGGATCCAATTAGTGATTGAGAATGGCGAACTTTTATCACTTTATCGAGTCCAAAAACGATAGGGGCCAGTACAAGTCCTAAATGTGTCAGTGACCAGCATGAGTAGCTTTTTATAGTTCCCAGTTGCTAAAGTCCATGGAAAAAACAAGGATATTTTCTTCTGACTAGTTTGGTGTAGTCATTTCCTGGAGTCCTTCTGTGCATGACTATCCATTTTCCTAGTGTATCACTGCATTTTTGTCATTGCGGTTGTTTTTACCTTCAGGATTCCCGTAATTTTTCAAGATGACTTGTCAGAAGTAGCTGCTTCTCATATGCAAGAAAACAACCATGTCCATGTGTCTGGGCAATTAACTGGAGATGTTCCACCATTCAAACATACTGATGGCCAAGCAAACAGTCAGGTATATCACTATTGTATGTACTGTACTGCTATGTTTTGCTTTCCCCTGCTATTTGTAAAAGGTTAGCATGTAGAAAGTAACCCTATTCTTCTGTGTGCCACATGCCCACATATGTTAGGAGCCTATACTTGTCCAAATCTTCTTTGCTGATTAAATTTTACACATAAAGCTGACACCAATCTCTTATGAGTTATAACCCACAAGTTTTAGCCTTTTACCATTTGTATCTGCAATGAGGAAAACCTGGGAAATAATAGTACTATCATAATCTGTGAACATGCACAAGATGATGCTATGAATGGCACCGAGCTGAATATAAAGTCTGATCTATGTAAGATTCTCTAATCTATGTAAGATTCTGTGTTAGATGAAATTGAGTAGGCTTATGTGTACTTCATGACTCAGAAGGCTTCCATCGATGTGCTATTTTTCTTCTTTCTATGACTCTTAAGAAGGTTTGTACTGATCAAACTGAATAACCAAAGGTTGCTCATTGTTCTTTACTTAAGTGTAACCTTTTATATTACATATATTAATCCATAGTGGATGTTTGATGGTTCTCATAATTTTGTTCCTTGTTTCTCTTACATCACATTATAGCTTGGTTTTCCTGAAAGTTATCGTTTACATTATTGAATGAAGCTAACTGCTAAACTGACTGGAATTGTTTTTATGTTCCAGGTTTTAGCACATTTGCTGCCATTTGTTGATAGTAAAGCTGTGGAAATGGATGTCATGGTGGATGAAGAGGAAGGATTTATGGAGATTGCTGAGGCCGAAAAGAAAGTTGAACAAACAAAAGTCAGACCTAAATTTCCAACAGGCACAGTTTCAGGTGCTGGATTCGGCCCTCAACTATATCCACCGAACCCCCACCCCGATATGCAATAAGATAACCTTGTTTGCACTATATCAATGAGAAATTCACATTTCCTTTAAAAATACATATATATATACATATTTATTTACATGCCAACTTGCCAGGTACTGATAGCTGATAAGCCAATATGAACTATAAACATGTGCCTTTTTAGGCAGTCATTGCTTGCGCTTGAGAACACGTGAGGGATACTTAAGCGGTAATTATAATTTCTATATTCAGTTTTTATAATCTGGTCTCAATTGTAAACAACAATAACTCTTGCTGTATTTTTTTTGACTACGTTATATTACATTCTCAGGTTATAGAAACAAGCAGGATAAGTTGAACACACTCTGGAATGATGTTCTAACCAGTCCACTTGATTGGAGTGATAACCAGGCTGAGAAGAAAAATGGATCTGTGAGCTTGTTGCTTATGCATATAAGTTCATTACCCTGAAAGTAAGAAATAAAGCTTTACAGCTACTAACACTCGCATACTTTTCTTTGAAACTGCAGAGAAGTGCGAAGTATCCTTATTTTACAAACAAGATTTCAAAAGAGGCACTCTGGCTTGACTCAGCACCAATGTCAGTGTGAGAAAAGTTGGATGATGTGGTATTTAATAGTGGCTATCGTGCAGCTAAAACATATAAGCCTCCTGGTGGTAGCATGGGAAAAGGTAAAATTATAACCTTCTGATTCTCCCTTTGTTGTATTATTATTTTATTTCGGTTACTAATGCTAATATAAATAACAGGTACAAATACAGTTTGGAATAAATTTAAGACAAGCAAAAGTGCTTCTCCTGAGTTGAAAAAAATGAAGATTGGTATAAAATTTGTTTTTGTTTCCCGTGAGGACATTTCACCTTACCATTAATAGTCAAATGGATTGTGGCATAATTCTCATTATCTCTACCATGTCATCTAAGCTTCTGAACTTTGTAGCTGCACGAGTTACTCAAATATCAACTTTGCCTGTTTGTCATGCTGCTCTTTCAATAATGAAATTATTTGAGCATGAGCATCTCACGAACCATTCTCTTCAAAACTTTCTGTTTCTGCGATCTATCCTGTTTAGGTGTCTAAAATCAGTGTGGAGACCCTTTCGTGCATTTTTTTGGTTCCTTGACCACACGTACTGTATTATATATGTGAATATGGCTTATTATCCATATTTCTCGATATGTTTTAGTTCTCAAGCAAGTTAGCATCTTAATTGTTCTTTATATGGCTTCTGTTGCATGCTGATGCTTATATGATTTACTGTACTATACTGTGATGCAATATCACCCTGCCTGCTTCAATTGAGTAACTCAATAGATTGCACTTGCTCCATTCTTTTTTGCTACTTTTTTTTTAGCAAAACATACATATTTTTGTGTTACGGTGGTACTTCGCACTTTGCAACATGTTAACATCTCTTTGTTGATGACACCCATAGTTTTGCTTTCAGCTGACTTGTGGCAAAATCTGGTGGATAGTCCTCAAAATTGGTGGGACAACCGATCAGACAAGTTGAGTCTCGGAACATTTTGTCATAATCTTTCCTTATTCCATGATTGGTGGTAAGGATTACACTTGTCCTGTTTGAAATTCAGTTGACAAGCAGACATCCTGATTTCAAGCGCAAAGAAACTGGTGAGGCTCTGTGGATAAAACCTCAGACACCAAGCTGCGTTATAGATGCGCTGCCAACGATGAAAGCCAAGGCGGATAGCAAAGGAGCTAAAGAGCCCGACACCCTGCTTTCTTGACCTATTTGAGATCGCCTCAGCAGTAAGCCCTTCCCTGTGCAATGTGCTCTCCCTAAGCTCTATTTCTGCTAAACATTAGGGTTGTCTTGAAGAGCTCGTTGGCTTTCTCTAAGACGTGTTGCAGCGTCTGCTGACACCTGAGATTCAGGTAGAGATTACTAAGCAAAATTGTACTGCTCAGCCACAACCATTGTTACTGGAAGCCATGTGGGTCGGGCCTTTCGTAATGTTATTTCAGGATGTAAATAGCATTCCAAGTAGATGCCAATACATATCTAAGCCCATTCAAACTTCAAAAGGTCTGAGCCTTGTCCTTATCAACTGTAGTGCGTTCAATTTCCATGGTATGCTTACAGCGAAATTATGTGTGTTGGTTATGCAGGAGGCTTAGATAGGGCTACATTTTTGTTTCAGTATTTACAGACACGGAATAACAGGGGAAAAAACAGTTTTAGCCCCGTGCCGAGTCACAATAGCAGATTTAGCCCCCTGTCAATTTCAATGTCAAATTTGACCCCACAACGCAACGGACAGGAGACATGTGCCACGTATTACCCCTGGAGAGCGCGACAGGGGACATGTTGTGGTCTGGAACCGTGACAGGGCATCAACGCTGCGACAACAGCGCTACAGGCTACCTTTCGCGTCCTAGAGGTGCGACATATGACTTGTTGCGGATCCAAACCTCACCTGTTGCGAATCCAGACCGCGATAGGTGGCCTATCGTCGTGCTGATGTCCTGTCGTGCCTCCAGACCGCGATATGTCCTTGTCGTGCCCTCCAGCCGCGATCCGTGTTACTTGTCGCCTGTCCGTTGCGTCCCGGGATTAAGTTTGACTTTGCGTTTCAGAGGGGGCTAAATTTGCTACTGATAGGGGGCTAATTTGGTTTGCTGAAGGTGGGTCGGGGGCTAAATTTGTATAGGGGGCTAATTTGGTTTGCTGAAGGTGGGTCGGGCACTGTACGAGTGCATTATTACCTGTACCTTCTCTCTCACCTGGGCCGTTCCTGGCTTGATATGCACCCTGCATGAATGGTAGTGTTAGCTACGATGGGTCTAGCGTTTGCGCCGGCCCACTAACTATTTCTGGGTCGTGTGGCTTTAGGAAATTTGGAGCTGCTGCTGCTGATGTTTTGAAGCTTGAATCCGTATCTGTTTTTTTCCAGTTTCCACATCATTAAATCCCTGAACTTGGTTTCAAGAGACTGAACAGTTTTCAACATATAGCAGCATGCTGCCTGCTGGTTTGTTGATGTTGCTAAGAATAATGGATGATTTTGTCATTAGAATGGTTGGCAATATATGACCATGAAGATGCTTGTAATGATGCGATCGAAAATTCCTATGGTGCTGAAAATCAAACTACCACCATACCACGTGCAGTAAGGTTCATTTAACGTTGATGGCTGCAGTACCTAATCGTTTCTGAATCGTCATTGAACGCCGATTGAGCTTATGACATTCTCCCCAGAAACGAAGAATTGATAGATCAACATCTCGTAGTAGAATACGAAACCAGTCAAGCAAGATAAAAGGACGGGCTGAAATGTCAACTTCAAAGACAGAAGCATACCTTTCAAGTGCAACCATCACTAATTAGTGTGCGAACATCTTATCTTTGGAGATGACTTAACAATATTCTCGGGACAATCACACCAAGAAAAGGAGAGCCCGGACCAAAGAAGTAGATGCTACCACTCTATAGATGAGGTATCTTGAAAAGACTAGACTGAAAATGCAGCCCTCTCCGTTGCTTTCCAAGGTCTTGCGGAGGCCACGGGCCCCTACCCACCCGCTCACACAACAGCCTGCGTCTCCTTGGTGCAGCCGTTGACCCCAAAGCCTTTCTTCCCTCCCTTCACATCATTACTCATCAATCCTCTGCCCATGTCTTGGCCTCTTTTTCATCCCTTAAATGGTCTCTTTGCCCATAGTGTTGTTGATGGATTTGCTTTCGTGCTCCTTTTTGGAGGATTCCAGGTCTAATCAAAATCTTTCCCTGGAGGTGGATAGATGCACATTGCCTTCTTAAAGGAGGGGTGCTTCAACTTTAGTGAGTTTGCAAATGGGCGTGTTTAGGGGGAGGATAACCTCACATTAACAAACAGGAACACGCCGTGTCCTCTCCCTATCTTCCCTCCAATGAATCAGCCTCCTCCACCACTACTCTTCTCTGTTAGCTGCACCTGTACAACAGCCGTCAACGCATATACATCATCCACGATCCCCACGTATAGCTAGGTGGTCGTTATTCTTTTGCACGATGTGCCCGTAACTCTGTACAAATACCCCTGAGATCAATACGATTCGTGTGTTGCATCTATTCTCCTTCTCACATGGTATCAAACTTCCCAAGTTCTTCTTCCTGAGCCCTCTCTCCTTCCGTTCCGATGGCTCCTTCCTCCGTCGCCTCTGACTTCAATAAGGCCAACCCCTTCGCCGGCAGCTCTTCTTAGCCGCCGCCCGTCTCCGTCGGCACCCTGCAGCTCCTCAACATCAAGCAGCACGTTCCCGACGAGCTCGACCTCCACACCCCGGACTACACCACCTGGCGCACCCTGTTCATGGTCGCCTTCCGCAAGTTCGGCCTCTGCGCTCACATCGACGGCTCCACCGATGCTCTGCTGCACCACGGCGACGCCGACTGGCTCCAGATCGACCAGTGCATCGTGTCCTGGCTCTACGCCACCGTCAGCCGCGACATCCGCGCCATGGTCATCAAGGACGAGGACACCGCCTACTACGTTTGGACCGCCATCGCCACCCTCTTCCTCGACAACAGTATGCAGCCGGCGTCTATGCCCTGCAGGAGTTCCACAGCCTCTTCCAGGGGGACATGTCCATCCACGCCTACTGCACCCGTCTCAAGTCCCTGTCGGACACGCTGCGCGACGTCGGCACGCCGGTCACCGACCGCGCCCTCGTCCAGAACATGCTGCGCGGCTTGGGTAAGCAGTTCGACAATGCCATCAGCGTGCTCACCATGCCGGGCACCAACCACACGTTCCTGCAGGCCAGGTCCTACCTGCTCCAAGCCGAGCGCCGCCTCCACGAGTCCTCCAAGCAGGAGGCCTCCGCTGCTCTTCTCACCGGCCACACCTCTGGTGGCCCCCCTGCAGCACCCTCTCCCAACCCCGGTCCCCATACCGGCTCCGCTGGCAACAACGGCGGCCGCGGCTCCAACAAGCGCCGTCGTCAGAACAACAGCGGCAACAACAAGGGCGGCGCGTGCCCCTCCAGCAACACCAACGGCGCCGCTCGACCGCCCGCCGCTCCTACCCCCAGTGCGCCCCACCTGTGGACTGGTCTCGTCCACGCCTGGCCTCTGGCCGGCCACGGCTCCGGCGCCGGCTTCCTTGGGCAGCGCCCTGGTGCTCCACACGGCCTCGCCGCATTCCAGGCCCCCTCGCCGCCTACAACCGTCTTCCCCAACAACGGCGGTACCGCACCGCCCGTCTACGGCGCCCCTCCCTCCCCACCTGCGGGCACTCAGTGGGCCAACCCGCAGCTGATGGAGGCGCTGCACAACCTCTCCCTCTCGTCACCGTACTCTGGTGGCGGAGATTGGTTCCTCGACATGGGCACCTCCGCGCATATGGCCGCAAACCCGGGTATGCTCTCCTCTCGGTCAGCTGTTCCTCCCTCCTCCAAAATTGTTGTCGGTAATGGTGCTTTTCTCCCCATCACCGTTGCTAGTAACTCCACCCTCTCCACATCCTCTCAACCTCTACATCTTCACAACATCATTGTCTCTCCTACACTAATCAAAAATTTGATTTCTGTACGACAACTAACCCGTGACAATCTTGTCTCTGTCTCTTTCGATCCTTTTGGCTTCTCTATCCAAGATCTTCGAACGGGGACGGTTCTTCTCTGATGTAACTCGTCAGGTGATCTCTATCCCGTGCAGCCCGCCGCTTCCAGCGCGCCCATCCACGCCTTTACTGTCACGGTCACCGCCAACGTCTGGCATCAGTGGCTCGGTCATCCCGGCCAGCCCGCCTTTTCCCGCATACTTAGTTCTTTTCCATTTTCATGTACAAAGAGCTTAGCTCACACTTGTCACGCTTGTCGCATTGGAAAACATGTATGTCTTCCCTTTGCTCGTTCAATGAATGTTGCTTCCAGTCCGTTTGAGCTTGTACACTATGATGTGTGGACGTCGCCAGTTCTTAGCAACTCGGGCATGCAATATTATCTGGTAGTTCTCGATGACTTCTCGCATTTTGTGTGGACTTTCCCTCTCCGTCACAAATCCGATGTTCTCGCCACACTCATCGCATTCCATGCCTTCGCTCTCACCCAATTTCGCTAGCCTATCCGTGCCATTCATACCGACAATGGCCACGAGTTCGACAACCATGCCATTCGCTCCTTCCTCTCCACTCATGGCATTGCTTTTCAGCTCACCTGCCCCTACACTTCTTAGCAAAACAGTCGTGCCGAGCGCGTGCTCCGCACTCTCAACGACAGCGTCCGTGCATTGCTCTTCCACGCCAGCATTCCCCCTAGATTCTGGCCCGATGCTCTGTCCACGGCCACTTTGCTCCTCAACATGCGTCCTTGCCGGCCTTGCAAGCTTGACACGCCGTACCAGCTTCTTCACGGCTCACCTCCCTCCTATGACCACTTACGCGTCTTCGGCTGCCTGTGCTTTCCAAACACTGCTGCCACCGCCGCCCACAAGCTCGCACCACGCTCAGTCGCTTGCGTCTTCCTCGGTTACCCGCCCGATCGCACTGGCTACAAATGTTACGACCCTGTCTCGCGGCGCATTATTCTCTCATGACATGTATATTTCGATGAGTAGGTCTTCCCGTTCAAGCAGGTCGCCGCGCCGCCACCCGCGTTGCCGGTGCCCCCGCCACCGCCGGACGTCCTACTCCTGTCAGCGTCGACGCCTGTGGTACGCCGCCGGGTCGCTGCCCGACCTGACGCAGCCGCTTCCTCACCTCCTAGAAGCGCTGCCATGGCAGCCCCAAGTGCTGCCCCGACAGCCCCTTCGACGTCTGGAAACGCTGCCATGGTAGCCCCCAGCACTGTCACGGTAGCTTCTACGCCTGCCATGGCAGACTTCGGCACCGGCTCAGCTACACCTCCTGCGCCTCCCAGAATCGCTGCCATGGCAGCCTCTGACGCTGCCACGGCAGCGGGCGCGGCTCCTCGGAGGGCACGGGCTCCTCTGCCTCCGCCGTCGCATCCGATGCTCACTCGTCTTCGCCACGGCATCACGCAGCCCAACAAGCGGTACGCCGCGCACGTCGCCTCCGTCATCTCGCCGGTGCGCGCTCCGTTCGTGAGGCGCTCCGTGACCCGAACTAGCGCGCGGCTATGGAGGCCGAGCACACCGCGCTGCTCTCCAACCGGACTTGGACCCTCGTGCCACGCCCTGCCGGCACCAACGTCATCACCAGCAAATGGGTTTTCCGCCACAAGTTCCACCCCGACGGCAGCCTCGACCGGTACAAGGCGCGCTAGGTGGTCCGCGGCTTCTCTCAGCGTGCCGGCGTGGACTTCGCCGAGACGTTCTCGCCGGTCACCTCGCCGCCGCCCATGATTGGCCTGTTCACCAGCTAGACATCAACAATGCCTTCCTCAACGGCGTGCTTCATGAGCGTGTGTACTGTCAACAGCCCACCGGCTTCGTCGACGCTGCGCGGTCGCATGACGTCTGCCTCCTCGACAAGTCTTTGTATGGGCTGAAGCAGGCGCCTCGGGCTTGGTACCAACGGTTTGCAGCTTTCATCTGCAGCCTCGGCTTCCGCGCCACCACGTCGGACTCCTCTCTATTTGTTCTAAGGCGCGGCGATGACACGGCATATCTCTTGCTCTATGTGGATGACATTGTCCTCACTGCATCGACTACTGGTTTTCTGCGACACGTCATCGATCGCCTTCGCGCGGAGTTCTCGCTCAAGGACATGGGTGTGCTTCACTTCTTCCTCGGGATCAAAGTGCGGCAGACGGCCGCCGGCTTCTTCCTGTCCCAAGAGCAGTACGCTGCTGATCTTCTCGATCGTGCGGGCATGACGGACTGCAAGCCCGCCTCTACGCCGGCTGATACGAAGCCCAAGGTCTCAGCCGACTCCGGCGCGCTCGCTGCCGACGGTGCCCTCTACCGCAGCATCGCCGGGGCCCTGCAGTACCTGACGCTGACGCGGCCCGACATCGCCTACGCCGTGCAGCAGGTGTGCCTCCACATGCACGCCCTCCGCGACCCGCATTGGGCGATGGTGAAACGCGTGCTCCGGTACGTCCGCGGCACCACCGCTCACGGTCTGCAGCTCCGCAAGTCCTCCGCCCACGAGCTCATCGGCTACTCCGACGCCGACTGGGCCGGGTGCCCGGATACCCGGCGATCGACATCGGGCTACTGTGTCTACCTCGGGGACTCCCTTGTCTCCTGGTCGTCCAAGCGGCAGCCCACCGTCTCTCGCTCCAGCACCGAGGCGGAGTACCGTGCTGTCGCTAATGTCGTCGCGGAGTGCTGTTGGCTACGACAGCTCCTCGGAGAACTTCACGCCGGCGTGCGCAAGGCCACTGTCGTTTATTGCGACAATATCTCCGCGGTCTACCTGTCTGCAAATCCAGTTCATCACAAGAGGACCAAGCACATCGAGCTCGATGTCCATTTCGTTCGCGAGAAGGTTCAGCTCGGCGAGCTTCGCGTTCTTCATGTGCCCACAACTCAGCAATTTGCGGACATCATGACCAAAGGCCTCCCGGCGTCGTCCTTCAACGATTTTCGCTCCAGTCTATGCATCATCGACTGCCGTGTGTGTGTGTGTTAGCTGCACCTGTACAACCGCCGTCAACGCATGTACATCAATACGATTCGTGTGTTGCATCTATTCTCCTTCTCACATTCTCCATCTCCTGGGTCTTCTCTTGCACATCCTATTCGTCCTTGGTGCCTCCTTCGGTGATAGAAGGCAGTGCCTCTGGCGTATCTCTTAGTATAACGAAAAGAAGCTGGGGCATATGTCGGAGCGCCTATTCGTTAGAGGGGTACATGTGGCTCCAGCACTCTAGCTTTTTCTCGCGGCAATGGCTGGGTTCGTATGCTGTCTTCGCTGGAAAAATAGAACGAAAAATGGAAACCTTCCCCTTGATAGTAAGGGGATGATGCACTCTCTCTATTAATTCGGCTTGAACTTCCATGGATCCGCGACGGGTGACTCTACTCCATAGAAGGCATTCATGAGAGGAGAGTGGAAAAGGTGGAGATTGAGGAGTTGATGAAAGGAACCGCTCATGAGTTTTGGAATATTAGGTTCGTCGGGTACTCGGGTTGATAATCTCTTGCGTCTTTTCTACCAATCCCATCCATACTTCTTTTTATTTCTGCCTACTAGAAAGCCAGTTGGACCTAAATCTTTAGGTTGCACCACTGAGGAAGGGATTTATAGGGGAAGGCCAGTTTATGGATGGGTCAATAAGACCATCATTTTACCAACAATTTTCACGAGAAAGGGGAAAGATGTGATGCTGGTGTGATATGTTGGGCTCATCGTTGTGTTGCCCGTTTGGGCCTTCCATTTGCGTTGCAGCCAGCGAACGTGCCCATACCGTTGAATCGTCGGGTGGATACAGTTAACTGGGAGAATCAGAACAAGTTGCCACGGGATTCGTCAACCATCACCCAGTTCTCAAAAGACAGAATTTTCGTCTGAAAAGAGCAAAGATATCTTGATGGCAGCTAGATCTACTACTTCTGCTCAACTGCCAGCTAGGTAGCCGCAAATTTTTTCCACAAAATTTAAGTACTCTAACAGAATAAATCATCATAAAACCTGTTGGATTTTTGCTTCATGTCAGCATCATGCTGGCAATTCTCCAGCTGCTCCTCGCTAGCTAAGCTTTGATTGCTCCTTCACCCTTCTAGCTAGTGACAGGAACACTCAATTTGCGTATGAAAGATTCTAGGCTATGTCACGGAAAAGGACAGAACCAAGTGGTCACCTATCCATATAGATCTCAATTGATCAGTCCAGATCTCAGAATCACGAAGGTGAAATTGTAGCCATCAAATTCACGATTTTATATATACTTCTGATTGTAACATCCGAACAAACAAAATATCTGCGTGTGCAGCTCACATAGCTTTTTATTAGTCCTGCCCCACTTCGATCTCCGCCTGCCTCATTTATTAGCTGAATTTTGGGCATACCTGCGCGGTTAGATAGCACAAATACATCTATTTGTGGAGACTAGAGTTGCGTTTGTTGTACAATTCTAGCGCTTATTTTTAGATAGTTATATTACTTATGCAGATGTAATACCTTTACTATGTATCTTATTAATTTGCGCAACTATTTTTTTTCCAATGTTAATCTGCATTGGTATAGTCTATAGCACACCAAAAAAGGAAGTGTGGACCCTTCTCTTTCTCTATGTTTCTAAGCCTTGCAGAACGAACGTAGCTGCTCATTCTAGCCTCGTATTAGCAATACAATAGTTTTGCGTTTAAAAAATACAATAGATTTGACACCCTAAGTAATAAAGTTTCTGCATGCAGCACTGACTGACAGGACTCTCCTAACGTAGGAAACTGATGATGGATTGATTACTTCATGTGGCACATCTTCTTCCGTTCGTGTTCACTGCAAACCGTCACAAAGAGCATGGACCACACTTGGACAATTTGTCCACACGTACACTGGTGAAGAACATTTGGTTGCAGTAGCTAGCCTACTAGTATATCCAGCTAAAGTGCACTGAAAGTAAAATGCCGGACCACCGACACAGGAGGCTATACTTCCAGAAACGGAAACTAGGTCCTGCAAGAGGCCGGATTAGACAGAGAACATGATTACATCAGCTAATAGCGAAAGTTAAGCTAGTTTACAGTGAAAATGCATCATCGCATCAGCTTAATTAATCAGCCCCGGATAACAAAAAGGCGAGGCTAATCTATTCTAAGGAGAAGGTTAGTATCTCTGTCTCTCTCCAGCAACCACGCGGACAGCAGTTGTGCCGCCAAAGCAATCATTTGCTGAGCTCACTGTGTGCGCAGCTGTGCACAGCGAATCTAAGAGCTAGGGTTCTCTGCACCGCCCGATCGCTAAAATCTCACCTGGAAAATCATGGATCGTGTCAAACTGGATATGCCATACAAATCATGATTTTAGTTTTTCTCTTCCTTATGCATTCTTGCCTACTATGGTTTATCGTTTAAGGTGCAGATCAGATAATTTTAGGCACGTAATCAACATATACTTCTCAACTTTGCGTCGTGACTTTTGAGCATGCATCTTGAGAAAGTACCACCACATTATTATGTGTGCGTCCTGTTGGGGAAGAGAAGAAGATAGCACATGCAAAGCAACGGAAAGCACAGCCAAAAGGTTAAACAGAAGAGACACCACGCAGCATACGGCATACCCCACTAGCTCGCGCGCTGACAAGGAAATCAATTCATTACCACGTCATGGAGTGGAACGGCTTGGGATTGGCGCTGTTCGATGGGACTTGTCATCAGAACGTACCTGCCCAAAGAAACCGAAACAAATTTTCTTTTTTCCTTTTTCAAAGAACGAAAAACGGATATGCTAATCAACGATCCATTGTTTTTCAATTCACTAACACTCTAATTTTCTCGCAAAATTTTTCTTCCTCTCCCTTTCTTTCTGTCAGGTGGTGGTGAGCTTGTTGGAGTTCGACGTGGAGCCACCGTCACTAGTACGAGGTGGAGCTGCTGTCGACATGCAGCGGCGACCGAGGCGGAGCAGAGTTGAGAGATCTCGATTGAAGTGGTTAGGATTAGAGTAGATGGGTTCAGGTTTAGGTTTTAGAGTGGAGAGGATCTCGACACCAGACAAGAACCAGTGCCCTCTAGGCTTTAGAGGAATGGTCGGCGGGGAGGGGGGGAGGGGGGCTGGTTAGGACGGTGTGGGGGTGGTGGCACGCTGGGGCATGGGTGACGGTGGCATCGGGAGGAAGGAGAGATGTTGAGGATGGAGGAGCAGTGATAAGGAAAAGAGAGGAAAAGCTAAACAATTAAATTTTGATCTAATAATTTAAAAGTTTGAATATAGCTAAATTTTAAAAAAACAGCTGATTGTCAAATAGACGTCCGAAGAAAAAACCATTACTGCAGCAGAGCAGAGCAAAGTGCGTCCCCAACCAGCTCGACCTGTCTACGTGCCAAACAGCAACTCCGGCCTCTCCCCTCTCGTTGTACCGGCCAGCACCCACAACATCGATCGACAGGAGAAACAGTTCACATGAAATGTTACTGCCACGTTGCCCAAACACTGCTGAAACAGGACATGACATCCACGCACTCGTAGCAACCTACACATACTTCATATCTTTGCATGTCTTCCTCAGCACAAGCAATGAGTTCCTTCCGGCCCGTACCAAATAGCAGGCGCCACCTGATTGATTGCACGGGGCCTCTAAAATTATGGGGCCCTAATTTTTCATAACTCTTCATTAGGAGTTTTCAATAGTAGTACTAATAATTAGCGTTGGTAATAGGTGAAAATTGACTAAGCAATGAAGAACTTTTTTATTTTTATTCCTAATTCCTAAAACCCTTTTGTCGCCATTCTCGTTGCTCTTAAAAATGATGTTTTGAATAAGATTACTACGAAGTTCCAATAGAAGAACTCTTACCGAGTAATGCTAGATGCATGGCACGGTTCAAGTAAAATATAGGTTAGTACTCCCTCAAGTTTTCTATGACCTATCATTTTTGTAACAAGCATAGTTAAAATTTTATAACTTGACTACTAATATGTTATAACTATTTATTATATGCGTGAATTTATCTTTGAAAGTGCTTTTAATATATAATTATTTGATTTATCATATATTACAGTAGAGACTAATGGTCAGAGTTGTGTTTTGGAGACCCTGGTAGCTTTAGACAACTGGAATGAGTAAATAAAAGCCTGAAAAATTAATTTTAGCAACATGTTATTCTTAGGAAAAATTGTTTTGCCATCATGATAAAACAAGAATCTTCTCATCAATTTCAAATTTTACACAGGGCCCTCAATTTCTCGGGTACAGCCCCTAGGTCCTTGGGAAAATATTCACTACACGGTGCGTGTGATTACGTGATTCGCGTTCATGTTTGAATTGAAGTTATATATAAGCACGAGTTATGAACAGAGCTGCACGAGTAAGCAAACACTTGATATGGACACGAAACATGCATGATCGATCATACAACAAAAACCACAGAGGTAACATTTATATATGCATGTATAACTGGAATGTGGGCCAGTGTAGCTAGTACGTGAGAGATAAGGGCCCGATGGAGATCGATGGAACTGACACGCAGTAGGCACGCTTGCGTCTGCCGCGCACGTACGCAGGCGCACGTGGTGGCGCACGAGGCGGGTCGACACGTGCATGCAACATCGGACGCCGACACATCGCACTGACGCCCGTGTCAGCGGCGCGCGCGCTGTGGTTGGCGCTCGCCGCTGCTCTGCTTACCCCTTCTCGGTCACTCACTCACTCACTCCTACGTGCCCTGCGAGAGAGTACCCGTACTGCACGCAGCAGCTAGCCTCTTCTTCCTCTATCTACTCCTGCCCTTCGTTACTGTTGCTTCTCACTTTTTCTCACCGGCCTTTTGCAACCTTTCCCTTGCTCCCATCGATCGATCGCTCCCTGCCACTGTGTCTGGATATCCGTGCATTTATGTATGCGTGCGTGCGTGCGACTGGCACGATGTCATTCATGTGATGTAGTAGTACTGGTACGTAAGTGCCCGTGTAGTGTCTCTGCGGATAGTTGGGATGTATGGTCCTGTTGGTGACTCTCTCGTGTTGCTTCGTCCTGAGGATTTGACTGATCTGATAGCGTCCATTTAGTCCCATGTCGTGTGAGCCCGGCCCCATAATTTCTTGCCCTACCATGCATGTCCACTTCTTGCTGGGCCTCACCTCGATCATAGCTATCTGATTGATCGATATCAATTGGCTCCGGTTTCTCTCTTGGAAACGTCGTCAGCACTGGTAGATCAACGGTTCAAGCTGAAGCTGGCTTCGATATGCGATGTAAATAATTAAGCACGCAGTAAATAAGAACCACCACTACATTGGTTGATACTCTATGTGAGACGCTAATCGATCAATCAGTAAAACTAGTGGCATTTTAGGTTGGGACAAAGTGTCGATGACTGATAGTAAGTTCTGCCATGTGCCACACCACCATCATCAAGCATCATGCAATCTGGACTTAAATGAAGCTAGCTAGCTAGCTAGCTAGAGGCCAGGCCACATACTGAAGGGCCGTGTCGGTCGTACATCATCTGATCCGAAGTAACGGGGCGCGCCACATGCACTGCCGCACGGGGAGGCGACACGGGACGGCGAGCTGTGCCATGCATTCTTGGATTGACGGATGCATCGATGATGGGGCATGCATGCATGCACATACCTGCTGCTCTCTCAGCTAGAGCCTGAGCTATCGATCGACAGAAAGTCAGCACAAGTGACATGACAATGAGGGCGGAGAGGGCCCAGCGGCGAACGGGCGACGTGACCGGGCCGGCCAGAGCGCGCCAGCCCGGCCGGCCGGTCCTCGCTCGCGGACACCTCGAACTCGAAGAGGAATGCTTCGACATGACCGTGCCAGTTCTCGATATGCTGGTGGCCGGCCGGAGACAGAGGGCGCGAGAGAGAGGGCAGGTACGTGTGTGCGTGTGTGTTGTGGCTAATGTCATGCCATGGCAGCCACGAGCCCACGTCGACGAAGAAGAAAGCTCGCAAATTAACGAGAGTCCCGATGGAAAAGATAGCTGCGTCGAACCGGTATGGCGCACACGTACGTACGATCGATCCGGTCGTGCGTCGTCGCGAGAGATAGATCGTGCTTGCCTTGTCGGCTCGGCTCATGCCTTTTGGCCACCTCCTGAAACGCATTGATCTGCACATACGCAACACATATGACTTGCGCGGCATGCTATGTGTGACCTTGGCCCCACTTGCCAGCATTAGGCGCGCATGGATATCACAATATATGATCTCCAGTCTCGATCGCCACGCAGGCAGGCAGGCAGCAACAGCCTTTTCCCGTGGTACAGGTTGACAGGACGTGAAACTAGGTAAGAGGAAGAGATGTGTCACAAAAATATGGAGGCACCCTAACTGGCTTAGCTGCTAGTTTCCTGGCCCGACTGTACTTCGCTGCAGGCCTTTGGTCACCGCATGCATGTGACCATATGTTCCTCGCGCAAAAAGTTGAGCAGAGAGCCAGAGATCAAACGCAGTGAACGCACGCATGCTGTTTTTCCTTCGCCTTATTCTAAACATTATTTTCAATGTCTTCATGCATGCATGATTGGTATACTCAACCTGCAAGGTTTATCTTCATTGAGCTCTGAGCAGATGCAAAAGAAACAAACATACTAGTGGCATTGCTGTAGTAGTAGCAGAAGCTCGTCGTTCGAAACGTACGTACGAACGACAATTACAATTATGGGTGCGACGAGACATTGCCGCAGAGACGTCAAAGATATGGTAGCAAAAAGGATGGCTAGCTACGTGGCTACGTCCATGTCAGTATGTCATGGGTGTACGTACACGACGCACGCACGCACACAGGGCGGCAGACAGAGACACCCACACGTACAGAAAGGTTACTACTCCTCACGAAGGAAGCAGGTAGAGCCATGGATCGGATCGGAGGAGCCGGTGTAGGATGTGATGTATGGGATACGCGGTGGGAATTGGGAAGCGTGTGACGAGGGGCGATGATCCGGCCAGCAGCGGAGCGTACGTACGCTTCTCTCTCTCTCTTTCTGTCTTCATGCTTCGACCTGCGCTGCTTGGCGCGCGTGTGCATGCATGCTTGTGTAAGAGAAGAAACAGCGCGCGCGGCAGGTGCAGAGAGCAAGCAGGCAGTCAGGGGGAGGTGGACATGGATTGAAGCAAGCGAGGGTGGTGGGGAGGGCCAGTCAAACGTCATATCCAAGGGCCGGGGATCATAAGACGGACAACGATGCGTCAATCAGTGGGATCACCACCCCCTTCGCCCCCACTCTCGGATCACCTCACTTCACTCATCTCTGACAATCCTTAGAGAGCTTCCAGATAAATCACCCCCGACTCGCTCGAGAGGAATAAGTTTTCTTTTTCTAGCCTTTAAGTCTCAAATTCAGATTTGATTTATAACAACGATACCCTACCGAAAACAAGAAGAAAGATCGGTGTCCTGAGCCAAATACGATGACATTATTCAAATATTGATCTATGTACTTTGATAAAGTTTCAAATGTATTGTTATTGTCGGAAACGACTTAGAGAGGAGTACGTGTCAAGCATAGATAAATTATCGAGAGCGTTGAATAAATAAAATGGCATGTACAATGACCATGGTATTGGATATCGAGAACTAACACAATTGACATGACGATATTTTCTAACTAGGTTCAGCCTTGAGCAGGCGTAGCCCTGTTGAGGGACATGACTTGAGTTCATCGAATCATCGACTAGAATAACCTCTTCAGACTTAGGACTTCTCTCGTACCTACGGATGGTCTTTGGACACAAGAAAGACCTCTCGAGGAATATTGGCTACACCTAGAAGAGATGAGGGCTCATATTCTAAATGAGAGGTACTTTACAAAAGAACCTTTATGCCGTTGGTGGATGAGAGAGTTAGGGGTATTTTAGTCTACTTGGTCTATTTGGACTTGGAGCATGAGAAAGAGAAAATCTTGGCTCGTGGCTCATGGTAGACTTGCTTCATGTCTGCTTGATGGACTGGTTCACGCCTCATGTTTGACTTCTTCTTTTCATGCTTATATTTCTTGTCCTTCTTCTTGACATATGTTATAAAGAACTGAAGCCTCCTTGTCGGTGCTACTATTATTCTTACAACTGTAGCCCCCTTGACCTGCTAGTGCGATCTAGAAGCAATTGGTCATAAAATTTTATTGACGTTGGACCTGTTATTCGTAGCGACACCTCCGATTTAGTAAATCTCTTACTTGCTCATGTCATGGTAGAATTATGGAATTCTGCCTCTGAACTCTCATGAGGCTCGGTAAGGACAAAAAAGAGAATTCGTCTTAGGCTCACTAGAAGCGAACAACCTGGGACGCGAGCGATGGTTAGCCTTCCCTGGTGCTTAACGAAACTGTTTCTTCAGGCGCAAAATGTGTTTCAAGGCTTGATAGGTTTTCAGCCTGTATTCCGTGCTTAAGGCGATAATATGTAAAATCCGGCCATCCATTTTGGTGCACGTCTCTTCCATCTTCGCTGCAGCAGAGGAGGAGCTCCGATTAGATTTTCCCCTTGGTGCTCTTCCATCCGCTGCTGGAGCGAAGTGGATGGGCTGACGTCGGTGATCACGATTCCTGTTGCATTGTGGCATCAATCCAAAAAGAGAGGACGTGACGATGGTATGGCACCCGGGGTATCGTTAAGGAGGACGAATCCGGCCCTCTGGACACAGGGTGGGCCGGGCCAACTATTCGGAGTCCAACTTCTATACGGGGGCGTCTCACCAACTTAGAGAACAAGATAGGGACTAATACCTGCCCGGCATACCCAGGTGGTAGTTGTAACCGATTGAGAGATCCATCTGTAAGCCGATCCGGACTCTTGTAAACTTACCTCGGTCGTCTATATAAGGCCAGGTAGGGACCTCCCGATCGGTATGCTTTAACAGGCCATAGCCATAGCCTCATAAGCTCTCCTAGCATAAACACATACCCTCATACGGGATACAGTCAATACGATTCATCCAACACATGACGTAGGGTATTACCTCTCTTCGAGGGCCTGAACCTGTCTAAACAATTATCTCCCGTGTGCACCCATCTAGATCTTCTGTGCTCACACCTCCCCGCATTCATTATTACCGGATATAAACACCGACAGTTGGCGCGCCAGGTAGGGGGGTGCGCATAGATTCATCTGCCAGATGCAGATGGGCTTCTTCAACGACAACGGTGGCTTCGTTCCGAGCAGCGTGATGAGGTTCGCCTCCCTGGACGTTGTCCCTGATCCAGACCAGCTTTTCCGATTCGGAAAGCTGGACTTCATCGCCGATTGGATCGGCAAGCTTCACCTCTGCGACTCGGCTTCCCGCCGATCATCGGAGGCTTCATCGACACTCCCACTCGGACTCAAACCCGAGTCCATGCCTTCGGCTCCTCTCCCTAGAGACAAGGTCACGCCGGAGTTGGATCTCCTGTTCGAACGCGGATTCCCACCCGTTGAGCAGGGATCCCGACTGGTTCGTGTACTCCAGTCTCTCCTGCCCGTCCTCGAGTATGACTCGGACGACTTCGAGAGCTTGGGAAGTGTCGTAGGTATAAGCCTAGACAATAGATTTGTGGCACCCCCGGTCGGTTACAACGACCTCCGGGCGTGCGAGGGGAAAACGAGCGAGAAGCGATATGTGCAAGGTAGTCGTCGACGTAAATCAACGTTTGTATTAGGGTGTGGAATTGAGAGCATACAAGTGAGAGACAGAGAGAGAGAGCCCCCTCCCCTCTACCCCCAGGGGTATTTATAGGGTTTGAGAATGGGAAAGCGAGATTACAATTTTGCCCTCACATGAGAGGGAATTTACAAGGGCATTATGGTCATTTCCCTGATTCTAGAGGATCTTTATGGAATATTCCTAGCCATCTTCGGAGGAATCTTTTGTAGGGCCGAAGTGATCCCCGACAGCGTCGGGGTTATGCCGGACGAGGCAGAACGTGGCGTCGAGGTTGCTCCTGACGGCATCGTCGGGGTTATGCCGGACGAGGCAGAACGTGGCGTCGGGGTTGCTCCTGACAGCGTCATCGGGGTTATGCCGGACGAGGCAGAACGCAGCGTTGGGGTTGTTCTTGATGGCGTCGTCAGGGTTATGCCGGACGAGGCAGAACGCAGCGTCGGGGTTGTTCCTGATCGCGAAGGAAAACGTTGATTCGGGGTTGCACGGGGACCCTCCCTCCAACAGTAGCCCCTTGCCGGTTGGGGCGGTCGAACCGCGCCCGTCCGAGCCGGCACACTAATCCTGAGGGGTTGGTGCACAGGCCGGATCGACGACGAGTCCCCCTCCTATTTTTTTCTTTTTCTCCTCTTTTCCTTCTCTCTTTCTTCTCCTTTTCTTTTCTTTTCCTTCTCCTCTTCTTCTCCTTTTCTTCTCCTTTTCTTCTCCTCTCCTCCACCTTTTCTTCTCTTTTTCTTCCCTTTTTCTTCTCTTTCTCTCCTTCTTTTCTTCTCCTCTCCTCCTCCTTTTCTTCCTGCCCCATCTGCCTGGGCCTCCCACGCCTGCCCTCCCCTTGGGCCGGCCCGCTTCATGCGCCCTCTGCAGGGGGTATAAAAGCCCCCCACTGCCCCCGTGGCCCTTTTTTGGCCCGCTTCCTACCTGGTGCGCCACCTCCCTCATGCTTGGGCACACCGACCGGCGCCTCCTCTACTCCGACAGGTGAGCAGCTCCGGTGGCGCGTGGCTCCGGCGGGCAAGCGGCTTCGGCGGCGGGTGGCTCCAGCTGGGGACGGCCCCGGTAGTGGGCGGCCACGTGAGCAGCGGCCCCGCGGGCGGGCGGCCTCGCAGGCGAGCGGGCCCCGGTGCGTGGGCGGGTTCCAGCGGGGGACAGCCCGGGCGGGTGGGCGGTTTCGTGGGCGGCGGCCCCGCGGGCGGATGACCTCGGCTGCGAGCGGGCCCTGGCGCGCGAGCGGTTCCAGCGAGCAGCCTCGGGCGGCTTCGCGAGTGGCCTCGCGGGCGGTTCCAGCGGGCTGCGGCCACGCAGCCGGACGACCTCGGGCGGCCTCGCGAGCGGCCTCGCGGGCGTGCGGCCCCAGGGGCGAGTGACATCGGGTGGCCTTGTGGGCGCACAGCCCCGCGGGCGAGCGGCCTCGCTGCGGCGGACGGCGGGCAAGCGACGAGCGGCGGACGAGCGAACGAATGCGAATGCGAATGTGAGCGGCACGCAGACGGACGCGAACGACGTGTGAACAAACGCGGGTGAGTGCGAACGAGTGCGGACGAATGCGAACGACGTGCGACGGAGCGCGGCGACGGGCGAGCGAGGGCGAACGCGAACGCGAACGAACACGAACGCGGACGACGTGCAACGGAGTGCGGCGACGTGCAGACGAATGCGAACGCGAACGACATGCGACGGAGTGCGGCGACAGGCGAGCGAGCGCGAACGCGAACGCGAATGAACACGAACGCAGACGATATGTGACGGATCGCGGCGACGTGCGGGCGAACACGAACGCGAACGTGAACAACATGTGACGGAGCGCGGCAACGTGCGAGCGAACGCGAATGCGGACGACGTGTGACGGAGCACGGCGACGGGCAAGCGAGCACGAACGCGAACGCAAACGCAAACGTGAACAAACGCGAACAAACGCGAACGAGGACGACGTGCGACGGAGCGCGGCGATGTGTGGACAAACGCGAACGCGAACGACGTGCGACGGAGCGCGGCGATGTGCGGACAAACGCGAACGCGAACGATGTGCGACGGAGCGCGGCGACGTGCGAGCGAACACGACCGCGAACAAATGCGAATGCGGACGACGTGCGACGAAGCGCGGCGACGTGCGAACAAACGCGAATGCGAGCGACGTGCGATGGAGCGCGGTGACGGGCGAACGAGCGCGAACGTGAACGAACACAAATGCGGACGACGTGCGATGGAGCACGGCGACGTGCAGACGAACGCGAACGCGAACGACGTGCGAAGGAGCGCGGCGACGAGCAGCGAACGCGACCACGAACGAACATGAACGCGGCCACGTGCGACAGAGCGCGGCAACGTTCGGACGAACGCGAATGCAAACGATGTGCGACGGAGCACGGCGATGGCCAAGTGAGCACGAATGCGAACGAATGCGGACGACGTGCGACGGAGCGCGACGACGTGCGGACGAACGCGAACGTGAACACGAACAACGTGCGACGGAGCACGGTGATGCGAACGAACGTGGGTGAACACGAGTGAACAAACGGGCGCTGAGGTTGCCCTTGACGTCGTCGACGTAGTCCTTGACGATGACGAACACTGTGGCTGCCCTTGACAGCGTCAACTTGGTCATTGATGGCGAATGCGGAAGACTTCGAAAACGGGCTAGCGTGGGGACCCCTTCCCCAACAGTGTAGCCCCTCGACAATTCGGGTGGCGGTCAGGTGACGAGCGCCCGGACCGGTGCACCGATTCCTGAGGGGTCGGCGCGTGGTCCGAGCTGGTCAGTAGGGCAACAGGTGATCTGAATTTTAACAAGGTGCCGCGGTCTTGGAGTCGCGTGGGGTCGAGCGATCTGACCGCTTGGGAGAAGCGGTCTGACCGGCGGGGTGGTCTGACCGAGAGCGGAGTCCGGCGGGGCGGGGCGGATTCCAGTGAGGTTTGCAAGGGGTCATGCGTCGTCGCACAGGGCTCGGCACAGCCATGTGTAGCTGTCGACGACTAAACGCCGGCGTCGGTGGTCCGGGAGGACCCCCTTTGGGATTTGGCCGGGGAGGAGCTGGAACAGAAGCTACGATTTGCCTAGGCTCGATTTTAACGATGGGGAAAACAGAGACAAAGATTTATCCAGGTTCAGGCCACCGCCGAGGTGTAAAACCCTAGTCCTGGTTTGGTGTGTGTGTGTATTAACGTTCTCAGAGATTACAAAGCCCTTTCTTGCTTGAAGGGTGTTCTTCTCCAAGAGATCTTAACCGAAAAAAGGTTCAACCGAAAGTTGCTCAACCTTTTGCATGACCTCGGCTCTCCCCTTATATACCCGGGGGTTTACCACAGTGACCGAGGGGCATTAAATGCGATAGACGCGCTGCTTACGCGGGGCATGAACGCGCCATGCTGTCCGCCGAAAGCAGCTGCAGATGGGATGTTTGTCTGACAAACCATCCTTGGAAACCGGGTCCTCATCATGAGTTGAAGCGCGCTGGAGAGGACTTAACGGGCAAGCAACCCGCCACGGTGACAACCACCCGGGTCCCACGGGCCCAAGGGATGCACCTGGGCGCGCCGTACCGTGCCCGAAAGTCATAAAGCGTGTCAGATGATAACTGACAGGCCTTATCACGTCGGCGGACGCCCGCATTGGGCCTGGAGCAGGCACGCCTGCTGACAGGCATTAAATGCAGCGGGCAGGCCTTAAATGCGCCCGATGGGACACGTGGAAAAGGGCCCGCCGGGGCCCTCTGGAAGGCGCCACGGATCCCCCGCCACGTGTGCTGGTGGACCCACGAGGATTGCTCGGGATCAAGGCCCCCGAGAGGCGCTCGGGGCATCCCGCCACGTGGCGCCGCGGGAGGAAGCGGGCCGTGCTCGGGGTAGAGCCCCCGAGGGGCACTCGGGGCGCTCGGCCACATGGCACGAGGAAGGAACAAGGGGAGCTCGGGGGTAGCCGGGCCCGGGGACCCCCGAGCACGCACCCCGACCACTCGCCGTACGTGGGCCACTTGACTAAACCCGCAGGGGCCAAGTGGACACAGTGCTCGGGGGGCAAGCCCCCGAGCGCATACTCCCGATTCCCACGCCCCTTGGGTGACGTGGCATCGAGTTTGGGCCTTTGCCGACGGCTAAGGGAACCCTAGGTCCCGTACCGCTGACAGTAGCCCCCGGGCCTGCTCCCAAAACGCCGGCCCGAAAGGGGGCAAGATTGGGGGCGGGCCCAAAGATCTCTTGGGCCACCGAGATGCCGGCCCACCGAGGGAAAACAGGCGGGGAAGTTGATTCGACCTCCGTGCGCGGCGCGCGGGGGGGAACCGCTCCGATTTTCGCGCCTCGTGGGGGCGCAATCAGTTACGAAAACCGAGCCGTCCCCACGACCGCGCGGCGCACGAAGCGTTGCAGCCTTTTGCAGTCTTTTCGAATTCCTCTCCATCCTTTAAATGCTCCGCCGCCCGTACGCCTCCACTTTTTCTTGCCTTTTGCAACTGCTTCTTCTTCCCTGCGCCGTCTGCCTTCGCTACGCCCTTTCGCCTCCTTGAGTCAAAACTTCCTTCTCTCTCCACACCCTTCGCCGCCATGCCTCGGAAGTCGAGGAGCTCCAAGCGCCGCTCGTCCCCGCCGCCCGCCGCCACCCCCGGCATCCTCCCCAAGTCCCGCCTCCTTAACGAGGAGGCCATGGACAAGATACGGATGATGCTGGTTCCGCGGGGGAAGAAGAGCCACCGGGAAGTGCGGCCGGCCACGTACCCGCCGGAGCCGGAAAGAACACGAGACCGTCATCTTCTCCAGCTTCATCGCGGCGGGGCTGGTGTCGCCGTTCTCCGCTTTCTTCATAGCGGTGCTGGAGGAGTACGAGATCCACCTGATCCACCTTACTCCGAACTCGGTGGTGATGCTGTCGATCTTCGCTCACCTCTGCGAGATGTTCGTGGGGGTGATGCCGTCGGTGGCGCTGTTCCGCCACTACTTTGTGCTCCGGTCGTCGGGGAAAGGCCGGGGCTCCGACCGGAGGGAGATCGCAGGGAGCTGCAACTTCCAGCTCCGGGAGAAGATGGGGGAGGCCTATATTCCGCAGGAGCTGCGGAACAAGTGGGACGATTGGCGCCAGCAATGGTGCTACATGGCCACTGATCCGCACCTCCGGCTGCAGCTTCCCGAAGGCCCGGCGGAGCATCAACGGAGGACGTGGGAGTTCCTGCCGGAGGACGACGACCTCCTGCGGCCGGCGGTGGACCGGATCGCGCATCTGCGGTCCGAGGGCCTGACGGCGACGATGGTCGTCGGGGACTTCCTCCGGCGGCGGCTGGCGCCGCTGCGGGAACGCGGCCGTGCCGCGTGGATGTACACCGGCATCAACGACTTCGGCCGGACGGAGCCCGGCCTGGCGGGGGAGCTCGGGCCCGACGCCATCAAGACGCTGCTGCAGACGCTCCTGGGCTCCGGAGCCTCCGCGGGATCTGAGCTGTCCCGGCCGGACCTGCCGCTTTGCATTCATGTGAAGCGCGATGAGATCCGGGCATCACTTCCCGAGTTCGACTCGAAGGGGTTGATGTCGCAGAAGGATGCCCGGAAGGCGCAAATGTCCCGTCACATGACGCTCGCCGACGAGGAGGGCGCCGCTGAAGGCGGGTCGCGGGCCGGCGCCGACCGTGGGGATCCGTCGGACCCGAAGGGGAAGAGGGCGCGGCCGCCCTCTCCTTCGACTCCTCCGTCTCCGCCATCTCCGCCGCCGCCTCCGCCGCGTCCCTCACCTCCCCGCCGAACGGCGGCGGGAGCCGGGGGGAGCAGCGCAGGCCAAGGCGGCGCCCGGCCGGCGGCGGCCGAGGGCGCGGCGCAAGGGAGCTCGGGGCAAGGCAGCTCCCATCCGGCGATGGCCGAGGGCTCGGCGCAGGCGAGCTCGAGGGGGAGGCAGTGCCCAACCGGCGACGGCCGAGGGCGCTGCGCAGGCGAGCTCGGGGGGGAGGCAGTGCCCAACCGGCGACGGCCGCGGGCGCTGCCAGGAGAGCTCGGGGGGAGCAGTGCCCAACCGGCGACGGCCGCGGGCGCTGCGCAGGAGAGCTCGGGGGCCGCTGAAGCGGCGGCCGCGAGCAAAAAAGGAAGGAACCAGCGCCGGCGACAAGTCCGGGGTTCGAGGTCCCGCCTCGCGCTGGCGATACCAAGGTCCTTCGAAGAAGTAAGACATGAACCTTGCTACCTTTGCCTTTTTAAAATGGGATGTGCTGCGCTCGGGAGTTAACCCGAGCTGTCTGTTTGGATTTCAGGGCGCCCAAGAAGGCTCGGACGTCCCCGAGCCCCCAGACTCAGCCGAGCTCCGAAGGCGGCTCGGGGGGCGGACTTGCCCCGAGCACCGAGGCTGGCTCGAGGGAGGAGCCTACCGGCAGGGTGGATCCTGCCCCGACCACTGAGGTGGGCCCGAGCGCCGAGGAGGCCCCGGGAACCGAAGACACCCCGGGGGATGCGGCTGCCCCTGAGCGCTGATGAGACCCCGGGGCCTGGAGATGCACCGGGGGCCGGACCTGCCCCGAGCACCGGCGATGCCCCGGGGGCTGGCGGTGCCCCGAGCACAGAGGCTGCCCCGAGCACAGAAGCTGCCCCGGGGGCCGGAGATCTTCCGGGGACGGGGGACGCTCCGAGCACGGAGGCTGCCCCGACGCCTGAGGTCGTCCCGGCGGTCGCGGCCGCTCCTGTCGCCGCTGATGCCGAAGGATCCGCGGCCCTCGCGACTCAAATGGCCGCGGGAACGGAGACCGACACGGCGCGGGCCGAAGGAGAGCTCGGGGACTCGGGAGTCCCGGGCCTCCCAGTGGGCCTTAGCGCTGCTCGGGGGAGCTTGGCGCCCGGCAGCGAGGAGCCCTCAGCGCTTGAGGAGTTCTCCGGGAGAGTGAGCTCGCTTCCCGCCGAGCCATCCCCGGGGCCGAGCTTGGCGCACCGCCTGCTGGACCAATTCCAGGCTACCCTCTCCAAGGAGAAGAAAGCCTTGGAAGAGCAGGAAAAGGCCCTGACAGAGCTGAGGGCAGCTCTGGACGAGCGGGAGGCAACTCTTGCTCAGGCCGAAGCTGACTTCGCCGCGCGGCTCCGCGTCGCCCGCCTCGAGCACCAGAAGGTCGTCGACGACATCGCCAAGGAAAGGGCGGAGGTGTCTGACATGCGGGCGGCGGCGATAGACGACGCCGAAGATCTGCTGGAGCGCGAGAAGGAGATGGCTTCCCGCGAGGCCGAGGCCAATCAGCGCCTGGAGCAGGTCGCTCTCCGAGAAAGTCTGCTCGCCACGCAAGAGGAGGCTCTCGGGGGGCGAGAGAAACTGCTCGAAGAGGGCGAGGCCTCTCTGGACCGGCGGGCGCGTGAGCTGGACGGCGAGGTGGCGCGGCGCGCTGAGGCTGCCATCAAGGAGGCCGCCGATCGACTCCAAAAGGAGATCGAGGAGAAGGATCGGCGCGTCCGAGACTTGGAGCAGCGCGTCGAAGACGGCAACGTCACCAAGCGGCGATCGGCGGAGCGGGTGAAGGAGCTCCAGGAGGCGCTGCGGCTTGAGGAGGAGAAGGCGACGAAGGCGGAAGAGGGCCGCCTCGGGCTTCTGACGGAGAGGGACAACGCGACCAAGCTGATGCGCGGCGTCTTCCGCCGGGCCCAACGCGCGGTCGAAGATGCCGGGCTTGGCCACGTCGGCGTAACCGGGGGCCCGGAGTCCTTGGGCAATTTCGCCCTCCACTTCGGCACGATTGCCGACCGGCTGGGGGCGCTGAAGGCGGCGGTGCAAGACTTGGCGGTCCGGGAGGGCCGCGAGTTGGCTGCCATGGTGGCGGAGCATGTACTTGCATGCTACCGCAGCCGAGACCCCCACTTCTCCTTAGAGCCGGTGAAGCTCGGGATCGACGAAGAGGGGGAGGAAGCCGCTCGCGCAGCCGTCCGCGAAGTCGCCGAAGAGATTGCCCGCAGCTTCTCCCGGGACGCCGACGCCGCCGACGACGACGAGGGAGACGAGGCCGGGGGGGACTAGGCCGTCCCTTTGTATCTTCTATGTTTTTCGCTTTTGTTTGAGGCCCGAGAGCCTCTGTAAAGACTTTTATGCTATCTTTAATGCAGACTTTGCTCCATGTTTTGTCTTGCTTCTTTTTTGCAAGTGTAAGGCGTGGACTTGGCTCCACTTTTTAAACTTGCTTCTGAGGCGACGACCGGTGCAGACTTGGCTCCGCACCTCCGCACCTTTGGACTTGGCGAATATTTTGAGGTTGAGCTGGAGACTTTGCCGAAGACGCATCCGATTCTCCCGCCTGAGCGGGACGACCACTCGGGGCGGCCCCGAGGAGCCCAGCCCCCGAGAGTTGGATGCGTCCGGCTCTACCCCGAGCAGTCCTGCCCCGAGGACATCAGCCCCCGAGAGCCGGATGCCTCGAACTTGTTTATTCTGTCGCGCCGTGCTTCGGGAAACCGAGGACTGAACGTCCCCGAGAAGCTGGAGGCGCCGCCCTTCTTGACGATGCCGCGCTTCGGGAAAAAAACCCGAGGACCCAATGTCCCCGAGAAGCTGGAAGCGCCGCCTTTCTTGGAGATCCTTGGCGCTCGGGAGCGCGCAACTTCGGGTTCGGATGCCCCTGTAAATACGTCCGAGTGCTCGTGCTCGGGAAAATTTTGCAAGAGGTTTTAAGCATCAACAGACATCTCATCGTGCTGATTTTTCCGTTATTTAGCTTCAACATGCTCCTCTTTTACAGGGAGGTTCTCGCGTGACACGGACCCCCTGCGCCGCGAGCCCGTCCGTTGGGGTGCTCTGAAGCACCAATGTGAGCGCGTAGGGTACCCGGGCGGCTTTGGGCCAGGCTGGTGCCCAGGGTTCGGAAACCAGGCGAGGCGACCAGGGCTTTTGGGCGACAACCCGGGATACCTCTCGTGACTCGCACTGTTATTTCAGAACTTCCCCGCCTTACGAACGAGCGGGGCACGGGATCGTGGGCGCGAGAAACTCTCCGAGGAGGTTGTAGGAGAAAACTTTAAAACCGAGGGAAAACGCGGCGAAATACTTAGCTTAAGAATGGCACACATGCCTTTCCTTTTGCTGTTGCGTATTGATGCCGGTTTCGCCCCGAGTCCTGCCTTGAGCTTGGCGATAGCACTCGGGAGTTCCGCCACAGTTTATCTGTAAACTTTGCTAGAGGTTATAATATTTTGCGGGCAAGGATGCTTCTTCCGGAGTCTTACCATGGCTCCCCCTTGCTAGGACTCATTGGCTTTCGAATCAGCCGACTGGTCCCGAGCACGAGAGCTAGGGTTATCCGGACATTCTGCGAGTTGGCAGCGCTCGGGGCAATCGACCAGGCCGAGCACCATTGGCCAGGGGCTTATTTGCCCTGACTCGGGGGGCACTCGGGGTGTGATTGCCAGACCGAGGGCTGACGGCTCACCACCAGATCATCCCGACCTCTCATGCCCCGACCAGTCGGGACCTACTCGCACAACAGGGATATGGGGGCCACGGGCTCGGGAAAACGATCTCTACGCCAATAATGCGCAATTATAAATAACAAAAAGCTTGAAACAGGATGAATACTGACATCAAGACAACTCACATGTTATTCCTGAGAAAAACTTATAATACTACTGACGTAGTTTAAGATACAAGGGAGCCCCCGAGCGTACATGCGGTCATACGGGCTACTCGGGCGGCCTTTAACCGGACTGGTGCCCGGGGTTCGGGAACCAAGCGGGGCGACCAGGGTCTTAGGCGACGAACCCGGAACACTCCCTAGACCTGCTTTTACCACTCGGGGGGTTGGCCCGAAATGTAAACAAAAACTTACCCGGGCCAGTCACGGATAAAACTTGCACAGGTGCTCGATATTCCACGCGTTGGACAGTGGCATGCCATCTTCCGCAGCCAGCCGAACTGACCCTGGTCGGGAGACGCCGGTCACTCGGTAAGGGCCTTCCCACATGGGGGAAAGTTTGTTCTTTCCTTCCCGCGTCTGGACGCGGCGAAGTACTAGATCCCCGACCTCTAGTGACCGGGCCCGAACATGCCGCTGATGATAGCGTCTCAGGCTTTGCTGATACCTGGCGGCGCGGAGGGCAGCTCTGCAACGGTGCTCTTCAAGATAGTTGACGTCCTCGCGCCTTCTTTGTTCTTGATCTTCCTCCGAGTACGCCCGGACCCGAGGAGAGCCCAAGGAGATCTCGGATGGGAGGACCGCTTCCGCCCCGTACACGAGGAAGAAAGGAGTCTCTCCGGTTGCCCTGCTCGGGGAGGTCCGATCTGACCAGAGGACGGCAGGGAGCTCGTCGATCCAACCAGCGCCACACTTCTTGAGACGATCAAAAGTTCTCGTCTTGAGCCCTCTGAGGACCTGCGCATTGGCGCGCTCGACCTGCCCGTTGGCGCGAGGATGGGCGACCGAAGTGAAGCAGATCTTGATCCCGATGGACTCAGAGTACTCGAGGAAGGCGTCGCTTGTGAATTGCGTACCGTTGTCGGTGATAATCCGATTAGGCACTCCAAAGCGGCTCACGATCCCTCGGATGAACTTGATCGCTGTGTGCTTGGTGATCTTGACGACCGGCTCTGCTTCTGTCCACTTAGTGAACTTGTCGATGGCGACGTAGATGTGCTCGTAGCCCCCGATCGCTCGGGGGAACGGCCCGATGATATCCAGCCCCCAGACCGCGAAAGGCCATGATAGGGGGATGGTTTGGAGCGCTTGAGCTGGCTGATGAATCTGCTTGGCATGGAATTGACACGCCTCGCAGTGTCGAACCAGCTCGACGGCGTCCTGGAGAGCAGTTGGCCAGTAGAAGCCTTGCCGAATGGCCTTCCCGACCAGCGTGCGGGATGATGCATGGCTCCCGCACTCGCCCTCGTGCACATTCGCGAGCAAGTCGCGGCCTTCTTCCTGGGAGATGCACCGTAGGAAAACGCCATTAGAGCCACGCCGGTAGAGTTCCCCATCTACCAGGGCGTAGCGCTTTGCTTGGCGCGCGATCCTTTCAGCAGCGACATCGTCCTCGGGGAGGATATTTTCTTTCAGGTATCCCCGAATCTCAGAGATCCAGGGAGCTTCCTGAGGACAGGTGGCGAGCACCGAGTGCTCGCCGGGTGGCGGCAACCTGACGGGATTACCCACTGAAGGTGCCGCCTGGGTAGACTCGCCTAGGCGCGAGGTTCCCCCTTCGTCTTGGTCGGCGGCCTTGACGGACGGCCGAGTGATCCTTTCTTCAAAGGCCCCAGCCGGGACCGGTTCCCGAGAGGACGCCAGTCGCGATAGGTAATCGGCAGCTTCGTTGTAGCGGCGCGGGACGTGCTGGAGCTCCAACCCGTCGAACCGCCGCTCCAACCTCCTGACTTCGCTCAGGTATGCCGCCATTTGGGGATCCGAACACTGGTACTCCTTGGACACCTGGTTAACGACTAGCTGGGAGTCGCCTTTGACAAGAAGTCGCCGGATGCCGAGGGACGCGGCGGCACGGAGCCCCGCGAGAAGTCCCTCGTACTCGGCCATGTTGTTGGTGGCTCGGAACAGGAGTTGCACGACGTATTGGAGCTCTTCACCTGTCGGGGAGGTGAGAACCACTCCAGCCCCCGCGCCCTTAAGCGTGAGGGAGCCGTCAAAGTGCATGGTCCAGTGTTGGGTCCCTTCTTGCCCCGGATTGGCGGTTGTTTCGTCCCCTTCGTCTTCAGGCACCGGTGTCCACTCGGCGACGAAATCGGCCAGAGCTCTGCCTTTGACGCCCGGTTGCTGACGAAGTGCAAATTGAACTCACCGAGCTCAATTGCCCACTCGACGATCCGACCAGTAGCTTCCCGGTTGTGCAGGATGCGATCGAGGGGGAAAGCAGTAACCACCCGCACCTCATGGGCTTGGAAATAATGCCGCAGCTTTCTCGACGCCATAAGGATAGCGTAGAGCATCTTCTGGGCTTGAGGGTAGCGTGTCTTGGCGTCTCGCAGTACTTCACTTACGAAGTAGACCGGACGCTGCAGGACACGGCTTCTCGCAAGAACTTCCCCGGGTGATGCACCCGGGGGAGAGCTCTCGGGCCCGAGCGGTGACGACCGCTCGGGGTCGCCGGGGTGCTCGGGCCCCGACTCCTCCATACTGCCAGGGTGCTCGGACCCTGGCTTAAACTCGTCGCCTCTCGGGAGCTGGGACCCGAGAGCTACCTCCCCGGGCTCAATGCCCGGGGGCTCGTCTCTTGCCCCGAGCACCCTTGGCTGCTCGGGCCTGTCGGGGAGCTCGGACCCGGACTTCTCGGGAGCTTCGAAGAGCTCGGGCCCCGACTGCTCGGGACCTTCGGGAAGCTCGGGCCCCGTGGGAGGTGTTGGGAGCTCGGACCCAACCTCTCGCTCGACCACGAGGACTGCACTTACCACCCGGGGGGTAACCGAGAGGTAGAGGAGCAAGGGCTCCTCGGGGCTCGGGGCTACCAGCACCGGGGGTGAAGTGAGGTATTTCTTGAGGCTGCGGAGGGCTTGCTCGGCCTCCGGGGTCCACTCGAAGTGTCCTGACTTCTTGAGGAGCTTGAACAGGGGCAAGCCTCGCTCCCCGAGCTTCGAGATGAAGCGTCCCAAGGCGGCCATGCAGCCCGTCAGGCGCTGCACATCCTTCAGGCGAGCCGGCGGGCGCATCTGGCTCGATGGCCCGAATCTTCTCGGGGTTTGCCTCTATTCCCCGGTTCGAGACCAGGAAACCGAGGAGTTTGCCCGACGGGACCCCGAAGATGCACTTCTCGGGGTTTAGCTTCATGCGAGTACTGCGGAGACTGTCGAAAGTCTCCGCCAGGTCCTCGATAAGCGTCGCTTGATCCCTTGTTTTGACAACAAGGTCGTCGATGTAGGCCTCGATGTTCCGACCTAACTGGGATTGCATGGTGATACGCATGGCGCGCTGATATGTGGGCCCAGCATTTTTTAACCCAAAAGGCATGCGAACATAGCAAAAGGTCCCCGCAGGGGTTGTAAATGAAGTTTTTTCCACATCCTCTTCAGACATACTAATCTGGTGATAACCAGAATAAGCATCTAGAAAACATAGAAGGTCACATCCCGCAGTGGAATCTACTATCTGATCAATGCGGGGTAGAGGGAAAGGATCTTTGGGACATGCCTTATTGAGGTCGGTATAATCGACGCACATCCTCAGCTTGCCGCCGGCCTTCGGGACCACGACGGGATTAGCGAGCCAATCCGGGTGGAGAACTTCTCGGATGAAGCCCGCAGCGAGAAGTTTGTCAACCTCCGCCCGAACGAAGTCTTGACGTTCTGGTGCTTGACGGCGCACCTTCTGCCGGACGGGCGCGCGTCGGGGCGCATCGGCGAGGCGGTGCTCGATCACCTCCCTAGGGACCCCGGGCATATCTGACGGTTGCCAAGCGAACACGTCGATATTTGCCCGGAGGAAGGCGACGAGCGCGCTTTCCTATTTGGCGGCCAAGCGGCCGCCGATCTTGACGGTCCTGGACTCGTCTTCACCAAGGATCACCTCCTTGATGGGGATGGAGTCGTCGGGGGCCACCCTGACCTTGGTCGGAGGAGGGCCCGAGGACTCGGGGTGCTCGGCGACGTCGTCTGACTGCGGCAGCAGTGGAAGAGAACAACTGCTCGGCGCAGAAGACAGAGCTCTTCAGGTCGGCCGGCACCGTGATGGGACCGTTAGGCCCGGGCATCTTGATGGTGAGGTAGGCATAGTGGGAAACCACCATGAACTTGGCGAGCGCCGGACGGCCGAGGATGCCGTTGTACGGGAGGTCGATATCGGCGACGTCGAAGACGACGCTCTCCGTCCGGAAGTTGTCCCTGGTCCCGAAGGTGACCATCAGGGACACTTGCCCGAGGGGTACCGTGAGGCCCGGAGTGACGCCATGGAAAGGGCATCGTCGGCTTCAGGTGCCCGGCTGGTAACTGCATTTTGCTAAACACCTCGGGGGACAGGAGGTTAAGGCCTGCGCCCCCATCGATTAGCATGCGAGTTACCTTAATGTTGCACACCGTCGGGGAGACTACCAGCGGCAGATGGCCCACCCCCGAAGTGCTCTCGGGGTGATCCGAGTTGTCGAAGGTGATCGGGGTTCCCCGACCACTTGAGTGGTCGGGACGCCCCGGTACTCGGGGTAGCTGAGCACACTTCTCGCGCCATTAGCTTGAACTAGCGCCGGGAAGCGTGCATCGAGGCGCCCCCGTTGATGCAGGCGACGGCTTCGGGTTCCTGGAACCCGAGGCCGTCCTCCTCTGTTGTTGCGCTTGTTGCCGCCGTCCTCGCGGCGCTCCTCGCGCTGAAGCTTGTTCTTGTCGGCGAGGAATTTCACCGTCCGGCACTCCGAAAGGTCGTGCCGGTCAGTGTCATGAATCGGGCACCATCTGCCGGCACCCTGGACAGGGGCTCGGGATGGCTTCTTGCCGCCACTTGCTCCTTCGCAGCGGCGGCTTGCGCGCTTTAGCCTCGGCTGCCGCTGCAGACTCGGGCTTGCGCTTCTTGTTCTTGCCCTCCCGCTTCTCGGGAGGGTGCGAGGATGACTTGCCGTCGACCGACGGCTGGTCGGGACGGGAGTCGTGCCACGCGCGAGCCTCAGCCGCCTTGGCGCACTTGTCCGCGATCGCGAACAACTCCGCCGTGGACTGGATATCGCGTGTGCCCAGCTTCTCAAGCATCTTCTCGTCGCGCACTCCTTGCCGAAAGGCGACGATGACCGCCTGAGGGGTAATCTTGGGGATGGTGTTGCGCACCTGACTAACCGCTGGATGAAGTGCCGCAACGTTTCCCCTTTGCGCTGCTTGAGCGCGTGGAGATCACTCTCCATGCCAGGGCGCTCGAAGGTGCCCTGGAAGTTGGCCACGAACTGGTGGCAGAGGTCCTCCCACGAGCCGATTGAGCTTGAGGGGGAGGTTCATGAGCCATGAACGGGCAGAGCCCTTCAGGGCCATGGGGAACCAGTTGGCCATTACCTTCTCGTCCCCCCTTGCCGCCTGGACGGCCGTGGTGTAGATCTGCAGAAACTCCTCCGGGTGGAAGGAGCCATCATATTTTTGTGGCAACTCGGGGACGGAACTTGTCCGGCCAGTTGACACGACGAAGATCCGGGGTGAAAGCCTGGCAGCCTGCTCCATAGAGCGGCGTGCCGGATTTCGCCGCCGGCTGCGCCCGGGCGCGCATCGGAGAGCGCTGACGGGTTGTGGCGGGGCCAGAGGAGGATTGGCCCTCGTCTGCCCAGTCTGCGCGCCGCCTCTCCTGGTGGCGCTCGATAGTGACGCGGGCGTCTTCATCCTCCCTTTGCCGGTCGAGCCGATGACGAAGGTCGGGGCAACGACCGCGAGGGGAGGCGACGGAATGATGGGAACCGCTAGGCCGTTCCCTTGCCCCAGCGCGCGATGGACGCGGTGGAGGTGGCGGCTGCGACGCTGCCGGGGCGGCTCGGGAATCGCCATGCCTGGAAGAGGTATGGGAGTTCCGGGCCGCCTCCTGACGGCGAGCGGTTGCCACCAGGTTAGTCACCTCCTGGAGCCAAGGGCCCACAGGAGACATCCCATCCACCTGGACGGGTGGATGCTGGAGGAGAAGCTGCGCAGCGTGGAGCGCGCCGGCGGCCTCTCCTGAGGGTCGAAGTCCAGCCGGCGCCGAACCGGCTGGGGGTTCTCGACGACCCGAGGGTCGGCTTGCGCCTCTCCCTCTGCCGTGTAGCGGGACTGCGACGAGGCGCCGCCGGGCGCGGCGTGCTGCCCTTCCATCAGCGTCGGGGCTGATAGCGCCGACGGGTGAAATCATGGAAGGAGTCGGCACCCGATGCTGACTGGCCATCGAAAGCGTAGCTTCGAAACCTTGACCTCCCCTACCTGGCGCGCCAGATGTCGACGACTAAACGCCGGCGTCGGTGGTCCGGGAGGACCCCCTTTGGGATTCGGCCGGGGAGGAGCTGGAAACAGAAGCTACGATTTGCCTAGGCTCGATTTTAACGATGGGGAAAACAGAGACAAAGATTTATCCAGGTTCAGGCCACCGCCGAGGTGTAAAACCCTAGTCCTGGTTTGGTGTGTGTGTGTATTAACGTTCTCAGAGATTACAAAGCCCTTTCTTGCTTGAAGGGTGTTCTTCTCCAAGAGATCTTAACCGAAAAAAGGTTCAACCGAAAGTTGCTCAACCTTTTGCATGGCCTCGGCTCTCCCCTTATATACCCGGGGGTTTACCACAGTGACCGAGGGGCATTAAATGCGATAGACGCGCTGCTTACGCGGGGGGGGCGCATGAACGCGCCATGCTGTCCGCTGAAAGCAGCTGCAGATGGGATGTTTGTCTGACAAACCATCCTTGGAAACCGGGGTCCTCATCATGAGTTGAAGCGCGCTGGAGAGGACTTAACGGGCAAGCAACCCGCCACGGTGACAACCACCCGGGTCCCACGGGCCCAAGGGATGCACCTGGGCGCGCCGTACCGTGCCCGAAAGTCATAAAGCGTGTCAGATGATAACTGACAGGCCTTATCACGTCGGCGGACGCCCGCATTGGGCCTGGAGCAGGCACGCCTGCTGACAGGCATTAAATGCAGCGGGCAGGCCTTAAATGCGCCCGATGGGACATGTGGAAAAGGGCCCGCCGGGGCCCTCTGGAAGCGCCACGGATCCCCCGCCACGTGTGCTGGTGGACCCACGAGGATTGCTCGGGATCAAGGCCCCCGAGAGGCGCTCGGGGCATCCCGCCACGTGGCGCCGTGGGAGGAAGCGGGCCGTGCTCGGGGTAGAGCCCCCGAGGGGCACTCGGGGCGCTCGGCCACATGGCACGAGGAAGGAACAAGGGGAGCTCGGGGGTAGCCGGGCCCGGGGACCCCCGAGCACGCACCCCGACCACTCGCCGTACGTGGGCCACTTGACTAAACCCGCAAGGGCCAAGTGGACACAGTGCTCGGGGGGCAAGCCCCCGAGCGCATACTCCCGATTCCCACGCCCCTTGGGTGACGTGGCATCGAGTTTGGGCCTTTGCCGACGGCTAAGGGAACCCTAGGTCCCGTACCGCCGACAGCAGCAAAGCCCCAGCGTGATCGTGATAGAGCTCTGGTGATGTCCGCGCAGGGCGCGGAGATGTCCACGCAGGGTCCAACTCTTGGTCGCGCTGAGCTCAGAAGATTTTCATGAATCTGGCATCTACGGCGAGCACCAGCGGCTACAGTCGATAGTGACACGTGCATATAGCATGTATGAGATGCAATGATGTAGTGATCACGTGCCTGCAGAAGGCGCGTACGGTGCCTGCCAGCTTTGTCCCGTGGGTGCTGTGTGCTCGGAGGGCATCGAGGTCGTGCGGTGCCTGCCGGCATAGTCCCACGGGTGCTATGCACACGGATGGCATCGACCTGGGCGGAGTGTCAAACACCGGACGAAGCGTTTTGACATCGACAGTGACGCTTGCGAAGCGTGGCGACATCGGCATGTTGACATTGGGAGAGTATGTCGATGCTGATGAGGCATGTCCGCGTCGGCGGAGTATGTCGGAAACCGAGGAGCATGTCCGTGTCGGCGGAGCATGTCGGCGCCGAGGAGCATGTCCACATCGGAGGAGCATGTCGGCGCCGAGGATCATGTCCACATCGGCGGAGCATGTCGGTGCCGAGGAGTACATCCACACCGGCGGAGTGTCGGCATCGGACGGAGCATGTCCGTGACGGCAGTGTGCCGATGTCGGACGGAGCATGTCCTTGATGGCGGGGTGCGTCGGCGCCGAGGAGTACATCCACACCAGCAGAATGTCGACGTCGGACGGAGCATGTCCATGACGGCGGAGTGCCGACGTCAGACGTCGGCGCCGAGGAGCACTTCCATGCCAGACGGAAGACGTCGACGCTGGGCAAAGTGTCGACGCCGTGCGAGGCTTGTCGACGCCGTGGAACACATGTGGACATCGAGTGGAGTGATAACGCCCGGCAGAGTGTCGATGTCGGACGGAGCATGTCCGCGATAGTGGAGTATGTTAGCACTGAGGAGCGTGTTGACGCTGAGGAACATGTCAACTTCGGCGGGGTAGGTCGACACCGAGGAGCGTGTTGACGCTGAGGAACATGTCGACTTCGGATGGAGCATGTCCGTGACGGCGGAGTGTCGACGTCGGACGGAACATGTCCGTGACAGTCGAGTACGTCGACCCCGAGGAGTACGTCCACACCGGCGGAGTGTCGACGTCGGTCGGAGCATGTCCGTGACGGCAGAGTGCGGACGTCGGACGGAGCATGTCCGTGATGGCCGAGTATGTCGGCGCTGAGGAGCATGTCTGCGCCGGACGAAAGACGCCGATGCTAGGCAGAGTGTCAACGCCGGGCGAGGCGTGTCGACGCCGTGCAAGGCATGTCGACGTCGAGCAGAGTGATGACGCCCGACAGCTCGGCATTGTTTCTAGGGGAGCCCCTTGTCTAGATGGTGCCGTCACCACGCGTGGATGAGGCAAACAGATGTCAATGTTGCGCTAATGCAGACATTGAGTCCGTGCGCTCCGATTTTGGGTTTGCCTACGAGCGAGCCCCTTGCCGAGATGGAGCCGAGCGTGGAAGGTGTCGAGGCACACACGGACCGTGCCCGTGGAGGGCATTGAGGCACATGTGGTACCTCGGCCGCGGATAGTGTTGAAGCGTACCGCGGTACTTTGTCGAGATGTCTGTGGTGGTGCACGCACCTGGCTGACGCCGAGTGCTAAGTCCGGTACCTGCAAGGTGTGTGCACTGGTTGTTGCGGACCTTTGGTTGTGCGCAATAATAAGAGTTTACAGAGTATTATGGGGTGTGTAGCACCCCGTCTCCCAATGGAAAAAACTTCGCGCTCGAGGGCACAGCTGAGAGCGCTTATGGCCTTTTGCAACCACAACCTTCGCGGGGAGCTTATCGTCGCACGACCCCGGAGGGAAGGGACACTCTATCCCCGATGGAGATGGCTCGGCATCGCGGGGAGCTTATCGTCGCACGACACCGGAGGGAAGGGACACTCTATCTCGGATGGAGGTGGCTCGACATCGCGGTGAGCTATTCGTCGCACGACCCCGGAGGGAAGGGACACTCTATCCCGGATGGAGGTGGCTCGATGTCGCGGAGAGCTTACCGTCGCACGACCCCGGAGGGAAGGGACACTATGTCCCGGACGGAGATGGCTCGACATTGCGGGGAGCTTATCATCGCACGACCCGGAGGGAAGGGACACTCTATCCCAGATGGAGATTGCTCGGACGTCGCGGGGAGCTTATCGTCGCACGACCCCGGAGAGAAGGGACACTCTATCCCGGACGGAGATGGCTGAAGCCTGCCGTGAGGGAGGCTTGATGCCATGTCGATGCGTTAAGCCTTTTGCTGAGACAAAGTTGTCCGTACTTGTGGGTGAAGCGTGGTGACGCTAATGTTGACGTCCGCTACTGATATGCTTGGTCGAAGAGGCATGGGCAATGCGGACGTGCGCGTGGCTGATGTCGATGACGATCCCGTGCAGTGTCGACGACAAGAGGAGCGAAGGACGCACAGTCCAAAGTGGTAGGTGGTCATCGGGACGACGAGGTCGCATGATGTCACCGAGGGTGAGCATGCTCGTCTACAAGTTCGAACACACGCTCGCAGGCGGCGCAGTCATGCCCTGACAATGTTGATGTCGGGCTCGAGTGATGTTGCTGAGGACAGCCATTGAGGCCACCAAGTCTAAAGCGGTACGGCTATCGATGATGTCGAGGTCGCGCGATGTCACCAAGGGTGGGGCAGAGGACACTTGAGTCTAAGCGCGCGCATGGGCGATGTTGATGAGGAGTCCAAGTTGTATAGCTAAGGGTGCGCAGGCGAGCGAGCGAGCCGCAATCTCATAGGCGACCGAGCGCGTGGGGCGTGGGCGATGTTGACAAGCCCCTGATGTCGTCGAGGACGGGCGCGAAAGACGCCAAGTTTGAGAGCGCGCGTGATAGCGATGTCAATGACGAGCCCCTGGTGCCGCTGAGGGCGGGCGTGGAGGATGCCAAACCCGAGAGCGCACGTGACGACGATGTCAACGACGAGCCCCTGGTGCCGCCGAGGGCGGGCGCGGAGGACGCCAAGCCCGAGAGCACATGTGATGGCGATGTCAACAACGAGCCCCTGGTGTCGCCGAGGACGGGCATGGAGGACGCCAAGCCCAAGAGCGCGCGTGATGGCGATGTCAACGACGAGCCCCTGGTGCCGCCGAGAGCGGGCATGGAGGACGCCAAGCCCAAGAGCGTGGACGAGGGCGACGTCGATGACGAGACCCTAGCGTCGCCGAGGGCGGGTGCTGAGGACGCCAAGCCTAAGAGTGCAGGGCGAGGGTGACGTCGATGACGAGCCCCTAGCGTCGCCGAGGGCGGGCGCGGAGGACGCCAAGTCCGAGAGCGCGGACAAGGGCGACGTTGATGACGAGCCCCTGGTGTCACCGAGGGCGGGCGCTAAGGATGCCAAGTCGGGGAATGTGGACGAGGGCGACGTCGATGACGAGCCCCTGGTGTCGCCGAGGGCGGGTGCTGAGGATGCCAGGCCCGAGAGCGTGGACGAGGGCGACGTCGATGACGAGCCCCTGGTGTCGCCGAGCGCGGGCGCTGAGGACGCTAAGCCCGAGAGCGCAGACGAGGGTGACGTTGATGATGAGCCCCTGGTGTCACCGAGGGCGGGCGCTGAGGACGCCAAGCCCAAGAGCGTATGGCGAGGGCGACGTCGATGACGAGCCCCTAGCGTCACCGAGGGCGGGCGTGAAGGACACCAAGCCCGAGAGTGCAGGGCGAGGGCGACGTCGATGACGAGGTCCTGGTGTTGCTGAAGAGCATGCGTACAGATGAGGTAGCGGTCACGAGAATGCGCGTATCTTGTCGAGGTCGAGCATGCACGCAGTGCCTATGGAGAGGTCGCGTGCATCGTGGTTGCCGACGTCGTTGTCGAGTTTCTCCTCGACATCATCTTAGCTGACATGACTTCTTGCCCGTGTCCCCACGGACGGCGCCAACTGTCGTAGGTATAAGCCTAGACAATAGATTTGTGGCACCCCCGGTCGGTTACAACGACCTCCGGGCGTGCGAGGGGAAAACGAGCGAGAAGCGATACGCGCGAGGTAGTCGTCGACGTAAATCAGCGTTTGTATTAGGGCGTGGAATTGAGAGCATACAAGTGAGAGAGAGAGAGAGGCCTCTCCCCTCTACCCCTAGGGGTATTTATAGGGTTTGAGAATGGGAAATGCGAGATTACAATTTTGCCCTCACATGTGAGGGAATTTACAAGGGCATTATGGTCATTTCCCTGATTCTAGAGGATCTTTATGGAATATTTCTAGGCATCTTTAGAGGAATCTTTGGTAGGGCCGAAGTGATCCCCGACGGTGTCGGGGTTTATGCCGGACGAGGCAGAACGTGGCGTCGAGGTTGCTCCTGACAGCGTCGTCGGGGTTATGCCGGACGAGGCAGAACGTGGCATCGGGGTTCCTCCTGATGGCGTCGTCGGGGTTATGCCGGATGAGGCAGAACGCAGCATCGGGGTTGTTCCTGATGGCGTCATCGGGGTTATGCCGGACGAGGCAGAACGTAGCGTCAGGGTTGTTCTTGACCGCGAAGGAAAACATCGATTTGGGGTTGCACGGGGACCCTCCCTCCAACAGGAAGCCATCACCCTTCCCGGGAGGTCTTCATGGTGAACCCGGCAGCGTTGATCAACGACAACGACCAGCCCATTCCCATTGTGGACCTGACTCCTGAACAACTATCAGCCACTTGGCTCCGCCTTCGTGCACAGGAGGCGGCTTTGGCTGAGCAGCAAACCGCGCTGGCCCCCCAGCGCGAAGAAAGAGAACGCTACGACGACATGCGGGACCGCGAGCGCCAGGTTCACAATGTGCTCCGCATGTGTGAGAGAGACGGCGTCCTGATTTTTCCGCTTCCCAGTCCCAACATCGTTGCGGCCTCGGTGGCAGCACGTGCCATCAACATCCCTGAAGGCACCCCAGGCCACGACGAACTTCGGCAGCTCCAGATCCTAGTGGGGGAAACCTGGTGCCGTCATGGCTCTAGCTTCTTGGCGTGATGATGTTCCACCTGCCCTTTTGTTACGTCCTCGATCTTGTGATGTTATGAGAAAAACAAGTTATTAGAAATCCTCTTCCTTTCGAGGCGTACTGATCAAGAAAGTTTGTTGTGATGGCTTATGAAAAGATGATTTATGGAATAAATATGTGATTTTTGCCATGTTCTTTCTTTGGGATTAAACAAAGATGAGCCTCTATTAGTGGTATCTCGGTGCGATAATTCATCCAATGATTTCTTGACCTAACTGGTATGGAGGGTTGGGCATGTGACTTGTGTTAATGGTTTGATTTAACGTCCGGAGGCCATGAGTTACTACTTCATGAAGTCCCTTGTTACTTAAGGGAACAATCTGTCAAATAGTTGCCATACATTTTGGGTCAGAGGATTGCAGGCCACCCATGTGGAGGCAAGGATGCCCAGGCCACTCGGTTCTTCGTGGATTTAGGTTTAGAAACCTATGTGTCCATGGGCCACGTATGCCTTTTGGTGGGGAGACCTATGGAGATCGTTCTTGGGACATTATTGTGGACTATTTTGTGAAGTACACTTCATCTCCAAATTCGAGACGCAAAAACACAAGTAAAAAAGAACTAATACACAAAGGCCCGTGATTTACATGTTCGTTCTTTATTTATCATGATGATAGCAGGGATACGAGACCTTGGATAGTGAAAGGACCTTAATGCCTAAGATGTCGCCTAGAGGGGGGTAAATAGACTTTTTAAATTTACTTACGGATTTAGTTTAATCGTAATGCGAAATTATACTAATTGGATTTTCACAAGCTCAAATCCTTATATGCTAGTTTTTCATATGAGCATAACCACCCTATGTTAATATATCAAGGTTTGCAATCCTAGGGTGACAAGCAAGAAATTCAACTTCTATAGGAGATATACAAGTAATGTATTGCAAGTATGAAATGCGATAAGTAAAGGAGACAAGAGACAAATAGTGTATGACCCAGAGTTCGGATATCCACCGATATCCTGCGTCTCCGTTTGAGGACCCGATCACGCTTGATCAAAGGTGGGCTCTTTCTCAAGCCACTTCCTCTCGAGGACTCTCCGGAGTCTCCCCGATCACTATGGTCAGCTCTTTCCTCCACTCCTGGAGATGGCGAGCTTCACAGCCACTTCACAATCTCTCGGGCCTTCTCACAAGCTTCTTGAGGAGATCACCGAGCCACAACCACCAAGCCGTTTAGGAGTCGGTGGCCTCTAAGAGTAATAGACTCTCAGACTCTTGCTCGAACACAATCGACGCCGAGTGCTCAACAATGCAACTTATGCACACATCTTGTGCAACTTATGCACAAAGGTTTCCCTCACTCCTCACAAATGGCAACACATGCACTTGAGACTTTGGAGAAGGAGGAAAGCACTAGAGATGCTCACAAATGAAGTATGGATGCAGCAACTCATCTTCCAAGCCAACCCAAGGTGGAGACTATATATAGCCAACATTGAAAACTAGCCGTTGGAGAGGAATCTAGGCAAGACATATCTGACCCGGACCCTCCGGGTACACACCAAGGGTCAGAAAAGTAACCATTGGAAAATCCGAAATGTTGACCCGGACCCTCCAGGTTGAGGTTCCGGTTGTCCAGTACAGATCCGGACCCTCACCCGGACCCTCTGGGTGACACTCTGGAAACCTTCTGCACAACCCGGACCCTCCGGATTCAACCCGGACCCTGGCCCAGACCCTAGCCTGGAGGGTCCAGATTTTCTAGGACAGCAATTCCCACGGAGCACTCGATGAGCCCGGATCATTTCCGGACAAACCCGGAACACCTTGGTTCAACCTAGAACACCTTGGGGGCTTGCCTTAGGTCATATACTGCAGAAATGGACCTCCCGGAGTCCACGAACCTAGCCGATCAACCAAACCACTTAGGTCGGTTGGAGCGCACACACCTAGACACCAAGTCTAGGAACAACACATGCAACACTGAACTACACCCGAAGCCTCTGAGCACTCGCACCTCGGAACCTCCGGACAGACTAAAACACGAGTTCTAGCACCTCCACCACAAAGGAAACACGACGATATGCAACATATTCAAAGACTTGAGCACTCGACACACGACGTGAACAAGCTAATCATCCGATAGCCCCTCTTTATAGTACGGCTATCTAACCTATAATCCGGTCTCTCTCCAAACTCCTTGAGACCGGTCAAACTAGAAAACCTAGTCTAGACATACATTTGCCTTACGTATTCCACTTGAGCTCGATAATGTCCATCTTCCTTGCTCCAAGCGGAATCGCTTTGATCATCGTCACCTTATGAAGTCTTCTTCATATAGCTCCCTCATAATCCTTAGGGGGAAGTTTTCTCTCGAAATCATTTTCACTTGATGGACCCGCAAGCCTCAAGCATATGTCTTTGCATGATGCCAATCTTGAGCTTGCCGTGATGACCATCGACTTATGATGCCATCCTCTCATGGGCACTTACGATCAGCCTCTCGATGCTTGCCCATGATTGGTACCTAACCCTCATCATACACATAGCACATAGCACATAGGGTTAGTTCATATAATGCAATACACAATTGCTTACCGTCACTTGATCACCTGAAGCCACCACTAGTGTTCTTCTCTTAAGCTCCTAACTTCATGTCTTGATCACCATGGCTCAACACATGAGCCTATTCTTGACCATCTTGGGTTCAACACGTGAACTTCTTCATCTTGGTCAACTTCACTCTTACATTATGACTTTATCTTGATCCAATGCAGTTCACTCCTTGAACCCATATCTTGATCCTTGAAGTTTACTTCTTGATCACTTGATGCTTCACATGCTTTGATTGACTTCAACACATGAATCCATCTCCTAATCATCACATGCATCATTGATCTTGGGCTTCACCGGCTTGTAGGTTCATCCTCTTGATGTAACCCTACAAAGTGGTACCTAACCCATACATGTTCCAACACTCAAGAAAAATGGTTAGTCCACAAAATCTATTTGTCATTAATCACCAAAATCACACTTAGGTTAGATTAACTCTCAATCCATCCTAAACTACACAAGGGCTAGGTGGACTTTTAGATGGCTACAGACAATGCCCTTACAACAGAGTTACACATAAGCCATAAACAACGCTTTGTTCACCCAAGCGGGTTGGGGGAGGTTTTTATCTCGTATTGTTTTAACAAGGTCAACTTCTCCCTTGTTCTTACTAGTATGGGTGATCTCTATCCTTGTTTTTCTTCTTTGGAGAGTTCCTTGTCTTTGCTACTTGATGAAGTATGATGGCCTTCAGGGAATTGGCCATCTTTGCCGCTTGATGAAATATGATCGCTTTTCAAGCATTGGTCGCTTGTTGAGAATTGGTTTAATTTGCGCTTGATGAAGTATGATCACTTACCAAGAATTGTTTCATTTTGGCTAGGTCAACACCTTCACCTCACGCATATTTTTAGCATGTGCGATACAACTCCTCTGTGGTTCTTGTTGGATTTCTCGCAAATGCATGATTTACCTCGATCGGGAGTAGCCCTTTGTGGCAAGAATTGATTTCCATCGGCGACCTGGCTTCTTACTTCTAAGAATTGTTGGTAGTAACTCCTCAAAGATTATGCATCTTCTTTCTTGATAGTGAACACCTTGTTTGACAACCAATGTTGGGTAAGTTTTCTTGATAGTTTGCGATAATTTTTTTTCCCAGAGACAGTCCCATGACCTAATGGAGTTGTTTCTCTGGTTATAGTACCATGTTTGAGCCATTCCCATCAATGAAAGAGGGAACAAATTACACATTTCTGTTGCTCCTCTTCCTCTAGCCCCCGGATTGCGGTGGAAAAAACTTCCAAGAATTGCAAAGGGTCAGAATCTCCACTGTATTGCTTCAGCGCAAGTTGGTGGAATTTTGGAGAAAAAGGTGCTTCTTGAATTTTCCTTTAGAGAGGATTGCAGGTTTTCCATTATTCCCGCCACTGGTCTCGATTGTGTTCGCCACGAGTTTGATAATTGCTCTCTTCGTCAGAACTTGAAGAATGGCATCGGGACCTTGGTGATCCGTGACCAGGTTCGTGTCGAGTCCTTGCAATTTGCTCACGATCTTTGAGTGTTCTATTTTTGCGGCTTGCGTCAGCACCCCGGCCCTTATGGTGATCCTCTTCTCCATGTGGCTGTCCAAGCACTATTGGCCTTACTCGAGGTCCTTCCTGGTTTGGCGGCATGTTGGTAGTAGCTCCATCAAAAGCTTGGACTCCGAATGCATATAACCATGTCACTCTGTTAATCATGGCCAAGTGGGCCAAGGGTTGAAGGTGTGAGAGATACACTTGATCGAAACATGGGAGGATCCATGATCGGTTCCAATTTGGATCACCTTAGACGATGGTTGCAGAGGGGCTGACGTGCCAGATCCTAGTCAAGGACATGACATCGTAGGATCTTGCCAAGTACTTCACTGTTGTAAGATCCCAAGTAATGTACGGAGTGCATTGGTGTCGAGAATCTTGGCGTTAGCCATAGCCCTTAAGTTGGCTACGAGCTCCTCGGACACTTGTGGTATTTCTTCATCGGCCTCGCTGCGTCTTCTTGGGCGGAAGGTATGAAATTAATTGGATTCGCCACGGCCACACGAAGGATCAAGAATGTCACCTAGAGCGGGGGGTGAATACGCCACATAAAATTTTCTCCGAAATATGCTAGTATCTACCAAGAATGCGGAAAAGAAAATCTAACAACCTATCAGGCAAGATACAAGTAATAATCACCAGTAACTATCAGGTATGCTCAAGAACAAACATATGAGGAGATAAAGTCATTTGTTGTGGAAGTTTGAACCTTTGGCGAAGCCGTACGTCTCGATTGATGAAGCTTGGCCCAAAGACCAAAGCCATCTTCGAAGAGTGTGCTCTTCCCTCAAGAGGCTTGCTGATGCAAAGCCTCCCTCACTTCTTGGTAGCTCTTTACCATGCGTAGGCAAACTCTACTCTTCACAAACTTCTTAGTTTCTTCACAAGATTGAAGACTACCAAGCGACGCCTAACCATCTAGCAGGCGCCAACCTCCAAGAGTAATAAGAATTTGATCTTTAGGTTGGAGGTGGCTACTTGCTTGAATGCTCAATGTAAATTCAATAAAAACCCTCCATGGAACTCATAAGGAGGCAATAGAGAATATAGACAAGGTGTAGCTCTAGATTTGGGAAACAAATAAAAATGTCTATCAAAGAAAGGTGGAGGTTAATATAGCCAACCCTAAAAAGACTAACCGGTACACACAAAAGAAACCTCGCTCAAAGGTTCCAGGATTCAAAAACCAACAGCTATATCAATGAGATAGTTCTGCTCGGAGAGTGCCGCTCGGACACACCAAATGGTGTAAAACTTCTGGAATATCCTAGACCCGAAGGGTCTGGACAGCCGAAACTTAGAGGTTCCTAATGAAAACAACACTTCTGTCCCAAAACACAAATTGGCTTCGAAGTTCCAGATAATCCTCACTTACAGGTTCCGGGTAAGCAAGCTGGAGCCAGTTTGAATTCTCCAAAAGCTCCGGACCAAAGGGTCCAGGCGAAAACAAAGCATTAGGATAGAAACGAAATCTTGGCTCAAAGGTTCTGGACGAACTTCACTCAGAAGGTCCGGACGAAGCCAGGGATTCAGGATAGAAGCTCTGTCACCACTCGAATTTTTCAGACGGACCTCACCTGGAGGTTCCGGATAGCATGAACTCTTCTGGATAGAAGTAAGGACCTGGCTTGGAGGTTCTGGACGAACTTCGTTCGGAAGGTCCGGATGCCGAGGCTTCGGGACAAAAGCTCCGTCACCACTTCAGATTGTCCCGATGGACCTCAGCTGCAGGTTTCGGACAACATGAGCTCTTCTAGACAGAAGCACTAAAATACTCTGAATATTCTGGACACACCTCACTCGGAAGGTCAGGATCAACACTTAGGGCTTGGAGCCTACTCTCTCACACACTCAAAGATTCCAACCAACTGGTTCGGACATTTCGATAGACTCATAAGATTTGTGGAAGGGATTTTTTTTAGCACTGAGCAAATTATCTCCTTCTTTGCTGTTGGCTAGCTTCCCCTTTATAGTATGGATGCTCTATACTCTATGTGATCATTGGATAACTCAATAGGACTAGAAAAGACCTTACTTTTCTAGATTTCATGCCGTCTCTTATTCAATCATTTTAGGAGTTGTTAACGCTAGTTCCAACTTGCTTTTTAGGACTAAAACCTGACCAACATCTTGGAGTATGAGAAGAAGAAAATCTTGGCTCATAGCTTATGATAGACTTGGTTCATGCCTCCTTATGTTGACTTCTTTTGATGTTTATGTTTCTTGTCCTCCTTCTTAACATATGTTGTAAACAGCTTGAAACCCCTGTCAGCGCTACTATTATTCTTACAACAAAATGGTTGACAACAAAAATCACACTAGTGAACTATATATGGAAATAGAGGGGAGCACTTGGCACTTTAGCAAGGCGATCAAAATTCAGATAATTGCAACAAAAATAACATCAAATAATATCTCAAGAACGAGGATAAGGCATCATAGGTGGAGGTATAGAGGTAGCTTGAGAATGATGAACTATAAATCGCAATGAATCTAGTGTCAGTCAGTCTTAATTAGTCAAAAGTGACTAGTACTCGAAAAAGGAGAGGGGTAGTTCACTGTCGCTCTAAAAAGTATGCCGATGCGGACCTGAAACTTACTAATCAATAGCCATGAATAGTTAAATTTTCTGAGTTTACGCCAGTTTTTTTGCACACTTCTTAGATGACCTCAGCTTTTCCTAACTTTGGGTAGCTACATATGCGCTCACAGGATGCATGTAGTGGTAGGAAGCGGGCACTCTAAACCCGGGTATGTTAAAAAAAAGGGAACCATAGTTAAAAGTTTTAAATGGACCCAGAAATTCCTAGATGCTTATTTGTGGGAAGTTCGAACCTACAAATTTTGGTCATAAAATAGGTATACTTGTGTGCCATGCAAAAATAGTAAGGGAATGACATCTAATCTAGCAACTTTAAGTGTACACAGTTTATTTCTTTTGCATAATTCAGACAAATGGAATCAAGTGTACAAATTAACGCTAGGGAGTCGGTGCTGTTTCCGGATCGGCTCCTGATCCGGCGGATTATCGTCAGGCGCCTCGTCCTGTCTTGACGGTAGTGGTAGTATTGGTGGTGTTAAGTTTATTTTTATTCTTCGTTTTCCCTTTTCATCCTTTTATGCTCTTGGTTTTCTTCACCGGTGGTTCGGTAATAAAGTAGCGGTTCGACAACCTGCCTTGCAAGCCGTGTATCCCTGGCCACAATGCGTTTTAACGGTCTAACCTATCGGGGTGGACGGCTCATACGGCTCTTCAAAATCTTTCTAGTTAGTCCAAATTGTGTAAGTTTGATCTTTTATAGTTTCTTCACCGAAAGTGTGGAGGAACGTCAAGATACAAAAGGCAAAGTTGGAACGACCTTCGTAGGATCTTGATGTAACTTTCGGTATTATCAAGGGAGTCTTTGTTGTTCATATTCGTTTAAGTTTATTTGATCTGTTGTACTGTTTTTACTTAATCAATAAAGATAGACTGTTTAAGCGGTCAAAAAATCGGTAAGTTCACACATTTTCCCACGATTTAAATGTTAGGAATTTTTATAAATTTTTTGCCAAAACTTAGGAGTGTGATTCAAAAATTAAATATATATACAACCAGGATTATCTATGTATTTCCCACAGCGGATGCAGTAGCAGATGCATTTGAAAGAGATAATCTTGCATGGTCCACGCTCCCAAAGAAATGTCAATATTTCTTCTCTTTGGGTTCTCCCCTGTCTGTAAAAAGGTAACCACGCTGCTTGCGATAATTAATGCAGCTAAGTGGTCCACGCATGCAGATCACTGGCCAGCGCCGGTACAACAAAAACCGTTGTAGTGGTCAGCGTTCCCGTAAACGCCGCCGGATCCACGCATGTTCTCGTCACCCCCACACCTAGCTAGCTAGCTCCCTGTTCTGAATCTCCATCTCTGCACATGCCTACCATACATATCTACCTTAAAATTTCACTGATTTACCGCCTGCCCTGCTGATTTTCCATCGATCAGCAAGCTGATCCCGGCCGGCCGGTGCCTAATGGCTCGCGCGCGACGTGAGCGAGATGGATGAGGACGATGCGCGCGTACGAACCATCAGTTGGCGCAAACTACAGTCACGCACGTACGCTGCTCACCCAGTCACCCTCATCGATGACACGATCGAAAGGACCCTCTCGATCGCCGATTGTCTTCAAGGGGAAAAAGGAGAAGACCATCACTGACTGCCCGTGCCCCCACGCCCTAAAATTCCGAGCCCGGGAAATGAATGCATCCACACTCCACTGCATCCAACGTCCGCGCACCAGTACCGCGCGCCCAGCGCCCATCCGTCCGTCTCGCCATGGGCATGGGCCAACAACTACCACTGCCAGTCCAGCCAGCCTTACGCACCTCGTTACCCCTACGCCCATACATGCATGTCTGTCATTGTCGTACACTCACACTTGCATGCTTTCGTGTCAACGTACATGCGTGCCTGCATCAGTCAACCTAGCCTACCTTGTCACTTGCCTCACGTACGTGTATATTTATAATTAGCTGAAAGTGATTAGCATCGAGATGGATCTCGAATTTAGGTGATGATGGGCAGAGATCGATGGGAGTGGTGCCCTGCAGAAGCGTCCAAGCGTTGATCGATCGGCTGATCGGGCGGGCGGGTGCGGCTGACAAGGAGCGAATCGATCTCGGTGGCGACGCATGAGCAGGACGGAGCTGTCCCGGGGTGGTGATGCCTCTGCGCGCGGCGCGGCTGGCATCTGCTGGGGTGGCGCGTAGAAGTCCAGAGCAAGTACGCGCGCAGCTAGCTGATGGCGCTGCATATGCGGCCCCGCCACGCGCCGGGCCTTTAATTTCGTTTACGTAATTACAGGTCGGCTCCAAGGCGGGCAGGCCCGCGTGCGCGGGGCCGCCCTCCCCTGGCGTCGCAGCATGCCCCCCGTTTCCCGCAAGGCGCGACTCCCCATTGTTGGAAAACCGTGGGGTCTATCACAGTGCGGTCTAACGTAAGATTTACTCATATGCACTTAGTTATGTTTTTAGCTTGTTTTTAGAACTCATCATTATTGTATTATCTTTTAAAAAACGATAAGTCAATAAAACAGAAAGTCTTTCCTCTTTCTATTTAGAATCATCTTAGGCCTAATTCCTATTACTTTAACAGGATTATTCGTGACTGCATATTTGCAATACAGGCGTGGGGATCAGTTGGATCTTTGATTGAGTAATATTTCTTTTTTGATTGACCTCCTCTCTGGTCTGGAAGAGGTCAAATTAGAGTTGCAATTTAACTTTGTTTTATTAAGTTATTTTACTCTACTTCGACATAAGATAGATGGAATCATGCGTCCACAAATGTAAGGCATGCACAGAATTTAAGGTCTAACTTTGATCAACAATTAAACTAATACTATTAACTTATATGACATAGTAGTGGTACCATTAGATTCATATTCAAACATATTTTCAAATGGTATCAGTTTTGTATTATATAATTTAATATTATTGGCTTAATTGTGAGTCAAAGTTGGACCTTAAATTCTGTGCACGCCTTACATTTGTGGACGGAGGGAGTATATCGCTCTACTTTTACTATTCAACATGTTCATCTTTTTTCTCTACTACACGCCGGTCAGATTGACGGTGTCAACTGCACCGCACCCTACCTTTGCGGCCCGCACGCCACCGCGCGCATGCTGGCCCGGCACGCTAGCGGTCACCATGGCCTTGCAACTGCGCCGCACGCATATCTGCCGCCATGGCCACGAAGCCTCACAAACCCCTACCATTATCTATGGAGATAATGTAGCTTGTGTTGCATAGGGCAGACGAGCTATGAGAAGAGCAATCTAACTAAGACTTCTAATGGCTCGACGGTGCTAGAAGTGTGGGGGTCGCCATCGGCTGATCTCCTACACACCATTGATGCCCGGGACAGCACATAGCGACCAAGTCACCGGCTTCCACCATGGGCAATACGAGGAAAGGGCCTCCACATCTCGGAGGTTAGGAAAGATCTCCATGGAGATCAATGACGGTTCGATGAGGCACTCACGAGTCATCCATTGCAATGACGTCTAAAGGCTGCCGTGAACATGTCATTCAAAGGCTCGTAAACCCGAGGATCGCTGCTGGAGCTAATGATATCTTTGAGCTTGGGCACCATCTGGAGGTAGCAAGGGGCAGAAGGAAGATAAAGACAACCAATGCTAGATCCACTTCGGGCCGATTATTTGAAGGGTTGGAGCTCACCTTGTTCTCTAGCAGCAGGCACAGCTAAAGCCATCGCCATGGATGATGATGGTGCTCGGCGTAGAGAGAGGGGGCACCCTTTATAGATGGAACAATGCCGGCATCGGAGCCGCCGACGAGCTATACACCACCGTAGACCAAAGCACCAGCCTTGGGACGCCTGGGACCTGGTGAGAGGCGGACGTCGGTGGGAGGGAAGGGTGCACCAAAGGGAAGGGACTAAAAGTTACTAGATCTAGATCTAACCTAGCTACTCGTACTTCTGAACCAAAACTAGTGTACCAACAAAAATCACCTTTTAGATAAGTCACAGTTCAACCAAACACCTTTTAAAAGTGAAAGCATATGTTATAGTTTTATAAATTATGGATAATTATTAGTTTAAGATTGGTGACGTAGATTTAGACATTTTGATACCGCCTACTTATATGATGTATCAGACATTATATTTGTAACTGAAATAAAAAATATTTAAAGTATTTATGCCTGAATAAAGGATGCGCATTGTCGTCTTTCCCAGGGCCCCCGATATGTTGGGACCGGCCCTGCCGTGATGCGATGCCTGACGAGCCGATCGAAAGCAGAAACGAAATCGCAGAAAAGGCATACACGAACACGCACGTTGCTTGCTCCGAACTTTTATGAACCGCGCGCGCGCGCGCCCGAAGCACGAGGCCGCGAGGCTCCATCGAAAACGCGCAGGTTTGATCAGCGTGGAGCAGATTTTTTCCACGGCCGCGCGCGCCTGACCAGGGGGCTAAGACGTCCGGTTTCCTCTAAAAAATGAGCCTGGCTGCTCGCTTTAAATCGAGCTTATGCAAGTCGGAATATCGTGTCCTGCATGCCGGCCGGCTCGTGCCAGGGGAACAGGAGCAGGCCACCAGCAGAGACGGACGTACAGTTGCAGAGTGGTGGTAGAAGAGAAGAAGCGCGTGTTCGAGGCAGGCATGCCAGGCCGCGCCCAGTAATCTTTCCAGTTTCCACTCCCACCGCCAGGGGCAGCAAATTTTACAAAGAGCCAACACGAGGTTTTGCTTTGCAGCTGCAGTGAATTAGTGATCAGCTGTGGTTCTTGGTACGTACATGCAACCAAACGTGTCACCTGCCGTTTTTGGCCGTAGGGGACCAACAAACCTTTTTTTCTCTTGTCAGTTACACTGGAGTTGATTAATTCGGAGTTCTTTCTTTTCTTTTCGCAGCAAGGCTAGCTTTCATGCCCGGTGCCTTTCCAACAACACGCACGTGGGTAGTATATATGCTTAACATTTTGGTGACAGTGCATCATCATCCATCTAATTATACGCACCATGACGCCAGCTACCTGACGTTGAGATGGGGGCGGCGTCCCTTTCAGGGCTCGCTCGGTATCGCTATCGCTTGCCAGCCAAGAGGCAGAAGCGAAGGCATAGCAAGGCGGCCGGACATGGCGAGGGAAAATGGGGAGTTCTCACATGCATGGCCCGGATCGGAGCCGGACTGCTGGGTGGATATCCTATCTATCGATCACACGTTGCTCTCACCTGCAGCCTTGAAGTGGCTCGTCCGGGGAGGGGCACTTAAGCTCCCTCTGCACCTCCATCTCTGGCCCTCTGCCCATGACCGCACGCACGCGATACGCTCGTATTTTCACCCATTTCCATCAGGATCAAGTCTATCAACAACTCATACTGTACTACTGAAGTTACTGGGTACTGACTCGTATGGTACGGATCGGTGCTTAAGCTGCTCTACTCTACTTGCCGGGACTCCCCATTTTGATATCGATCGATCGTTCAGGATGTACCAGTTCGATGTAAGTTGTTTGTTACAGGGATAATAAAAATAAATCTAATCATACAATATACTAGGCTACATATAAATTTATGATCATAAAAACTGACTTTGAGTTAGAAAACACAAGATAACTTACCAATAACAAAACCATAAGATAAAAATAATCATACAACATATTCTACTAACCAAGTACAAGATGTTGTAATCATTATGAGAAATGACTAAAGTTACCTTGACAAAAGAGATGAGATGATCAACACAACTTAAATATTTATAAAAGTATTGAGATATCTTAGCGCTCGGTTGAACTAAGATATGGACAAGACGTTGCGTCAGATGCGCGCAGGTCTAATTTCAGTCGGTGAGATATTTGCGTCCCTGACCTTCCGTGTGCCTACCCATGACCGTCACCACCGCGTGGCCGCTAGCTTGACAATGCCCTGTCGGAGCTTGCTAAGTCAGATCCATGCACTTGCTACTTGATCGATCTATCTGTCCAAGCCCAATTAAAAGGCTCTTCAGACTAAGAAAGCCCCAAAAGGCTGCACGTAGACCTCAGTATCATCCGAATTTTATTTCTGGGTCATCGGATCCAATCATCCAATGAGTTCTCATGGGACTGGCCGGCCGTTTGGATCATGATCCGTTGATCCTGACCCAGAGACAATAATCGAGCGAATGTATCAAGCAACAGTCCAAAACCAGGAAACAACGGGTACGCCCGTGCCAGGTTTCTCTCCGGCCGGCGAACGGTACCATAATTTCGTGCCACAGACCCCAGAATGGGATAAACGTGGCATGCACTGTGGCAGGCATACCGTGACCGCCTACCACATTTAGGGAGAACTAATTGCCCACAGTGTTTAGTGTCTCCGGCCGATGCAAAGTGTGGATAATGCCGTTTCAGATTTGTCTCCGGAGCAAAATCTGTAGGTATTGATAGCAGCAAGAGGAGAGATCGTGTGTAGAACGAGACACATAGACAGACCGGGATGTATTGCTGTAGATAGAATAAGAAAGCTTTAATTTTGACCGTGGCCGGGTGACAAATCAAGGGTAATCTGTCTGCTAGCGATCGTCTTAATTTGCACCGTACCGACTCATAGGAAGAGGTGCTTGAATTATAGGGTAATATCTTCTTTAATTGCGTGCTTAATTATGTGACTTTTCCTGCTAAACATCTTTTCAGGTACCTCTCTTGTATATATAAATGGCCTAACACTGGTACAGGTACAGCCGAGGTCGGTGTATCTCTGACCGTACGAGTAAGACGGCAATTTCCTATCAGGAACGCTCTTAATTTTTTTTCTTCCTGTCATGATGTGCTTCTCCGTCCTATAATATAAATAAGACAAGAGTTTAATCACAAATTACTTTATTAATATATAGTTTATGTGATAAAAAGTTACAATCATAAATAAGTACTTTTAAATATGAATATAATAATACTAATTTTATGTCATATAAATCACATATGGATAGAGTAATTATTAATCAAAGCCTTATCTTAATAATTAAAATATGTCTTATATTATAGAACGGAAAGAATAGTCAGTTGTTCAAAAACTAATGCCAGTACGTATGTACTTAACCAATCATCTCAAGGAGTAATTAACGCAAATGGTTTCGCTGGCAAACCGTCTGTATTTACGTACGATGGCATGTGAATGAAAAATAAATGTGCGGAGAGCTTGCAACTTCCATGTGACCTTGCAATCAACATCCGCGTGATCCATCCGCATCAGTCCTTTTCAACCAGCAAAGCCAGAGCACACCTCAAATCTGACAACGATCTATTGAAACAAATCAGACGTGTATCAGCCGAAGCAACCGAACAGAGTTAGGGTGCCGGGCCCGAATTTAATCACTTGTCCACATTTATCATATATACAGGCTGTTTAATTTGCAGGAAGTTCTTAAATGAACTTCTCAGATTGGGCCACGTACGCTTTCCCTACCCTTCCAAAATTTATATCTGGACATAAACCTGCAAAGGAAAAGGCAAGCAAAGATTCAAGGCAACTCCAGCTCTCGCGCATGCGGCAAGCTAAGATAGCTAGGTAGCCAGCGCGCGTGTAGTAGTGTGTAGCACACCAATCCGGCCATACGTACCTATCCACGGATCCATCGTTCGGTGTTAACCTGCAAGGCCACGCCGCGACGTCTGTGACAGGGGACAAATTAAATGTACCCATCTCCGAGCCGGGCCCCAAGTCGATGCCACTGTTGGAAGATTGGAACTTGTCGCGCCGGTGGTGGGTCCCCGGCCGACGTGAACCGTCGCTGGATGGAGACGCACGGAGTCCCGGCACGGCCGCCGGTGACGGCAAGGGAATCGAGCGTCAGGCGTGCGCTCTGTTCGATCGATCACCATGGGGTAAGGGGCCGGGCACTGGATGGATCATGGATAGCTAGTTGCGCCACTTTGGGTTGGGGGACACGAGATATCGTCGTATCGATACTCCCGGCTTCACTTGGCCGCTCGCCAAAGGAGCAAAAAGTTCGGCAAAGGCGCCTCCATGCGCGACACATCCCAGCCGTATCCGTGGATTGTGCGTGCTTATCGTGGATGCGCAGATCGATCGATGTGAGTGCGTGCCTGCCAACTCGATCGGTCGTCATGCAGCTTAGCCCAAGGACAACCTTTTCAAGTTCGTTCCTGTCCAGCTGACATGGACTGATCATCGAGCGATACTCTCACAGGTGGCAGGTATCGAGACGCCTTAATCCACAGTACTCTGATGTGCAATGTTAAGTGCACTTCTGATAGTTTAATTAGCTCGCGAGATTATGTTATTCTCGTCCTTTCTATGGATGAAAGAAAATCGTAGGCGTGTCAAGTTGTTGTCATTCACCGTTTGGATACGCCTCCATGCTCCGTCTCTCCGTCTAAATCCACGTCACGCCTCTCCGCGGTCGTGCTCGGCGTACAGATCGGTTCGACCCAAGTCAGTCTTCTCTGTGAGTTTGCTTCGGTTCTTTTTCTTCAAGATATTTTAGTGATTTGAGAGGGGGATGGAGGGGTCAACGCAACAAGCTTAGTTATAAAGTGTAAATATATACAGAGAAAAAAATTGTGGCTACGAAAGCCACCTCAAAGCAAAACCGAGCCTAAGTCAGTTGGCCTCTTGTCTGCTCCCGTCTTTCTTCCATATCTGTGTCCTCTCATGTAGTTGTCCTTCTCTTTCTTTCTCGTCTTTGATAGCTATCATTGTAGGATCCATTGTCCCCTCTGCCTCCTAATCGTGACGTTCGCTATCGTGTCCTCCTTTTTCGTGTTGACCCGCCTGCCAGCTTAGCCCAGCCAGCCAATGGTGTTGTCCTGCCGCTTCATCGCCTCGCCTTACTCAAGTTGTATCTACTGCTACCCGACCAGCCAACGATGATGTCCTGCCACTTCACGGCCTCGCCCTACTCGATTTAGTCTCCATCGCCGCCTATCCGGTCATTCATCTAAAGGTCTGTTTGGTTGGGCTGTGACTGTTAACAAAGCTGATGTTGGCTGGCTATCTAGAAAAGCTGCTGTGGCTGTGGGAAAGTGAACATATGGCTTTTGATTGATTCAAACCATCTACAACATTTTAGAAATTGAGCACTGAAGCTTTAGCACATTGCAAAAAGCTAGCAGAATGCAGCTTTTCTAAACAGCTGAATTTATACTGCAAAGCTCACAGCTACCGTTGGCAAAGTTACTGAAAAGCTGGCCGTTTGGTTGGACTACAGCTTTTTCTAGTGAAAAGCTGCTGAAAAGCCAACCAAATACCCCTAAGTCTAGGGGAGAGGGTGTATCGCTTACCCCTAACACACACACACTCACCACCCCTCCTCCCCCCCAAAAAACCCACCCCGCCTGATAATGCCCAGTCTGTTTATCTCAGGGGGCGTATTTTGGCCCAGACATAAAGTGTAACAGATTTTAAAATGTCGAGAAAAGAACCAAATAGCATTACAATATCATCTCGAACTTTATCCATTCATGAACGTAAAGTGAGTAATTAATAAAGGTTCGTATCACGGGCACGAGTGACCACCACCGAATCTGACTGCCCTGATCATGTTCATGTACGCGCACGCGTAATGTTTCTACTGCTGTCTAGTGTGTAACATGCATCGGAATTGCGAGGCATGTGCCAAGGATTAAATCCATCTGTACATGTGGACTGTGTCAAGTTCAAAAGTGTATGGTGCAACGTTCAAAGTTTAATGGCTCGGGGAAATCATGCATGTTTCTCAATCATTTTGCTCTCCAAAGATGATGAAAATATATAACAGGAGACTTCAGTTGTTCCAAAATTAACCGCACAATTGGACTAAAAAACTGCGAGCTAGCTAGCAGCTAGCCCTGAAAGAGGGCAGGTCGGAACGTGACGAGAGGCCCTTGACAAGGGGAGTCACATTTGCTTGTTAAAAGCTAAACTTTGACCACTCTAATTAACTTACGTATCTTTGTGTTTCTTGGGTACGAGCATCGCCGTCAGGCTTGTGGTACAAATGAGGGTGTTCGTTTTCTACCTTATCTGGTCCGACCCTAATAATCGCCACGGCCCGCTAATTAGAGTAGTATTCAGTGGTGGCATGCCCACACCACGTGATGCTCTCGTACCTTAGAAACAAACCACTACAACAAGTTACTAAAAATCAAAGATGATCGAAAAGAATCCAACCGGGGTATGACAAATATGAAACAAAAAGACACTAAAGTTTGGTGACAGAGGTTAGAGAAGCTGAAAAAAATATTAAGGCATATCATCCAATCCAGAGACAAGCGCATCAAGACCCGAGACCATGGGGCGTGTTTCATTCTTGCAACTAGAGGTACGTCAGCACCTCTTCTTCCACACACCCCAGGCAGTCAACATCGCCAACGCTCCCTCACCCTGACCTTTAGGTCCCATGCGCTCAGGCATTGACCTCTTGACTAAGTGTCGTTAGCTTAGCAGCAGTGAACACCATCACCTCAAGATCCACCTACGTCTTGCCATTGATGCCCACCAAGGCATGGATCTCCTCGATTGCCTTCAACATGAGTGGCTTCTTGTACATCTACAAGCAAGTCTTCATCTTCTTCTTCGCATCCTCCTTAGTGTCTGCCTCTTTATCCTTCCCCTTTGGCAACTTCCCAAACGCCTCCGCTAGCATGTACTTGGCACGCTTGGCCGTCGGTACATTGCAACATTTGTTCTTCTTTAAACGACCACTACGCCATCTGTGCGAGAGGCAGATGCCAATTCCACATGCATGGCGCCGGCGTCCCGAGCAAGGAGCGTGGATCGCATAGATTACCTTGCTAAGCAACTCCATCACCGTGGAAGACGATGCTATCTCCCGTGGCTCACCAGCATCACCCCCCGTCTCCTTTGTTGTAGGCTTCTCCTAGCCTTCATCATGCGCGTCGTGTTAAAGTTGACGCTCTTCTTGGAAGCAAGAGTCAAGCCGAGCTCTAGGGAAGGGGCCGTGGGCTCCATCCGAGGCACCACAACCACGACCACAGTCGAGGTGTTGGATAAAATCATCTGTCCCATGCGCGAGCCCAGCGTGATAGGCTCCACAGAACACGCCGCCGGCACGATGGACCCTGCGCATTCCTCCACATTCTGGTCCGAGGTCTCCTGCTGGCTCGAGTACAGCGCAGGCGCTGTCGCGGCAATCTGTACCTCCAAGCCTCCAAACCTACCGGTACCCACACATGGCTCGATCATGGCGTGAGCCCTACCATCATAAGCAGCCAGCGGCATAAGGTCCCTGCACGAAGCAACAGTCTAGTCGATGTTGGCAGGCTCCGGATGGGTAGAGGGGACGAGCAACGAAGGTGAATTGACATGCGCACGAGGAGAGAACTTGCCAAAGAGTTACATAGTCCTCTCATCAACAAAACCAACTACGAGCTCAGCCAGTAGCCGTGGTGAGGGGGCAAGCGACCGCAAACCAGCCAGCGCAAGGGTGGGCTTGCTGAAGGCAACCTCCGCCCCGCTCCAAGAAGTACCTCCACCACACCAACCAACTCTCTTGGAGGCCGCCATGTTGCATAGGGGTCGTGCCACCTCCTCCAAGTGAAAGAAGGTGAAGAGGGATTGCAGCATCACCTCTATCGCGACCATCATGTTGATAGCCGCTGCGAAATCGACCGTATGGCAGCATAGAACTCATGAAGGTGCGGGAGGGCATGATTCACATGCATAGCTGGAAGGGCAGCTATCGAAGCCCAAGATCACAGTGGGCGACACAGTGAGGCTGGAGATAAGTGGGAGTGGCGATGAGGATCTTGACCGGCGGTAGTCTTGCTCGAGATGGCCAGAGCGAAGGCAGGCAAGACTCTTGATAGGGTCGTGGCAGGCGGTGACAAGGTGATCGGGCGCCAAGCAGTGAAAACACCGACTGTGAGTTCTCCGCATGAAGGCACTGTTTATCCCCTCTCTGAGGGGGGAGGAGGCGACCTGTCTCGTCGAAGAAGGTGCTGCCCACGCACCTCCTCTTATCCTTGCTCCTCATGGCGCATGACTGCATCCTCCGGAACGGCGGACAACCCACCAAGGACATACAGCGTGAAGTCTGGCGGCTGTTAGGATGGTCGAGGCTACAGTAGAGCGCACCAAGGGAGTGGGAGGTGACCGGTGAGGGCGAGACCGTTGGGAGGGAGTGGAGGGTGCCATCGAATCCCGCCGGAGGAGCCAAGGGAGTCCCATCCCTCTCAACAGTGGTAGCCACGCGCGTCCTGGAGGTCACCACCTTCAGATCTGAATCTGGGCTAGGGAGCTGGAAAGGAGAGGTGGTAAGGGGGCTAAGGTGGTTGAGGAGGGAATGACGGTGATTGGGAAGGCCATGGAACATGCTTGGTGGTGGAAGGAGCTCAGGAGGCAGAGCTAGGCATGAGTACGTGTATGCACCTCTACATTGCGCACCCAAAAAAATCAACACACGTTTGTATTGTACTGTCTCCTTCCATTTGCGTCCCCTGCACGTGGGTCGTCTAATTCTGTGCGCATAATTATTCTAGCATCCTGTGTTTGCAAGCAAAGGCACCTCAAGCTAGCTAGCTAGCTAGTAGCTAGTACCTCCCTGTTCCATTCTCGCGGCTGGTCCGCTAGGAAGTTTCTTCCAGTGCAATGTTGTTGCTAAATTGACTAAGTTGGCTATGCAAGCATGTCTAAATAAGCTAATTTGTCCACATGCTTATGCGAGCTGTTGGATGGTGATCTGACACGACAATTAAGTTTGAGCTGGAATAATTAGACCGAGATGTCGAGGCATCATTAGGATTGTTATGTTATATAGTAGCATTATTCGTTATGCACCCAGAAATAGTTAAACCAAGATACGTATTGAGTTTGAAGACTGCTTGTGCAGTTAAGGCTTTTGTAACAGTATAAATAGGATATTCCAAAGATATTAAACTATCTAAACTAAAGATGTGCCATAAAAAGTGCTACCTTGATGAATATCTGCAAGTAAAATACTTGTAAAAACAAAACGAACATCCAATTTTATTTTATTTTTGCGTAGGGACATGCAAGAGTTCTCAATAAAGAAGGAGAGTTATCAATTCCCCAGCTAAGGCAGTATATAAGTCACCGAAAACATTATATTATAGAGATAATTTGCACAAGATGCTTAGCTCCGGCTAGCGTCCAGGCTATGCCGCCTCCTTAATCTAAGCCACTGGGATAGATATCATGGAAGTTTTGTTTGAAAGATACTCGCATTTCTTTCTTTCCACGCTTCCCAGGTGGTTACATTGAAAATATAAAGAAATGTATGTGATTTTGACTAGTTTCTTTAAGGGGAAACAACCCGGTTATGATTAAAAAGATTGAGTCTACTTGCAAGCTAAAACGACAAGGATTTTAGTCTCTCTATGGGAAGCTGTCGACTTCAAGGAAGAGGTTAAGGATCCTACGCCATTCGTGATCTAAATAATATCCACTTGACATTTCATAATGGAGATGTTTATACTATACACTATCAAAAGCTGATTAGTGCTTATTCTACTATCAAATAACAAGGAACTTGAGATCAGATTCGTATCAAGTATTTACATAAGAATCATTTGGCAGTGAACTCTAGCTAAGAGAGACGTAATTAAATGCTAAGATTCCAAAAGACATTTGATCAAGGTTTCTTTATTCTCGCTAGAAATAACTTCCTCTCTAGGAATATAACGCGCATGCACTTTTTAAGATTTATTTTAACTAAGAATTTATTTAACAATATATAGATTATAGGATACAAAATTGATATCGTTGGAGTCATATTAAAAAGCACTTTTCAATAGTATCAATTTTGTATTAGATAATTCACAAATAATTAAACTAATCATTAATCAAAATTAAATCTTAGAAAACACAATGTAATATATATTTCTAGATGAAGAAAGTAGAAAAATAATATGGATATACCAAATGCTTTCGTTGACGGTCTCATGCACCCTCACAACGGTTTCTACTGATGACTAGATCCATCTAATTGTTTCCCTTCTTTCGAAATGATGACTCAAATCATTTCACATAAAGTAAGTGCATATGCGCCCAGATTTGTAAAAATTTCATAAAATCCACTAAGCAGGTTGCAAATAATTCTAAAAGAGTTCTTAGTTGTACAATAGTTGCACGAAGTGTAAATCGACATATTTTCGACCAAAAAAATATAACCATTTGTGGTTCATAAACAAAATAAGGCTTAAGGTCTAAAATACTCCTAACAATAATAAGTGCAGACAATTAGTTTTTTTTTACAGCCCATGAATACACACATTTTCGAGCTAAAATTTACAATTTGAGACATCATAAAAAATACATTTAACATTTTTTTTCCAGATTTTTACACAGCTTCAGAGTGTTTTTTTTAACCGGCTGCATGTGAACTTCGGTTATCCGATTAATTAACCTTTTGTAATGATTAGAAGTTATGGGCAATCAATGGATTGTGGGCATGAATGGCGCCGCCCAAAAGTTCAATGATCTGCTTAGCCACCGTATGAACAGAATGGTGAGTTCTGTAACCTGCCTCTCAAGATCTGCTGCCCTAAAGTTTGTAAGACTAACTATCCAACTACCTTGCAACTAACTCCAAAGCATTTCATCACGCTAATCCACAAGTTAATTTCTGAAGTTATATAATCATATTTAACAAATCAAGATATCCATTCTTTTCTCCATGCAGACCTTTTCCTAACGTGCTCCGCTCTCTAGAAAACTAACTAGGCCATGGACTATATAGCAACAAAAGAATATACTCTGTAAAGCTTCTCTCGAGATTACCGATAAGAGCTTAAGTTATCCGATCATATAGAAAGTGAAGTAGTCAAGAAGGCAACACAAAGAATAACTTTTTGAACTAATGAAGCTCACTATAAAAAACACAAAAGTAATTAACAAACATCTCTTCGTGATACTTTATGTACTCCCTAATCATCACTTAATGATGTATCGTATCATTAGGCCTATTAACAAAACATTATGAGGAATCTTCTGATCAAATTAGTCAACAGAAAGAATGATCATGGATAGCTGCACATGTGTATATATATACGTACATACATGCACAAGGATCTCAACGGATGAACTCATTCATGTCATCTTACACGGAAGGCGCAGCATGTCTGGCCGGTACGTTACATGAAAGCTTGCAGCCTTGCGTTCTTTTTTGGGATGGTAGGACGCAATTATCATCAAATATTTTTTTTGGCAGCGCGTCACTCCTTTTTTGCCATATTTTTCAGCTGCCTTCCACCTCTAATTTTCTGTACTTGCATTATTTAATTGCAGTAAAATGTTGATACTATCAAATAGAGATGTATCACCTACTAGTAGTAACTTAGAGTCCATCAGAAGAAGAAAAGAAAAGGCTACAAAAATAAATATTATTTTAACTAATGAGTTAACACCGGCTAGAGATTGCTAACTAGAGGTAGGGCTAGGGTATATGGGGGTTTAGAGGTAGTCATCAGGGTCAGAAGCCGACGAAGTGTAGAAGGCATCAGCTCGACGGTGGACAATGATGGTAGGTGGCACGGCAATGAGTTAGATTGTGTGGATGGGCGACAGTGGCGAGGAAAATATCAATATTGTTGGAATATAGTATCTGGCCAAGCGCCAGCCCGACGATGGGCGATGATGGCGGACGGCACGGTAATGAGTTAGATTATGTGGGTGGGCGATGGCAGCAAGGAAGATGTCAATATTGTTGGAGTATAATGTATGGCCGGCCAGGTGTCAGCCTGACGGTGGGTGATGATGGCTGGTGGCACATCGGTGAGTTAGATTGTGTGGGTGGACGACGGTGGCGAGGAAGATGTTAATATTGCTAGAGTATAATGTCTGGCTAGGCGTTAGCCCGATGGCGGGTGACGATGGAGAGTGTCATGGAGATGAGTTAGGTTGTGTTGGTGGGCAACAGTGGCAAGGAAGATGTCCACATTGTTGGGAGTATAATGTTTGGTCCTTTCCATTTAGTTTAGCCTTCTAGGTGAACTGACTGATGCATGTAATTTAATAAATATAGACTTTTTTCTTTCTTCATCCCAATCCTAACTCATATCCCCTCTTCATATATGCATGTCGTCAACATGTCGATGCCGCCACATCACACTGCTCTCCTTGATCCCCTTGTAACCATTGTACTGTTAACCTCTCTAGCCACTTGCAACCTTCTTCTCTGTTTCCGGCGGCTCTCGCCACTAGCAACCAACACCTCACTCGCATTTCATGTGTAACATTATCCCTTCTAGTTCTGTCAACGCTGGTGTCCATTTCATGGCCTGCAACGTGCCCACCCTAAAATCTAAGGAGTGAACCCCAACCATAACTCCCTTAAAGAAGAGCTCTAACCTAGTTGGAGGAGGATAATTTATCTTCCGCAATCGGCAGGCATTCCAATCACACATGATTATAACTTCCATCAGTCAAAGCATGGGACGACACTTAAATTTCTTCACAGACACTACACCCCACCCTAATTGGAGTCTCTCTCTCCAAATTATTCCGGGCCCCTGAAATGTAGACATACGTACATGCTCTGTTTGTGCATATATGTACGGTTAATTTCCTCTCTCCCCTCTCCCATTTTAAACCCACCAATTATTCACGCCCCCAGCTGCCCAGGAGAGCCACCCATGTTGCCCAAGCATATAACCTCTAGATAAAGAGAGGAAGAGAGAGTGCGTGTGAGAGAGAAAACAACCCCAAAGCATCAGCACCAGCGCCCTCTTAGAAAAATACATAAAAGGGGACAATAACTATAGAGAGAGAGAGAGAGAGAGAGAGAGAGGAGTGAAGAGGAGAGAAGGGAGAGGAAGTTGGTCACTGCAGACAGAAGAGAAGATCAAAAGAGATCGGGTGATGCAGCACAAGATCGGAGGGCAAGAGCAGCAGGGCAAGAGCAAAGGAAGCAACAGCAACGGCTTCCACTACTCCTCTCCCTGAAGCTGAGAGCAGCAAGCTCCAGCTGCTCTCTCTCGATCTGATCTCCCCTTCTTCTTCTTCTTCTCCATCTAGCTAGCTAATCCTGCAGCCATCACCCAATCGATAGAGGAGGAGGAAGAGGAGGAGGAGGAAGAGGTCGAGCTGCCTGCAAGAAACGGGGCGGGCGCCGACCGGCCATGGAGGACACCCTCAAGTCGCTGTCCATGGACTACCTCAACCTGCTCATCAACGGGCAGGCCTTCAGCGACGTCACGTTCAGCGTGGAGGGCCGCCTCGTGCACGCGCACCGCTGCATCCTCGCCGCACGCAGCCTCTTCTTCCGCAAGTTCTTCTGCGGCGCCGCGGCCGACCAGGCCGCCGCCGCCGCCGCCACGCCCGGCGCGCTCCTCATGGACCACCTCAGCCCGCGCTCCCCCTCCGGCGGCGGCGGCGCCTCGGCCTCCTCCCCGCGCGGCTCCGCCGCCGCGGCGGCGCCGGGCGCCGTGATACCGGTGAACTCGGTGAGCTACGAGGTGTTCCTGCTGCTGCTCCAGTTCCTGTACAGTGGGCAGGTGTCCCTTGTGCCGCAGAAGGGGGAGCCCCGGCCCGGCTGTGGCGAGCGCGGATGCTGGCACACCCACTGCGCCGCTGCCGTCGACCTCGCCCTCGACACCCTCGCCGCCGCGCGCTCCTTCGGCGTCGAGGAGCTCGCCCTCCTCACCCAGGTACGTAACCATTTCCTAATCAGTCCCAATTGCAATTCTTCGCTCCTTCTTCTCTTTCTTTCACCTCTTCTTGAGAAGAAGAAAAGAACAGGAAAAGAATTAATTTTTTCTCTCCTGAGGATCGTGGGGATCAAGATGGGTGCTGGGGTTGGTTATGTTGGGATTGCCGAGCATTCTGCAGCATTGATTTGATCTGTGTCTGTACCACACTCCATCACTCCACCCTTTTTAAATGAAGTGAAGCGGAGTAGTAGTAGTAGTAGTAGAAGCAGTCGTCGTCGTCGTCATCGTGTCGTCTGGCTGTGCACGCGTGCGTGTACGTACGTGCGCGTTTGCTTTCTTCCTCTCTTTGTCCATCCATCCGTCTTTCCATCTTTCTGTCCATCCGTCTGCTTCCTTCCTTTCATACCCGATCCATCCATCCCTTACTTTCTTGCTTGCAGCTCTTGCTAGGGTTCCTTAATGGGAAATTTCACCTTTCCTTTTTGCAACTGCTCTCGCATCGCATCGGCCTCCTCTACTACAGCTTAATTGTGTCGACGTTACTGTTGTGGCACAGGGTTGTTCTTGTTGCGCGCGTAGTGCAATTAGCAATTTAGCATTCCAGGAAAGATCCAAACTTTCTTGCTTTGTTTCCTCATGTTTGCGATTTTGGGCTAGGGTTTCTTTGCGATTTTGTTTTCTCAGCTTTTTTTCTCTTTAATCCTGTCCCCAATCAACGCCATGATGCAAGTGCAACCATACTGTTGCACCCTTCTGTTCCCCCTTATATTTTATGCACAGGGCCAATCCACTATGCACATTGATCTTCCCTTTATATCCCACTGCCGCTCTCTCCATACCTTTGAGCTTTTGCGACTAGTAAGTAGTATTTGAGCTTGCAGTGAGAAATTGTGCACGGGTGATGGTTTTTGCAGAAGCAGCTGGCGGGCATGGTGGAGAAGGCGTCCATCGAGGACGTGATGAAGGTGCTCATGGCGTCGCGGAAGCAGGACCTGCACCAGCTCTGGACGACCTGCTCTCACCTCGTCGCCAAGTCGGGGCTGCCGCCGGAGGTGCTCGCCAAGCACCTGCCCATTGACGTCGTCGCCAAGATCGACGAGCTGCGCCTTAAGTCCTCCATGTCGCGCCGCTCGCCGTTCCTCGCCCACCACCACCAACACCACCAGGGCGGCGGCGGCGGCGGCGGCATCGAGGCATCCGCGGCCGAGCTGGACGACCACCACAAGATCCGCCGCATGCGCCGCGCGCTGGACTCGTCCGACGTGGAGCTCGTGAAGCTGATGGTCATGGGCGAGGGGCTCAACCTCGACGAGGCCCTCGCGCTGCACTACGCCGTCGAGAACTGCAGCCGGGAGGTGGTCAAGGCGCTGCTGGAGCTCGGCGCCGCCGACGTCAACCACCCGGCCGGCCCCGCCGGGAAGACGCCGCTCCACGTCGCGGCCGAGATGGTGTGCCCCGACATGGTGGCCGTCCTGCTCGACCACCACGCCGACCCCAACGTGCGCACTGTCGACGGGGTCACGCCGCTCGACATCCTCCGCACGCTCACCTCCGACTTCCTCTTCAAGGGCGCCGTGCCGGGGCTCACCCACATCGAGCCCAACAAGCTCCGGCTCTGCCTCGAGCTCGTGCAGTCGGCGGCCATGGTCATGTCCCGGGAGGACGCCCACAACGCCGCCGCCAACTCGGCGCCCATCTACAGCGAGCCTGGCGCCGGCGCCGGCGCCGGCGCCGTGTACAACGCCACTGGCACGAGCACGAGCATGGTGAATCTGAGCTTGGACAACAGGATGGTGTACCTGAACCTAGGGATGGACGTGATGAACCACGGCAGCGACGGCGACGACGGCGGGAGCAGAGGGCAAGGAGGACCCTCTTCGTTGTTCTCCCCACATGGCTTCCCATGAATCAAGGGGCGGCTGCTCTACTATCTCCGTGTAAGCTTAGAACTAATTAATCATATGTTATCTATATCCACATTACAGGAGATGAGAATGATGAGATGATCCTTTTGGGCTATTAGTAGTATCTTCGTAGAGAGATGATGCATGAATGTGCATCAAAAAGAGTCCTTGGTCAGTTCATCTATTAGCTAGTGTTTAGTTTTCTGTTTTGCTTATTTCGTGGTTTGTTCTTTTGGAAATGTTAAGAGGTGATTTGGAGGTCAAGCTGTTTTTTGTGCAAGCGTGTTGGTGGGTTATGTGCATTGATGCATCGAGACATGGACAAGAAAGAGGTCGATTACTTGATTTCATATCATGTCTTACTTTTTCAATCCTTTTAAAACCACACAAAATTAAGTTATGGAATTATTATGTGGTCTTCTTGTTAAGCTACAACTTCTTGCAAAAAAAAATTAGTGCATTTAACGCGGTGGCAATACTTGCTTTGTCTATGATTTGAGTTTCTTCTTTTAACTGGGAAGTTTTGAGTTTCTTCTTGCTGAATGTAACGTGTACTTAACATGATTTTAACTTACTGAAATTAGTTCGGACAAATGCATATTTTATAGCAGTAACTAAACTTAATTTACTTTAGAACCAAATTAATACACCCCATTCTTCGCAAGAAAATATATTAATACACCCCATAGACAAACCTATCTTTATTTTGCTTGTAAAAGAATGTCTGTGCATGTAAGGGTATTTTAGGATCACCGGCAATATCTTTTCTATTTCAACTGTTTATAGTGTTGTCTTTTGGAGTTATTTACGGCTGAAATAATTTGAGAGTATTTGGCGCAATGGAGGGGCACACAAGCATGTGGGGGACCGATACGAAGAGGGAGACAACGAGAATCTAACTTGAGCTTATGAATGATGGAAGCGATCGATGCTGGTCAATGCTTTAACCCCACAGCCCCTCCCCGTTTGTTCTTATTGCAAATTTGCTCCTTCCATGTTACAACCTACAAATGGGCAGAGCTAGCTAGAGAGAGAAAGTGAGCAAAAAAAGTTTTCATTTTACCGTCCTTTTTCTCCTTTTCTTCTGTTGACCTTGTTGGTTTCCCCCGTCTGTGGAGGTGTGTGTTCCTCCCTTTTTCTCTCTCTACACATTTGCCTTTTCTTGGTGTCCTGGATTCTTGGTTGGGTGCAGCATGGTAGGGATCATGGGGGGAGAGAGAGAAGTAATACTACTAGCTAGCTAGCTTTCAGGCAATGGCAATCTTGGCTCTTAAATAAGCTGGCCAAATCCAAGTGAGGGGAGAGAGATGAGTTGTCCCCCCCCCCTCTCACTCCATCTCTCCTGGATCTATAGTGCATGACTATTGCATGTATTGATTAGCTCTCTCCCTCTTTCTCTCTCTAGTGCAACGCTTTCCATGCAACATGGCCTATCTGTCTTTATGGCCCAATAGTGCTTGGGCTTGGCTCACGCACTGCCACGCACATACTCTTCCCACGCACAAAATAGTGGCGTTTGCACAGCTCTGAACAGATGGATCCCTTGTCTTGCATGAGTGCAACACTGTGTGACCACAGACACACACATGTACGTACACCATCTCTGATTACATGCTTACATGTAATATGTATCTCTCTGCGCGTATATTGTCACCAAGAGATGGAGCTGCATCAACATGGATTCCTCCCCTCTCTGAGATCTCTCTGTATGATGACCTTCCGCTCTATGTATTCTTCCCGGCCCTTGTCTCCCATTCACTTTCCATTGGTGTTCTGATTTGTCTTCATAAAGATTGCATCTGGCCTCTTATGGGGGCTCAGCATTCCCTCTCTCTCTCTCTCTACATGACCACTCTTCTGTTCTGCCTGTAGATTGGTTCTGTAGTGAGCAAATTTGATTCCCATTCCCACCTTCCATACTCTTAAAAAAATAGACTAAGATGGTTAGGTGTACATACATTGTATGATGCAACATATATAGATGTGTATATTCTCTTGTATATATTTGTATGATAAAGCGACAGCTAGAGAAAGAGATGATAGAGATATAATAAGACAATGTAATGTGTTCTTATATTGTAGGTCTTCCCTGCGGTCTTCAGTTCCTAGCTAATAAAAATATATTATCATAGCTAACATGCAGCATTTGCATAGCACAATTGACAGGAATGTTTTTGAATATATGCAGATTTCGAGAAGGCACTATATATGATTTGATTTGATATGCATGCATGCATGCATGCGGTTCTAAATTTATATAATGATATGTTGTCCTCTAAAGATACAAATGCATGTGACCACCACCTCAATAATGGCGAGATTCATGTCACTAGTGTTTCAGTCTCATTTACTACCGAAAGATGCTGTTATTAACAGTTAGGCTAATAAAATTACCAACTTAGTATTTTTTCAATTGGGTTTAAGTTCTATGTGTATGCTTCAATTATTTGTTTTTGACATCATGGTATTTTCCCCGGAAAATTAAGCAACTAGGTTGGTTGATGCATTATTTTGCATTTTAAAAGTGTGATGTTATGTCTAGGTGAATACTATTACGTGCTTCGGTAGCAATTTTGTGTATACAAAGTGGTAGTTTTTACTAATGGCTTTTACTATCGTCTTTCTGACTCACACAATAAAAATTTCTACGAAATTACTACATTGTAAGAGTGTTTTTACTATTATTTCTTGTAGTATGGAATACTATTTAAATATATCTAAAAATTATTGTTATTTGTACATGTTTTTCCTATCTCGTTAGAATAGATTTACCGCACATTTAACCATGGCATACTAGAAATTAAAAATATCTAAAAATTATTATTATTTGCATGTCTTTACTATCTAGCAACAATAGATTTACTGCATGTCTAACCACGGCATACAAGAAAAGAAATAACTCATGTAGTTATTCACAGTCACTTGAATAGCCTAGTTGGTTAGACAAGCATAATTGCATGCATGAAGTCTAGGTTTGAATTGCACCTCCTTCTTATTTTTAAAATTAAATCAGTGAGCGCGCGATGGTAACAGGATCACCAAAATGTAGTATACTCATGGTTGTAAGCCGATGTGAAATTACCATCGATAAAATTACGAGCGATGATAAAAATGTGTTTAGGTTATAGTAACATCCTTCTCGGTCGGTAGTAATATGCTAGAAACCAGTAGTAAAATCACCACAGATTTTACCATCGTCGCACAGAATAGCTAATCTATTACTTCTATCCATGCAGTAAGAGGACATCCATATTGATTTTTCAATATACTCCCTCCGTCCGTCTATCTAAGGCGTATTTGCCTTCCGCTCATACACCAAGGCAGGCAATGTAGTTACTCGAATACCCCTGTCGTCGACTACGCGGTTGAACAGTGAACTTGTGGCACCCCCGATTGAGTGCTAGGTCACCTGGGTGTGCGCGAGGGACAGCGGAACGGAGCGCGCAGCAGCGAACGAACACTTAGAGAAAGTTTGGGCGAGCCAAGAAGTGGGTGTAACTTATATTCCGTACCCTCAACCTGGGGGTGCTCCCCTATTTATAGGCCTCGGGGAGCGCAAGGCCGGGTTACAATCCTGCCCCTAGGCAGGTTATGGTCCTACCCCTGGTCTGCCGTACGGACGAGGGCTCGTAGGTTATTTGTACATCGCCCGCGAAGGCATATATCCTAGCATCTACGTGACGTCTGGTACGACATGCCGTACGGGACGTCACCTTGAGGGGCCCTGCCCGGGGGTTGCCCGCATTCCGGGCTATCGAACGTCGCCCGCCGCTCGAGGCGGAGTGCAGGAGTCTGCACTCCGGTTGCACCAGGGCCTGTACTCCGCGTGCATCTGGACTTGTACTCCGCATCTACGCTTGTACCCCGCATCTACGCTTGTACCCCGCATCCGCGCTTGGGCTCCGCATCTACGCCTGTACTCCGCGTCTGCGCTTGTACCCCGCCTGTACTCCGCGTGCATCTGGACTTGTACTCCGCATCTACGCTTGCGCTCATACCCCGCGTCTGCGCTTGTACTTCGCGCCTGCGCTCATACCCCGCGTCTGCGCTTGCGCTCCGAGTTTGTCGCGTGGATGCTAGTACCTCATAGCTACAAAGGAGATAGACGTGAGTTTATAGCAGGTATGCACATCTTACCGTTACTCATTTCCATTCGGGGCGCGCGGGGACCCCTCCCACAACAGTAGCCCCTTGCCGGTGCGGGCGGTTGAGAAGCGCCAGTCCGGACCGGTGTTATACCCCCAAGAAGGGGTTGACGCATGGCCCGAACTAACGAGGCCCACCTCCGGAGTCGAACACCCGCCTTAGGCAAGTCCTTTATACCCGGCGTAGAGGCGATGCAGTTGGTTAAGGACTCGGGCTCTTTCTATTCGCTGCGTTCCAGATGTGCTTTTGTTGGCTGCCACTTCGTTGCTTGCATGAAGCCCACTTTGGGGCACTGGTTGAGGCACAGGGGAGTCGCGGAGGCGGTCATGGGATTAAAACTTATAGAAGGCATTTTTTTATGTTTGGCCCGTTTGGCTGCCGGGACGTACTGTCTTTCTCTTTGTTTTTGCATGCCACCCACCACAGTTTAGGAGCACGTCCCAAACTCAACTTCAAGATGTGCTTAAGTACGCCAAACTCAAAGCTACGACATGCATACAACACGACACTCTGTACACATACGGATCAATCCCCGTTGCACAACATGATAAGACGAGACAACATGCAAGCGGTAGATCATCCAATGTTCGTCTACTGTCAAAGGTTTAGTCTACTTGTCCAGAGTACGATTCGTGTCTAGGGTGCTTTGGGGTTGTTATGGGGCACGCGTTGCGCACCCGGAGTACGAGCGGTCACGGGCGGGGCCGCAACCGAAAGGCAAGCACGCATGGAGTAGGCGCATCGCGTTCGCAGTCGAAGGACACCCACCCGAAGTAGAGGTGATGCGTCCGGAGTACATGTTTGGGGCTGGCACACCGCGTCCGGAGTATGTGCGCACGATGCTGCTCCTGAAGTGCAGGTAGTGCACCCGTTGCCCAGTTGGCGCGCTTCATCCAGAGTAGAATCGGGTATCTGGGGTAGTCGTGCTTCCAGAGGAGAGCATCCGAAGTGCGCACGCATCGGGGGTTCTGGAGCAAATTCCTAGAGGCTCCCGCGACGTCGGCTGGTCCGGAGAAGAGCGCAACGGATCCAGTGCATGACGTCGGGTCCGGAGTTCCGGCGTGATGGATCCGGAGTACAAGTGCGGCGGGTCTGGACCATGAGTGCGGCGAGCCCGGGGTACGAGCTTGGTGAGCCCAGAGTACAAGGGCAGCGGGTCCGGAGCACGAGTGCGGCGAGCCCGGAGTACAAGGGCAGCGGGTCCGAAGCACGAGTGCGGCGAGCCCGGAGTACGAGCTTGGTGAGCCCGGAGAACAAGGGCAGCGGGTCCGGAGCACGAGTGTGGCGAGCCCAGGCATCTGCAGCTTCAGCATGCCGGCCTGCTTATGCCCCGCGGGCTGGTCGGGCCAAACACAGACTGGGCCTCTATCTTCTCTTCTTTTTTTCCTTTTTTATAAAAAATATCTTATTATCTTATTTATTATTATAATTATTTATAATTTATTTAATTTTTAATTTTTTGTTTTTCATTTTTTTTGTTTTTGCGAGACTTATTCGCCCGAGGCAGCGGTTAATGCCGTGGGGGTATAAAAGGCCCCGCCCCCCACCCATTTTTCACCCCGCTCCAATCTTCCTCCGCGCCGCCATTGCCAGTGCCCCGCCTCCCGCTCGATCTCCCCGGAGCAATCGGCGACGCTCCCGGAGTACTGACCCGGAGTGGCCGGTCGTTCAACTCGAGCTGGAGGCGCTGCGTCCAGGGTTCGGTGGTCCTGGAGCAGGCGCAAGCCGCTGCGCTCCCCGGAGCAAGCAGCGACGCACCCGGAGCACCGACCTGGAGCAGCCGGAGCTCAACCCGGGCGGGAGGCGCGCGTGCGGCAGCTAGGCTCAGCTGTCCCGGAGCAGGCGCGAACCGGAGCCGAAGGAGTCCGGAGTTCGCGTGCCTTGGTTGGAGCCGGAGGCGGGGGCCGGAGCTTGGTTGCCGCGAGCAGAGCAGAGGACGGGGGCGGAGCTCGCTAGCCGCGTCCAGAGTAGAAGGCGGGCCGACGCTTGCTTGCCGCGTTCGGAGCAGAGGACGGACGCCGGTATAGACTAGTTCCGGAGGTAGCAAGGCAGGCCCGGAGGCAGCGAGGCAAGTTCGGAGTTGACGGGGAGGAGCCCGGAGTAGGAGGCCGGAGTTGGGGAAGAAGCCGGAGCCCAGAGCCACAGCCGGAGCCGAGGGGAATCTGTTCGGCGCCGAGGCCGGAGTAGAGAAGGAACAGTCCGGAGTAGGGGGTGTCGGAGTTGAGGCCGTGTCCGGAGTTTGGGCGCATGGTCCGGAGTCTGGAGTTGGGAGGTGTGTAGGGGAGGCCGAAGTCCGGAGTTTAGGCCGTGTTCGGAGTTGAGGCCGTGTCCGAAGTAGGGGAGGTCGTGTCCGGGGTAGAAGAGGTCGTGTCCGGGGTTCGGGCGCGTGGTCCGGAGTAGAGGCCATAGTCTAGAGTTGGGAGGCGTGTAGGGGAGGCCAGAGTCCAGAGTTGAGGCCGTGTCCGGAGTTGGGAGGCATGTAGGGGAGGCCGGAGTCTGGAGTTGAAGCCGTGTCCAGAGTTGAGGCTGTGTCCGTAGTTTTGCCACGGCCGGGGTTTGGGTGCTGCGGAGTCCGAAGCCGGAATTCACCTGCCGCGGCACGGGTTCGTCTGCCGCGGCCGGGATTCATCTGTCGTGGCTCGGGTTCGTCTACCGCGGCCGAGACAGAAGGGACGAAGCTCAGGCCCGACAGCGGGCGTTACCAGCGCAGCTGAGCGTGCATAGCACTGCGCCCCGACTTGGTTCCTGCTGCGGGAGAGGGGGGGCATCCTCCAGCTGCGGTCTGATGCCTACGCCTGCGCGCGATTACTTGAGCGGGCCGTGTACGGCTCCCGGACTGCGGCACCCTCGCGAATCCATTCAACCGGCTACCGACTCAATGCCTCCCGCCAAGTACCCCGCTCGCGCACCATTCGGCAACGCGGTTGGTTGTACCTGGAGCGGATCCAGGAAGACGCTGCGCTCCGCGACGAGGTCCTGCTGCACCCCTCACCTATCGCTCAAGCTCCGGTAGGACATGAACTATTCTGCAGTCGTTGCTTTCGCTATATCTTATCGACATGACTCACCACACCCTTTCTTTCGAACAGATGGCTGCTACCGAAGGTGCGATCAATCGGAAGAAGGATCGCCAAAACGACCTCTCCCGCTTCCTTGGCGCTTCTACTATCACGGGGGAGACGTTGGATGGCTTGATTGCACTGGGCCGCATCCCGCCCGTCGGGGGACCGCACGGAGCGCGCATCCCACCGCCAGACAAGGACGTCACCGAGCCCGACGGTGGAGAGATTGTCGTGTTTGCCGACCAATTCGCGACCGTGCTATGTCTCCCCGCGAGCAGTTTCTTCAATGAGGCGCTGGCCTACTACGGCCTCGAAATCTCCGACCTTCACCCCAACACCATCATCAAGCTTGCATCATTCGAGTGGGTGCTCAGGACCATGAGGCTGAGGGGGACAGCCACGTGCTTCGCGTATTTCTTCGAGCCACACGTGTTCCCCTCCCCTCGCGATGATGGTCTCTTCTCACATTTTGAGACTGTCAGCTTCCAATTTCAACACGGACGCAGCAGCACCTTCCCCGCGTCCTCTACCAAGGATAAGTGGGAGGATTGGGAGAGTACTTGGTTTTTCTGCCGGGTCGGCGACTTGGGTTACCGGCACACGCGCTCCTTCACTCCTCCCAGCTGCGCCGCCCCGCGACTCACATCTGGCGACTCGGTTCGGAAGGCCGCTCTTGAGCAAATGTCAAAGGAGCTGTGCGTGAGGGACTTGGTGGAGGAGTACTGTGTGTTGGGCATCACTCCCCTCGCAGCGCACTGGGAGTTGAGCTTGGCACGGCTGCTGGCGGGGGTTCCGCATCGACCTCTCGCGTTCATCAACTGCCGACCGGTGGAAGGTATGTCACCCCTGAAGCGCAGTGTACGATTCCCAACTCTCGAGGCCCTACGTCACTGACCTCACTTTCGTTTTGATAGGTTTGACGGCTGGGGATGCAGAGGCCGCAGCTACCTTGCTGCTCGGGAAGCTGCACAGGATCGAATCAGGCGCAATTGCTAGGACTGTCGTTGGGGCACACCGCAACCGGGCTTTCGAAGCCTTCGGTTGGCTGGTCCCACCATGACCCGCGCCCCTACCTTCGGTGGACCGCGTAGGTTCCGGAAAGTGTCCCCGCGAGGGCGCGTCCAGCGCGTCTCAACAGCAAGTGCGCCGGCATTCGGGAACGGCTGGGTCAGTGGACGAGGCCTTGTCCGAGACGGAGTCACGCTCGGTTGACTCATCATCAGGCAGCAGATCCGACGATGACTCAGACGAGGAGGGCTTCACCATGGGTGCCCTTGGGGGGGAAGTCAACCGAGCACAGGCCACTCCGACGACGACCTCGGTGGCTCGGTCAGCGCGGGCACGTCCGCAGCCAGCGGTGGGGCTGGGGTGGCACCCCCTCCTGTTACCCGCCCTCGGGTAGGGGGAAAGGGTCGATGGCATTCCAGACACGGCCACCCCCAACGGAGGCAGATGCGTTGCCGCCTTCCCCCGTGGCACGCTTCGTGTTGAGCTCCGCCCGGCGGGCCAGCTTGCCGTGGGAGGACCTTGCAGCAGTTGACCCGGCGCCGGGGGCATTGTCAAGCTCTGGGCCCCACGCGGCGCACGCCACGGATGTCCTGGCTCCTCGGACGGGTGACCCTGGGGCGCAGGGAGGCGGCGCTGCACATGCCACCACGCGGCAGGCGTCGGGCGATGCTCCCGACACCGTGCCGTAGGCTACGGCGCGTACCAGCACACCTGCGGTACGGCCTTGCGAGGGCGGTTCACCCGCCCCTCCCCTCCGCGTAGCCGGTAGACTTACGCCCTCGAGCTTCGCCAGTGGGGAGGCCGAAGCCAGCTTCTTTCGGGAGATCTCTGCGCACATCGAGGTGGAAGACTTGAGCGATGTCTTCGCGGGGCTCTCACCTCGCCAGATATGCGAGGCGTCCAGCTGTGCGCTACTCAAGGTAATTGATCGAAACCGCTTGACCCATTTCCTTCTCTCCGATGCTCGTCGAGTTGACGCGCCTTCGGTCCCCAGGGCTTGCTCGCTACAAAAAGGATGTCCAGCCTTCAGCAGTCATTGGAGGAGCACAGCCTCCGGCTCCGCGAAGCAGAGGAGAAGGTGATGGAGCGGGAGGACCGGCTCCGGGAGGCAGAGAGGAGAGCGAAGGACGCGGAGTACAGCGTCACGGAGCTCATAAAAAAGCTAGCTGTCTTAGAGAAGACTGTGCGGGGCTTGAAGACGAATTTGGTGACAGAACAAGCTCGGGTGACCGAGTTGACAGACCGTGAGGCGCAGCACACCACGCGCTTGCAGGACGTCCTTCGCTTTGCACAGTTCACGTGCCAGGCCATCGATGAGCTTGGAGAGGCCTTGGGCTCGCGCCCAGAGCCTTTCGTCACCGGACCCGTGGGGGACGAGGTGCGCGGGCGGCTGGCTTGGGCTGCGTTCGCGTGCGACGCCATTCGCGACCCGCCCCACGCTTCGGACAGGTCGACCTCTCTTGTCCTCCTATTTGTGTTTTGTTATCTACCCTGTGGCGGACTGACATCTTCATCTCTCAGACCTGCGCCCAGGCGGCCACTGAGATGTTGCTCTCATGCCTGCACTTGGCTGGGTGTGGCATGCGAGGTATCTTATCTTCGGCGAGCTACGTCCCTCCGAGTGACGCGCAGATCGGAGACGCCCGTGAAGAAATTGAGGACGACGCAAGAGCTTTCTTGTCTCGCGTGTGGGCACAGCACAAGGCGGGCATGCAGTACGCGAAGGCCCTCTGGGAGTATACCCTCCCCGTTGATGCCCCCTCAGATGACGACGCTACCGGGGGCGACGACCATGGAGGAGGCGAGGTGTGACGCCATTCTACCTTTTGAGGAGTAGAGCATTACTTTTTGGACTGCCTAGGCTTGTTAGCACACTCAGTGCATGCTTTCTTTTGGGATATGTCAGTTATCATGACTTATTGAACTCATGTTATTCAGTCGCTGCGTCGACTAGTTTTCCTTTCTGCACTACACTGGATGCTTTTGCTATGGCCCCTGGTTATTGATGCGTGGTTACCAAGCAAATTTATGGGTTTCGCCCCCACACTCGCCCTAGTTTTCATCTCGTTGTATTGGTTGCAGGACCTCGCTTCAGGGCGTAAGATGCCGACCGGGCGCTTCGATACTCGGCCCGCTGTGCGCATGTCATTCAAACATTGTGCGTCGAAGGGGGCACCGAGCCGGGGGGGCACTTCCCCTGATGATGCACTCTCCCTTCTTGCAATGGTCGCGGACTGCCTACGTGACACTGCCATCTGAGATGTCATAACGCTAGCTCTCACATCTGTTTTTCGTATGTAATAGTGTAGCAGGATGATATCCCTTACTTGTAATAAGGTGTAGCGGCGTGATGCACTATGCTCCCAATGAAAAAACCGAGCGACTAGCTATGCAGCTAGTCGCTGTTTAAAGTGTAATAAACTGGAATGATGCGGTGACGTGATTATAGGGGGAACCATCGACGGACGTCACGGGATGTTATATCTAGCGAACTTCTTGTCATGCGGTAGCGGAATGCTACCACGAAGCGGTGGTGTTAGGGGCTAAGAGACGCGCCGCGGCGGGATGTTACCACGCAGGCGGGCACGGCGGTAGAGCCCTCCGGACTCGCGGGATGTTACTTCGCGGTCTGCCGGAGCGAAGGGCAGGCGCCACGATGGGATGTTACCACTGGGCGAACGCGGTGTTGAGAGCTGCCGGGCTCGCGGGATGTTATGTCGCGGTATGCCGGAGCGAAGGGCACGCACCGCGGCGGGATGTTACCATGCGGGCAGACGCGACGTTGAGGGCTGCCGGGCTCACGGGATGTTACGTCACGGTATGCCAGAGCGAAAGGCACGCGCCACAGCGAGATGTTACCACGCGGGCGGACGCGGCGTTGAGGGCCGCCGGGCTCGCGGGATGTTACGTCGCGGTATGCCGGAGTGAAGGGCACGCGCCGCGACAGGATGTTACCACGTGGGCGGACGCGGCGTTGAGGGCTGCCAGGCTCGCGGGATGTTACGTCGTGATATGCCGGAGCGAAGGGCGCGCGCTGCGGCAGGATGTTACCACGCGGGCGGACGGCAGGCGGACGCGGCGGTAGGCGCTTCCGGACTTGCGGGATATACTTCGCGGTCTACCGAAGCGGAGAGGTGCACGCCGTGGCGGGATGTTACCACGCGAGCGGACGCGGCAGTAGGCGCTTTCGGGTTCACGGGATGTTACGTCGCGGTATGCCAGAGCGAAGGGCACGCGCCGCGGCGGGATGTTACCATGCGGGTGGACGTGGCGGTAGGTGCTTCCGGACTCGCGGGATGTACTTCGCGGTCTGCCGGAGCGGAGAGGCACGCGCCGCGGCTTGATGGTACCACACGGGCGGACACGGCAGTAGGCGCTTCCGAGCTCGCGGGATGTTACGTCACTGTATGCCGGAGCGAAGGGCACGTGCCGCGGCGGGATGTTACCATGCGGGCGGACGCGGCGGTAGGCGCATCAGGACTCGCGGGATGTACTTCACGGTCTGCCGGAGCGGAGAGGCACGCGTCGTGGCGGGATGTTACCATGCGGGTGGACGCAGCAGTAGGCGCTTCCAAGCTCGCGGGATGTTACGTCGCGGTATGCTGGAGCGAAGGGCACGCGCCGCGGCGGGATGTTACCACGCGAGCAGACGCGGCGGTGGGCGCTTTGGGACTCACGGGATGTACTTCGCGGTCTGCCGGAGCACAGGACACGCGGACACAGCGCTTTGTGCCTGCAGTGGATACACAAAAGTCGATGCTATGGAATTCATTAGAGCTACGCATAAGCATAACAGAGTAGCACGACTATTACAATAGCCCTTGGAAAGGGGTTAATCAGAATACAGGCAGATCAAAAACTGGTGGCATAGGCGTACACAAAATGACTTGTCATGTGGCTCAAACATAGTATTTGCAGAGGTTGTCTGCATTCCAACTGTGCTTCAGGAGGACGCCGTCGAGGCTGCAGAGACGGAACGAAGATGGGCGCGTGGAGCTGACGACTTCATAAGGACCTTCCCATTTGGAACTGAGCTTGCCATCGCCTTTGGGATTTGCCTTGCACTTGAGTACCCAGTCACCTGCTTCGATTGGGCGTTGGTGCACTATCTTGTTGTATGCTTTTGCCATAGATGCCTGATACCTCTCGATGTTGAGCGCTGCTTGCTCGCGTATTGCGTCCACTCCTGCCACAGCCACCTCGCGAACCTCATTTTCTGTTGGGCTGGACATGCGAAGTGAAGCAAGCTTGACCTCCTTTGGGGTGACGGCCTCATCGCCAAAGATTAACTTGAACGAGGTGTAGCCAGTGGCACGGCTGGCTGTTGTGCGAGTGGACCAGAGCACGCTGGGCAGCTCATTTGCCCAAGTCCCGTTGGGCAAACCGAACAAACGCGTGCGCAGACTTGCAAGAAGTATGCCATTGCTCTTTCCATGGCCCCGTTCGCCTTCGGGTTGGCTACAGACGCGAAGCATAAGGTAATGCCGAGGCCGGTGTAGAAGGTCTTGAAGGTGGTGGCATCGAACTGGGTACCATTGTCCATAGTGAGTTCACGCGGTACGCCAAACCTGCAGATGAGTGTTTTCCACACAAACTTTTGGACGGAGGCAGAGGTTATCTTGGATAAGGGTTCAGCTTCAACCCACTTGGAGAAATAGTCAACAGCGACTACGACAAACTTGGCGCCTTGTCACGCGGTCCTGAACGGCCCCACGAGGTCGATACCCCACCTTGCGAGTGGCCAAGATGGAGGAATTGGTTGCAGGTTCCCCTTCCCATCCATTGACACGCGGGGCACGTCTTCACAAGGCTCTCGGTGTCGCGCAGCGTTGCTGGCCAGTAAAATCCCTGTCGGTAGGCCTTGGCGACCAGTGCTCTAGGGGCGAGATGAGACCCGCACAGCCGCTGGTGTATGTTAGCAACCAGCACTGCTCCTTCCTCTTTGGAGATGCATCTGAGAAACGGGGCGCAGACGCCTCGCTTGTATAGCATGTCATTATGTATGACGAAGCCCCTAGCATGAGTCTTTAGCCGCCGCGCCGCCACGAGGTCCTCGGGCTCGACTTCATCGTGAAGATAGTCGAAGACAGGTGTCCTCCAATCCTGTTCGCTGATGATGTGTATCTCGGGTAAGTCCTTGGTAGCGGGAGCCTGTATGACTTCGTAGAATGCTTCTGGAGGTACGTCGGTCATGGTACTGGCGGCACGTGCCAGGGCATCGGCCTCGATGTTCTCCAGCCGCGGGATGCTTCACACAGTGATGCTGAGGAAGTGCTTCTCCATGGCGCGCGCGAGCGCAAGGTACCTGACCATCTCCGGGTCTTTGGCGTGATAGCTCTTGTCCACGTGCCCCGCGACGAGCTGCGAGTCGCTTTTGATGATGATGCCACGGGCGCCCGCCACGCGTGCCTTGCGCAGTCCCAACAGCAGTGCCTCATACTCAGCTACATTGTTCGTGGCTTTGAAGTCTAAGTGAGCGGAGTATTTAGTACGAGCGCCTTCGGGAGACTCAAGCACTGCTCCTACGCAGCACCATCCGCGCACCAAGATCCATCCACATACACCGTCCACAGGAGTGCATCTTCTGTGTGTCACGCGGGTGCGGTGGGTGGTGTCTATTCTGCCACGAAGTCAGTTAGGACTTGTGACTTGATTGCTATCCTTGGGGGGAACTCGATAGAGAAAGGAGCCAACTCTGCTGCCCATTTGCCGATGCGGTCTGATGCTTCCCGATTGCGCAGCATCTCTCCAATTGGGTATGACGAAGGGACACAGATGGAATGAGAAAGGAAGTAGTGACGCAGCTTGCGCGATGCCATGAGGAGTGCATACGCAAGCTTTTCCAACTCAGTGTAGCGTGTTCGAGCGCTTTGCAGGGACTCAGAAACATAGTAAACTGGGTGTTGGCATTGACCCTCTTCCTTCACCAAAACGGCACTGACTGAGACCGGGGTAGTTGCCAAGTAAAGATGCAATATGTCACCTGCGTGCGGACTCTGCAGCAGCGGTGGGGAAGATAGGTATGCCTTTAGGCTATCAAATGTGTGTTGGCTCTCCGCTGTCCATTCAAAGTTGTCGGACGCGCGGAGAGCTCTGAAGAACGGGAGCCCCTTCTCCGTAGAGCGTGAGATGAAGCGCCCAAGTGCCGTGAGACGGCCTGTCAGCCGCTGCACAGCTTTCACTGTGGTTGGGGGCTCCATTTGAAGTATGGCATCGATCTTCTTGGGGTTGACTTCAATACCTCTCTTGAAAATGAGGAAGCCGAGGAGTTTCCCAGCCTGCACTCCGAAGACACATTTCTCAGGCTTGAGCTTCATGCCCGAGTTGCAGAGATTGTGAAACATTTCTTCCAGGTCACTCGGATGGTCTTGGCACATGACGCTCTTCACCACCACGTTGTCGAGATATGCCTCGATGTTCCTGCCCAGCTGACTTGACAATGTCTTGTGCACTAGCCTTGCAAACGTTGCACCTGCGTTTTTGAGGCCAAACTGCATGCGTACATAACAGAAGGTTGAAAGATCGAGGTTTATCGACTAGAGGGGGGTGAATAGGAGATTATCAAATTTTAACAAATTTGTTGCTTAGCATGCAATAGGTGAAGCAGTTTAAAGATGAAGCAGCAGAAAACAAACAAGATTCAATTCTAATGAGGAACAACACAAAGCAAAGAGCTGAAATCGAAGACAAGAGGATTTAACCCGAAGTTCAAGTTGTTGGCAACAACTCTACGTCTTCGTTTGGAGAGGCTGAGCACTTAGCTCCGAAGACACACAGTCTTCACCTTTTTCTCCTTGAGCTTGTGTCCACTTAGGATCTGCTCAACACTCTTGGTGGATCTTGAGGTGATCCCCGGAACTTCACAAACTTTGGAGGCGATTCCACAAGTTGGATCTCTTCCAAGAAGCCTAGCCGGCTAGGAGATGCCAAGTCTCCAAGAGTAACAGCTCAGATCTGCTAGGCTCGAAGAAGCTCTTGCTTGAATGCTCAATCCAAGTCTCAAATCTCTCAAATGCTTTCCTCTCTTAAAGGGGATCTCAAGGAGTCAAAGAGGAAAGGGAACACACAGTGGAGAGAGTTGCTTTTTACGCTAAGTGTCCTCTCGAGCCCGCAGGGGGTCGAGGGCTATTTATAGCCTGTCTGCAGAAAAGAGTCGTTGGACTCAGAGATTCTCTTCCGATGCAACCGGAAGACAAACCCGGTAGCACCGGGATTCAAACCAACGGTCAGATCTGAAGAACAGGAGATGCACAGCGAAAGGCTTCACCACGAAGGCGATAGGTCCGGAGGAAACGCGGTCACACCGGGATTGAAGAATGTGCTCACCAGAGCAACTTCCAGAAGCAAATCCCGGATGTGTCGACTTTGAGGGCGGTTGTGCCGGGTATGAAGAAATGGCGCATTCTTCCTCACAGAGAAGAAAAACGGTCCAACCGGAAACATAACCCGGTACATCCGCTTCAACGGAAGACATAAGTCCAGAAGAGGTTCTCGGTGCAGCCGGAAGACAGAACCGGTGTAACCGCAGACACATGAAGAATAGGACTTAGTCTGAGACAAACTTGGCCCTAAGTCCAGAAGAGATTCCCGGTGCAACCGGAAGACAAAGCCGGTGCAACCGCGGACATCTCAGAAGGCGACTTAGACTAGGGCATCAAACGACCTAAGTCCAGAGAGGATTCCCGGTGCAACCGGAAGACAAAACCGGTGCAACCGCAGACAAATGAACAGGACTTGGTCTAGGGTACAGAAGCATATTCCGGTAGCACCAGACTTCCAAACCGGTCATACCGGTTTCCGGAATATGAAACTAGGGCAAACCCTAAGCGGCAGGGTTCCCTAACTCTCCAACACAGAGGCCATTCTCGGCAGCACCGGATTCAAGACCGGTCATTCCACAATTGAAGCTCTTCAAGGTTGAGACTACTAAGTCCTCAAACCTTGCAACAGAGGCCAATCCCGGTACAACCGATTCTTCAAATCGGTACAACCGAGAGTCACTGTCTGTGTTTCAGAAAGAGATTTCAAAAGGATTTCTTTGAGATTTGGACTGAGCACTTAAGAAGATCCTTCCTAGAGCATAACTATCTGACCCCTCTTAATATGCGGCTTGTCCTATAGACTCAAATGATCTTCGATCATATAAACACTAGAAAATCTCCACTAATCTTCTAGATCCAAGCCTTTCTTCAACATCAATTTTAGGGGTCGTCATTCACTGGTTAAACCAATTACCTGGGGACTAATCACCTGTGTACACTTAGTAAACCATTAGTCCCTTAATCGTTTGTCATTAATCATCAAAATCCATTAGGGGCACTAGATGCACTTTCAAGGTTTCGCTTGGGGTGATGAAGCTTGTTTTTTCTTCGTCTTCCCTAGCCATCCATACTTGGTGATATCCAGAGTAAGCGTCCAGGAAGATCATGAGGTCACAGCCGGAAGTAGCATCGACCAGCTGATCAATGCATGGCAAGGGAAAGTCATCCTTCGGGCATGCGCGGTTGAGATTAGTGTAGTCGATGCACATGCGCCACTGGCCGTTGGCATTCTTGACGAGGACAGGGTTGGCGAGCCACTCCGAGTGCATGACCTCGCGTATTACCCTTGCGGCTAGAAGCTTGTCCACTTGCTCCCGTGCGGCAGCCTGGCGATCTGTAGACATCTTGCGGAGACGCTGTTTGACGAGGCACGCGTCGGGACGCACCATGAGATGATGCTCGATGATGCTACGCGGGACGCCTGTCAGATCTTCATGCTCCCAGGAGAATACATCTTTGTTTGCGCGGAGGGCGCCTAAGAGCGTGTCCTCGACCGTGGGGGAGAGGTTTGCCCCAATGAGCACATTCTTCGTTGGAACATCCGGAGAAAGAGGGACCAATTTGGTTTCATCGTCGGGCTTTGGCTTAGGAACCCACCACCCAGACTCCGGATTATGGGCGGCCTGGGGTCCCCTAACCCTTCGTTGTCCTTCATGATCGCATCATGTGCTAGGGTTGCCCGAGGGGTAGCGGAGCTGCACGGGCTGGCCCTGGCAGGTGTGCCTCGGCTACGTCGTGGACGTACTTGATTGCCGCCATGGTGGTTTCCTCGATTCTCCTAGATAGACCTTGATCCCCGCGTATGGTGATGACGCCTGCCTAGGACGGTATCTTCATCCATAAGAATGCGTGGTGAGGGATTGCTCCGAACTTGTTGAGGGAGACGCGACCAAGGATGGCGTTGTACTGATAGGGTATGTCCACCACGTCAAAGATTATGTTCTCGGAGCACTCGCATACTTCATTGCGAAACGTAACCGATAACTCAATCCTCCCGAGAGTGGCGATGGGCTGTCCCCCGAACCCAAGGAGGAGGATCCCAGGGGCTGCAAGACTACCCTTGGAATACCCATGGCCTCCAGTGCTGAGGCGAAGAGGATATCTGATGAGCTTCCACCGTCAATGAAGACGCGGCGTATCTCGATGTCAGAGATGACCGCGGAAATGACGAGAGCATCGTGATGGGGAAGGACTATGCCGACTGAGTCTTCGGGCCCGAAGGACACTGGTACCAGTGCCCAAGGAGGCAGCTCAGTAGGCGGGTATGATGCGATGTGTTGAACGCGCCGCCCGTAGGCCTTCCTTTGCCGCTTGGACGGGAAGGTATGCGCGCTCCCTCCAATGATAGCATGGATGATGCGGTGAGGCTCGCCACCGTTCTGGACCGGTGGCCGACGTAGGGGTGGTGGAGGCAGTGGAGGTGCGACCTCCCGTGGCGCTTGGTTGCGGTGCTCGCGCCTGTTGGGCATGTTCTGCCATAGCTGAGTGACCAAGTCACACTCAGCGGTCCAATGAGTGTTGACCCGGTGGACATGACAGTAGCACTCTGGTTGGATGTCACGGGTGCTGCCGCGTGGGTGGTGTTGTGGTGGGGGATTACCCCGCGGTTCATTGACGCCACCAAGATGCCTTCCTTCCTGACGCTGCAGAGGGAACCTTGCCGGGGGGCGACCTCCCACGGGGTCCCGATGTCCTCCGCGCCTAGGGTTCGAGTCTGCGTCAGGGGCCCAGCAGCGCTGGACCTCACGAGGGGGATCTTGGTCTTCATCGTAGCCGGGGCGGCTGGCGGAGGATGATCATTGGTAGAGACATGATAAACATCTCGCGAGCGTTGCGGGCGCTTGTCGCGTCGCTCCACCTCCTGCGCACGTGGCAATGCTGCCGCGCGTGCTTTCTCCTTCCTTATCATCTGTCCCTCCTCGACGCGAGCGTATACTCGCATGATATCGTAGAGCTCCTGGACTTTGCTTGGGTGCTTTTTTCCAACTTGTCCGCCAAGGCTTCATTTGTGATGGCTCGCCGAGCGGCTTCACAAATGGTTTGCTTTGTGACCCCACTGACTTGGCACTGGACTTCTGAGAAGCGCCGCTGCAAGGCCATGATCATTTCTCCCGGGCGTTGCCGGAGGTTGTTCAGGTTGGTCGAGGTCACTTCCTTGTTGCGGTATCCTTGGAAATGCCTGTGTAGCTTGTCCCGAAGGAGCTCCCATGAATATATGGTGCGCAGCGGGAGTCCAAGGTACCATGCTTCCGCTGTCCCCGTGAGGGCGAGGAGCAGGCTCCGAGCCATCACAGCTTCGCCGCCTCCAGCTGCCATCACCGCTGCCTCATACACCCGCGTGTATTATACCGGGTCCGAGTGACCAGAGAACTTTGGCAGATCTGCTAGGCGGAATTTTGGTGGAAAAGGGCTGGAGGTGTTGGTGAGGTCGATCACTTCGGCAGGTTGGCGCTGGACCTCGCAGGATGCTTACGGGATGGGCGCGTACGTCACGTGTGCCGGTGATTGGGCGTAGAGCGCTTTACCAGCGCGCTGCCCAGGGTCACCAAGACCCTGTGTGCTTGTGCCAGCGGTATGGCCGTAGAGGGTCGCATATGTTGCTTCTTGATTCTGCTGGATGGTAGCTCGGAGTGCCTCAACCTCGTGGTCGACGGAGTTGGGGTGGCGAATGCTGGCTCGGGCCACCGCGCGCACTTCACCTTGTTGACGGCGGAGGTCGTCAGCTGCAAGTGTCTCTGGGTTTGGCGATTGGGCAGCGAGTGCTTGGGTGGCCTCAAGCTGCACGCGATAGTGGTCGGCGACATGCATGGCTTGGGCCGTCACGCGGAGTACGTCGCGCTCAGCAGCACGCAAGCGTTCGCGGAGCTCCTCCGCGCGTTGAGTTGCTTCTTCCGCCTGTTGGTGCAGGTCGTCGACCGATGCTTCCAGCGCAGGCGTCGGTACGGGAGCGAGGGCGGGCGGGTCTGGGTGACCGTCGGTGATGCTCGGAAGACTCTCCGCAATCACTACGGAGCAGGTGGCCATTCTTCGGGGTGCCGCTGGCGGAGCCCCTTGTGCGGTGGTGGCCCCGACGTTGTCCTTCGGAGGCATGACGGGTGGGACGGTCTCCGCGCGCGCCGGAGTTTCGCCCGACTCAAGCGCGCGTGCTTGGGTTCTCGCAGATGTCGCCCTCACTGCTGAGCCGCTCGCGGGCTTCCTCTTGGTGCTTCTCTTTGCTTTAGGAGGCATGATCTCACTGCCTCGCTGCCGCGTCACACACGACTTCTCGTTCGGAGTCCTCACGGACGGCGCCAACTGTCGTCGACTACGCGGTCGGACAGTGAACATGTGGCACCCCCGGTTGAGTGCTAGGTCACCCGGGTGTGCGCGAGGGACAGCGGAACGGAGCGCGCAGCAGCGAACGAACACTTAGAGAAAATTTGGGCGAGCCAAGAAGTGGATGTAACTTGTATTCCGTACCCCCAACCTGGGGGGTGCTCCCCTATTTATAGGCCTCGGGGAGCGCAAGGCCGGGTTACAATCCTGCCCCTAGGTAGGTTACGGTCCTACCCCTGGTCCGCCGTACGGACGACGGCTCGTAGGTCATTTGTACATTGCCCGCGAAGGCATATACCCTAGCATCTACATGACGTCCGGTATGACATGCCGTACGGGACGTCACCTTGCGGGGCCCTGCCCGGGGTTGCCCGTGTTCCGGGCTATCAAACGTGGCCCGCCGCTCGAGGCGTCGTGCAGGAGTCTGCACTCCGGTTGCACCAGGGCCTGTACTCCGCATGCATCTGGACTTGTACTCCGCATCTACGCTTGTACCCCGCATCTGCGCTCATACCCCGCATCCGCGCTTGCACTCCGCATCTGTGCTTGTACTCCGCGTCTGCGCTTGTACCCCGCCTGTACTCCGCGTGCATCTGGACTTGTACTCCGCATCTACGCTTGCACTCCGCGTCTGCGCTCGTACCCCGCATCTGCACTTGCACTCCGAGCTTGTCGCGCGGATGCTAGTACCTCATAGCTGCAAAGGAGATAGACGTGAGTTTATAGCAGTATGCACATCTTACCATTACTTGTTTCCGTTCGGGACGCGCGGGGACCCCTCCCACAACAACCCCTAATTACTGAGTTAATCCCACCGCATTCTGTTAAACCTGAGAAAACCGAACGGTCGTCACGATCACCGCGGTCAACGCGGGTGCCGCGTGCACGTCAGCAGTTACAACCGTGATCATGAACATCATGCGCGCCCACTGCAGTTACAACCGTGCATGCGCGCCGCGATCACCGCGCGCCCAAATCGCCACGTCGTTCACAGGCACAACCGCGAGCAAAAACGTATGCTGCGCATGCACGCCGCGGTCACCGCGCGCCCACATCAACACGTCAATTGCATGCTGCTGTGCGATTGCCAATGGAAACTGGGCATGTGTGCAAGAGATTGGTTCATTTGCATTGGATTAGAATTTTCATTTGCATTGGACTGGAATTTTCATTTGATTTCACAGCCGCGCGGTAATGTTCCTTCCAGTTTTCGTTTGAATTTTCATTCCAACCACCTACATATGCTACTCCATCTTCCTCTTCTCCTATAAGTAAAGCCATGGATTCTACAAGCATCAACTACTCATCCTCTACTGCATCTCTTTTTTTGTAGTCCACTCAAAATGTCTAGTGCTCAACTCGACCTCAACATCCCATGGAATCGGGAGGGGATTGAAGAAGGACTGCCCGATCTCAACAAGTCCTTGTTTTGGGATAAATTTCACCAAGGTTTGTTTCGAACGGATCCTATTTCCTTTGATACATGGTTAGTCATTTCACAGTGCAAACCTCACCATTTTGATCCTCCATTGCATAGTGGATGAAGGAGTTGAGTTGGAAGAAGGTGGAGAAGGAGTGGACGAAGATGATCACGGAATTGAAACAGCCGGTAAGCCATTTTTGTTGAAACTGTTTTCCTAAAAGATGGCATGAAAGCACCCTAATCAGATGATGTTTGCATAAGATGTGGAAGATGGCAATGCTTGCCGGACAATGAGCAGTTCAATGCTAAGCACGAAATCAGGGTCATATATAATTTGTGAATTTTTTTTGCTAATCAGGAACCATCAAAATTGCTTAGCTTTTGTGTTGTTGGACAATGAAAAGTGTCAGGCAATGAATATGCTTGTGATGTAGCTATAGGCATGAAATCTGCGATCAAGGTGATATCAAAATCAGTCTTCTTTTCCATGTTTTTGTTCTACGGGGTGTTGCCGGACGTATTGTAGTCCAAACAATCGATAAAGGTCATCCATAATGTATGCATCTTTATCTGTTTATCTGTTTTTAATCGCTGCTTATAATCTCTATTTAAACAGCTTTGTTTGAGCTGTTGTCCAACAATGAAAAATCAATATGCATACGATTGTGTTTAAGAAATTGACAAGATTCTCATTCATTTTCATCAGATACAGCACACGAATCAGTTGGAAATAACGAGACACAAGTTGAAGAGCTGGTAGGGATTGGTCAAGCAAATGGTGCTACAGGTAAGAATCATTTTTTCACAGTGAAATCAATCAAAATGAAATCAGCTAGTTGCTCTTATCAGAATAGACTAATGTCAATAAATGTTTGTTTCACACAACAGATGTCAATATCCGTACGAGGACTTACTTATCCGATGATCAGTGTAGATCCATCTACGGCTTGCTTTTGGAGAGAACTTCATCCAGCATGTTGAAACATGGTGTAACGAAATCAGTCGCTTTAGAAACTGGTGTCCCACTAAGAGTTGTGCAGCGCATTTGGGAGAAAGGGCAACGTGGGGGTGGAGTCCATGCGGTTTGTAGTCGAAGGGCAAAAGTATGTGGACGTAAGAGAGTTCACGTTAATCCGCAAGCCATTCGTGACGTGCCTCTTAGAAATCACACAACTCTCCGAGATCTAGCAAACGCTTTAAGCATTCGCAAGAGCACATTGTTTTTACATTTGAAAGAAGGATTGTTCCGGCGGCATAGTAATGACATAAAGTTTTCCTTAACAGAAGAAAACAAGAAGGCCCGTGTACGTTTTTGCCTCTCCATGCTAGATAGCCTGAGCTTAACTCATTATTCAACTTTCAAATATTTGTACAATGTTGTTTACATAGATGAGAAGTGGTTTTATAGGATTAGAAAATGTCAGAAATACTACTTGGCCCTTGATGAAGAAAAGCCGCAAAGATCATCCGTGAAAAGCAAGAATTTTATTGAAAAGGTTATGTTCCTTGCCGCAACAGTTAGACCAAGGTTTGATGAGGAAGGTAACGAGATTTTCTCTAAAAAGATTGACATATTTCCTTTCACTTACACCGAGCCAGCAAAGAGAAGAAGTGTGAATAGGCCTGCAGGTACGATGATCACGAAGGCCATGACATCAGTTACTAAGGAAACTAGCCGGACTTTTCTTGTTAACAAGGTCTTGCCTGCCATCAAACAAAAATGGCCACTTGAAGACATGGGAAGTCATATATTCATGCAACAAGATAACGCTAAAACTCACATTGCTATCGATGATGCTAAATTTTGTCTAGCAACCCAATCGGATGGTTTTGACATCCGCTTGATGTGCTAGCCACCTAATTCTCCTGATCTAAATGTACTTGATCTTGGGTTTTTTGCAGCTATTCAGTCATTGTTTCAGAAGTCCTCGCCACAAACAGTTGACGATATCCTCAATAAAGTTATCATAGCATATGAAGAATGTCCGACAGCAGCGTCAAACCGAGTGTTCCTCACTCAACAAGCTTGCATGAGAGAGATCATGCGTGAGAGCGGAGGCCAACATTATGCAATTCCGCATATGAAGAAAGAAAAAATGGAGAGGAATGGCGAAGTTCCTAGAACACTGGAATGTGACCATCGCATTGTTCAACAAGCTATGCAATTTGTCCATGAGTAAAATATATGCAATTTGTTCAACAAGCTATGCAATTTGTCCATGTCTTGATCAAAAACGAACACTTTAGATCATGGACTGCCATCAACTGGATCACATCCGGAAAAACGAACACTTTAGATCATCCAAACAAATGGCAACTTTGTTGATGACTTCATGATTTCACGGGCATTGTTTTGCATCCAAAAACTGAAAGAACCTCTTTACTATACCGCATCCAACACATGCTTCAAAACACAAATCATCGACGACACCATGGCAAAGTCTGGATAACACAATTGAATCACAAATCAGGCAAAGTTCGCACAGCTCATCTAATAGAAATCTAGAAGAAGACGCTTTAACATTTCACTACGAGTTTCTTCAAAATATTCGTCGCAATGCTCAATCCACGAATCAATTTGAGCCTTCGCGGCAGCATCAGTGTCGCCATTGTCTTCTGCTAACGAATCCATGACCAACTCGCTGTCCACCGAGTCCCAAATGTTGTCGGCATCGAGCGAGTCCGGGAATTCGTCGCCGTCTAAGGAGTCCGAGACATACGCACCAATGCCCACGCCGCCGGAGTCCGGTAAGCTGTAGCTGTCCAGGGAGTATGCGCCATTATCGAGGACTGCGAACTCGCCGTGGCCTCGCAGGTCGACAAGGACGGCGACCTCGCCGTGGCCGAGGGGCTTCGCAGCCAAGTCGCCCGACGATTCCGTCTCGTCGACGACGCCATGGCTGCCCTCCGCGACGGCGACCGCGAACTCTCCATGGCCGAGTTCGTTGATATGGACGGCGACCTCACCGTGGCCGAGGGGCTCCAGAGCCAAGTCGCCCTCCGTATCTGTGTCCTCGACGACACCACGGCTACCCTCCGCGACGGCGACCGCGAACTCGCTGTGGCCACGCAGGTCGACATGGACGGCGACCTCGCCGTGGCCGAGCTCAGCGGCTCTGCTCAGATCCATCAATTGCTAATCGTCGTGGCCTCCGTTCTCTTGTCCTCTCGCTTGTTTCGCTGAAGTACATATGGCGGATCGATTAATTGCTCCATTAATCGCAGCGTGGCTGCTCGGGCATCACTCGAAGCGTCGCCGCTGCATCACGGAGGCACGAAGGGCAAAGGAGCTTCAAAGTTGCATCGATTTCTAAACTGCGCCTTAGATAGATGGACGGAGGGAGTAATAGTTATCTGATTAACAACCCATGTCCTGTCAGCGAATCCTAATTAATTAATTTTCATTTGCATTTTCCGTGAATGTTAGCCGCCTTTAATTTCCCTCTCTTTAGAGAAAGAATAGGGATGAGTAAATCTTAGGATATCCCAAGTTATTTTGTCTTAAATCACATGCACTTTCGTATGAAACTATACATGCGCGCTTGACATACCTGCATTTCCGGTGTTTCTTCAATCTGATTTTGCTACATGTGGTTTACCAGTGATTTGTTGATATTGCATTATACAGCATTTCGTGAGGTTAGCGTGATGGTTGTATACATGTACACAACAAACAAAGAATATACGTAGAGGCATAATAAAGGAGACTAAATTAGATATTGTTGTTTTTATCATGCGGTCTCTCCTGTATTGTAATTTGTACCTTCATCACTGGCCGGTGAGACGAGCTACAACACCTAAACATGAAATTTGTTTGAACAGATTTGCTAACTCTCATGCAACTGAAATTTCACTATATCTTAATCATTTTTGTCACCATTGGGACAATATGGAGAATTTTGTGCTTCTTCGGCAAGACCAACATGCTCCGGTGAAACCTTTGTCTCCAACACTTCATGTCGCACTCAGGTGGACACATCAGGGCATTGTCGGATCCCCGTCCTCCCGTTCTTTTCCTTATACTAGTGGGATGCGCCGAAGAGAGTCGCGCTAGAGGTGACGCCAAGGATCACCAAAGAGTCAAAGAAGGGGTGGCTCGGGTTCTCTGCTAGAGAGGAAGAAGGCCTGTGAAGGAAGTGGATGAGGGCGACAGAAGAGGAGGAGGACGGCGTTACCACTGAGGCAAAGACCGATGGGCCTTGCCAACATTGACGACTAGTAGGGGGAGTCGACACACGGCACAGGGAGGGGACAGAGGCGGTGAGGGTGGGCATGAGGTGGTTTATATATTTTATGCGAGAGACAGGAGGATAGGTTTGGATTTAGATTTAGTGATGAGATTGAAGTTATTGGAATTTAAAAAACTTTGATCGCGAAATAGTCAAGGCCCTCTTAAGATGATCTACAGAAGCCTCTAATAGATCATCGACAATCAGCACTAATTGGAAAGAAACTGGTACTTCTTTTTCTCTTTTTGAGAGTAAAATATCTGGTACTTGTAACAAAAGTTACCTTAAGATGGAAAATTCGTACCTTCTGATGAACTTTTCGCATTGAGGAATTCGGCCCACTATGGTAAATACTACCTTTCTCAGCTACTAGGATTTATCGGGCTGAAGTTGACCGAACTGTTGGATACGATTATCGGCATGCGACTATGGGCAATTTACTGATGGGCCAATTAAAAGGCCGAGCAATTTTTGTGTTAACCCTTCGAACCTTCCGTCCATTTACTGATGGGCCAATTATGTTTTTCCTGTCTCTGTGAGTACGTCATTCTCCGAGGCAAATTTCGGTAGAGGAACAACTGATGAAGAGCATTATTCTTCTTCTTCTTTCTCACCATCTCCCTGCAATATGCACCAGAAAATATGCCATATATGCTTAGGCATATACAGATTTTTTTTTGTTGCACCCGGTCGTACAGATGAAAAATAATGCAGATTTTAAGTTAAAGTTATCCAACTTGAGAGCTGCTGGTGTCTGCTATCAATCCATGAAACCGCTGGCTAGTAATAGATGCCAGTGCAAGTCATTCACTCATCTGATATCTCCAGCATAAGTTCACTTCACACCTTCCATGTATAATTCCCTTCCAAATACGATCCAGTGATCGATCACGATCAGCCGGGAACATTTATCCACAAACTTAATGACGATCGATCACGATCACGTAGGCCGGATGATCGATAAAGTGGTGTCGTTGGACGAGCCGGATTCGAGTCGTAGAACCGGCTCGGGTCCCGTCCTCTTCTTCTTCAGTGAATGCCAGATCTCCCCTCACCAAATTTGGGAATATTTGCAAGGTGCGCATCTTACCATACGGTTATTGAGGCCGAAGAACTAAAGCAATGGCGTGCTAGAAAGAAAGTAATAAGCCCCGTGAGCACACGAATGTCCCAAGCCGCGGGAATCGTTGGAAAACCTTGAGCAGGGAGGGTGGAAATGGAATCCAAGAGCTAGGTCTTATCCTAGAATACGAACATGCATGTATCCGGCGTTCTCTCGCAACTGAAGTTTTATCTGGAGCCTATCTTTCGGAGGGAACCTGATTCCCGATGATCTCACACACGTCGTCCAACTGTGTGGGGTAACGAATATCAAAGAGCCGGAAACACCAGTCACAAAGGGGAGCCTCTTACGCGTCAAATGTGCTTTGCATCTGATCTGAAGCTTTGCATTCCTCTTTTTCATACGGCCAGCCGCGCGCCGACGGCGCAACCCAAACCACCTACCAACTCATAGTTACCTTTTCACTGCCTGTCATGTCTCACTGTGTCTATCTGTTCAACAACCTCGCTGGTGATCAAATCGAACCTTCCGATTTGTCAAAAACTGGTTAGTTTAGTCACAGACAGCGAATCCGACTACTTGTCAATCTCGGACTGCGTCCCAAAAGGCGAGAGATTAATTACTCTCCATGTTGCTGTGTACTAATTAACATTGTATTTGCAGCTGGCTAATTAACCTTGGAGTGTCAGGAGATCTCAACCAAGTCCAGGACAGGTACCCATCTGCCGATCTTTTCACTGCCTGTCATGTCTCATTGTGTGCATCTGTTCAATAACCTCGCTGGTGATCGAATCGAAAGACGCTTTCGATTTGTCAAAAACTGGTTTCCGACTACTCGTCAATCTCGGACGGCGTCCCAAAAGGCGAGAGATTAATTACTCTCCATGTCGCTGTGTACTAATTAGCATTGTATCTCTGCAGCAGCTATAAATATAAGACCTTGTAGTGTCAGGAGATCTCAACCAAAGAGTCCACGACAGGTACCCATTAGTCGAATCCATCGCTCGCTACAACAATCTCCACACGAGTTAGTTGGCCGCGCGTACGTAGGTATACGTGATGGATAACAACAGGAACAGCCAGCCTCCACCACCACCAGGTCTTGTTTAGTTAATTTTTCCATGTTTATGTCTCAGATAGACGCTGAATTCACTGGATTCAGTTAGCTATGTCGTCTTGAGCTAGACTCAAACCAAAATTCTTGACTTCTTTGTTCATGCGTGTTACAGGCTACCCGACGGCGGCTCCGGCCGCAGAGCATGGCGGGAAGAAGCCGCGCCGGGGAGGCACGACCTCGAGGGGGGAGAAAGGCTTCCTCGAAGGATGGTACGCTTCACATGATTAATTCTTCGTGCCTTGCTTACTTGTGAGTTTCCTGAAATCGCGATGTGATCTTGCGCCATCTTGATGTGTGTTTTCAGCATCGCTGCCCTCTGCTGCTGCTGGATCTGCGAGATGTGTTGCGACTAACTAGCCAGCTTGCTAGCTAGCTAGCTAGCTGGTTGAGCTCCACGTACGCGTCTGCTTACAGAGAGAGTTGTTGTTTTAGGTTCCACAAATCATTACCTGCGTGTGTGATGTTCGTGTACTGATACGTATTCGTGTGATATTCATGTACGTGCTCGCGTCGTGTGTAATCGGTGTGTACGAAATATACTACTGCACGTATTGAAGGTGCCTTGAGTGCGTTCTTACGTATCTAAATATAATAAAGCAGCTGGGCTTTCCTGCGAAATAGTGCGCCACCTAATATTGTAGATGTGACCAAAATGTCAGATGTTAATTATGCACTCAGTCCACTAGAACCTGCAGATCTCACTCATGCGGTACAGGTCCTCCCACAACCTTCTTATTACTATCCTTTACAATTAGGTACTCCCCTCTCTCCCAAGCTGGTCACCTCTATTCCCATCCTCTCATGCCGTTCTACCACCACACCGATCTTCACGGAGCCGCCACTACCTTCAGCTCCCTAGTGCCTTTCCTCCTCCTTATGGCACCGCCTTTCTTCCCCAGTTCCAATCTCATCCATACCATCGCCAGAACCACCTAATATCCCCTTCACTGCCACGCCAACATCAACGACAATCCTGGTCACAGCTAGCATCTGCACATGTGTCTTCACATCAGCGGTGGCACGGTGCCCATGAAGGAATGATGGGTGTTGAGGCGGCGGTGATTAATGACGAACGATTAAAAGACTAATGGTCATGTTAAGTGTGTGGACAGGTGTCGAGTGCCCGGTTTTAAGTATCGGATAAACCCTCGTGTTTACTGTACTGATCCCATGATTAGTAGCCAGTACACACAAGTTGCTTTGAATATCACAATCATACAACGGTACATAGTCTGATACATAGACCGGCCAGGTCTTTAGGTTACACATGTGGCCTATTAGTCGAATTCAAAGAGTTCTGCAGCGGAAAACAAGATACACTTGGATGGCGCTCATCAGTATGCCATATCCGACAGGCAACCGACTGTGGGTAAGCCCTCACCTTCGTAGTCGCTATCACCTTCGGAGAGGTACTCCTCCTCGTCTGGCCAAATCAACAAGCCAGGTGAGCATATTAAATGTACTCGCAAGCAATCCCACAGGGGGTGTATAATAGACATATTCATGCAGGGTTTATTTTCAAAGGAGACAGACTAGTCTAGGTTGCATATGGTACGAAAAGTAAGTTCTTAATAATACGGTAATAGATTGAAAGGCATTTTTGGCAAACCTCGTTCGATGATAAATTCAACCAGACGGTAGATAACAGCTACCGCCTCCCACAGCTTCACACCAATCGTTCATACCAATTTCTCGCACCACCGTCACGTGGCACGACCTCAATCACACTTCTGCAGCTCCCGCTATTGACCCGTAACTCATGCCGCACACTGCGGGCACATCATGCCCGCATTCTTAAACCCATGACCCACATTTTTAAATCAAAGCCAGTCTAATTAGGGTGTGACCTAACCCAAGTTATGTCCATGACCGTGAACACGGCTATTCAAATAGATTTTTAACACTCTGCAGAGATTGTACGGCTTTATCCACACGATGTGATCCTCCCTTGTTGCCAGGATCCGGTAAGTACACTCTATGAGGTGTACCGCAGGGATTACACAACAAGACCTTTCTGTCCATTTAGCCCTGACGACGAACCCGCCAGATAAGCCGTTCTCGCACTACTTGCTAAACCGCGCCACAATGCCAACTCGTCTCTGTGTCGAACAAATTTCTATGCTAAACCGTGAGAAGGCTCTCTGAAGTCTCCCCACTCTCTACACTTTCTACCTTTCGCCCACAGATTCGTACGCTAGTACCAAATAGAATACTTGGTCGAGTCATTCACATAAAGGACATATGGATGTATGATATAAATTTGGTCGAGCGGCACTTAGATTCGGCCCTTAATTGATCCGAGCAAGATTTTGATTAATCCCAAGTCACACAGGACTAGATTACTAAGGATGCCACATAAGGCATCCTCATTTCGACAATCATTCCTCCAAACACCACCTTATGTCTCTCACCCAGATCCAAATCAACTCTGGTTTTCATTTAGGGTTTTGTCGGAAATCCTTTTTACAAACAATTTTCCCCATGATGATGGACACCCCCCTGAGGCTCCATTCTTCACAAGAATAAGTGTTTCATAACATATAACCAAAGTTCCATTTTTGTTAAACTGGCAGTAGCTTAAGCTAGTATACCCTATGTTCCCGACGGTAAGACCATACCGTTAGAGGGATTAGTCCCTAAGGCGACAAAGGAGGGTTTATTGATCACATGCAATACTATGTCATAGCTAAGTCTAACACAAAGATAGTGGTATTATCAACATAGCATGCAGGGTTCACAATAACATAAGTACGTTTTGAAAATATCAAGTTCAACATGATCAAGGCGGGAATGCTTGCCTGGCGAGTTGGGGTACTGGTATTCCCCCTGGAATTGATTTTGCAGAAATCCAGGATCCTCCTCGAGAGAATCCGGCTCGTCGGTAACTACACGTTAAAAAGAACGGTGAATAAATAGCGATGTCGAGAACTCTAAATAAGAATCAAATGGTGCATATGATATGTTCATGCCAATTTAAAGTGCTCTAGAAAATAGCCCTGCATATTTTTGGCAATTTAGAGAAACCCTACTCTGTAAATAATTACAACGTTTTCTCTGTGTATATGCAAACGTGTTTGAATTTCAAAGATATGTTTGAAAGAAAAATTGGGAATGATTTTGGAGGAGTGTAGAGGCCTAGGTAGTGTCCATATACTGCCCTAAAATTCCTAGGATTAATTTGGACATCACGAGTGTGCCTTTAATGCAGTGGTCACGGGAATTAAAATGGGCACTGCCACTTGGTCCAACGCTGGGCTCAGTGGGAGGCCGAGGTGCACTGGTCAGTGGTAGCCGTACTTACTGCTCCACTGCTTCAGGAAAAAAAAAGGCCCACCTAGCAGTGGGACGAACGGAGCACCGGCGCTCGGAAGGAGGAAGAATGAAGTCTTAGCAATGCAAAGGAAGATGGTAGTGGTTAGTTGCAGGGGAGGGGAGTGGAATGAGATTGCAATGGGGCTTAGGTGCTGCTTTAAATAGGAGGAGCAAGGGAGGAGGGGGTGTGTCACCTGTTGGCTTGATTGGCATGGTGGTAGGGGGGCCCGGATGGCTTGGACATGGTGGCAGCTCATGAGGAGGTCAAGGGGTAGGTCCTGGGCATGGTTGGCTTGCTGCTACTGCTTGGAAAGGAAAAGTCAGGGGATGCCACTCGGGTGTGCTGTGCACGCGCTCTGGCCGCGCTCTGGCATGCACACCTTGGCATGGGTGTTGGCCTGGTGTCCTTGGCCATGTTCTCAGAAAATTGTTCACGTCACGGGTTGAGACATAGTGTATAAAGAGGATCTGGAGCAGATGAGGCAAAAAGGTGGAGTGTAGGTAGCTCGGGCATGCATGCCATTCATGGCATCAGCTTGGGTTTAGGAGGGCAGGGCAAATAGAAGCTTTTACAGAGGTGGCCAGTGGCATGAGTAGGGTCCTGGAGAGTAGGGAGGGCCCTGGGAGCTTTATTGCATCTTTCCCCCAAATTTTGACCAAGGTTTCATGTGATTAAGTGTTTAGGGCAGAAAGTGTTCGATAGGGTTTTATCCAAATATTTGCACTGAAGTTACCAGTATTTTTTTGCATATTTGAGCTCATGGATGTATACTATATGCTATAGGATTTTTCGTAAATTTTCTAAGAGGTCCAGCTAGGGGTTGTAGTACAAATGTAAAATCAGCATGTTTTGGTATTTTAGAAGTTTTTCAGAAAACTTGCACTGGAGTTCTCTATTTTTATTTATAAATAGGTGCTAATTGGTCTCAGGTATTTTATAGAAATTTTCCAGAATTTTTGGAGCAAAGGAGGCACATGGAATCATGCTTTTAGGGTTTCTGCTCTAGAAGAAAAGAAATGAGAAAATTAGGTATAGGTTAGGGTTTCAAGGAGTGGGCCCCATATCTGACCTGTGGGTCCTACTGGGTGCCTCGTATACCCACTTAGGCATGTGTCACCATGAACGTGTACATATTGCTAGGGTTTCGCTTCTTGTCGGGAGAGAAGATGAATTAAGGTTTGGGAAAACATTGAGGGAGAAGATAGTTAGGGTTCACGATGTTTGCATATATACGTATATATGTTTATTTTAATTTGGGAAAGGTCTGAATAGGTGCTTCGTGAAAATCATTTGATGGTTATTTCATCTGCGTATATGCACATATACGCATGACGTCATGTTTTAGTTCTATGGCATGAGATGATGCGAGGAAAACTCAAGAGAAAAATGCAGATAAAAAGAATTAAAGTTTTAATAAAGATCTAAATGCAAGGTTTTAAAACATGCTAAAAACTTGGGCGTTACAACAGGTTTTAGTCCTAAATGTGAAGTCCAACTGACATTGACGATCCCTAAAAAGTTGAATAAGGAAAACGGTGAGGAAAATCATGAAAATTAGCTAAAATTTCCTAGTTTTAGTGATTTAAATGGGGAATAGGTTAAGTACTCAAATGTTCAATTAGATATTTGCTTCGATCTTTCTCTCCAAAAAAAAACCTTAGCCTTTGATCTATCTGTGACCCGGAGTATCTGGACCTCGGTCTGGAGTGCTCTATTGCTTGTTTCCCGGAGTGTTTGGAATTTATTTCCAGATACTCTGGGAAACTCTCTATCTGGCTCCTGGAGTGTCTGTCATTTTTGTCAGATACCATGGACGATGATTTTCTTGGAGTAACTAATTGTGACTTCGGGCTCTGCTCGCCTGAAACTCATAACATCCGGAGTTCTTGGAAACTCTAAAAAAGTCTTTATCTGATCCTTAGAATATCTGTAATTCTTGATAGATACTTCAGACATTTGCCCGTCTGGAGTGACTGAGTGAGTCTCCGGGGTGTTCTCTTTGTGTATCTGGAGTCTTCAGAGTCATCTAGGATACTCCAAGTAACCATCTCTTGTGCCATCTGAGACAGTCTCTAGGTATGAAAAATAGTCGTTGTTTTTTAATCCTAGATACTCTAGGTCTGGATTTCGGATTCTCTGGATGTGTGTTCTGCCCCAACAGCTAGTTTTCAGAGTGGGTTATTTATATCCCGCTTACCCATCCAAGTATAACTCTTGCCCACTTTGAATCCTGCACTCTTGAGAGCTTCTTCTATCTTCCTCAAGCCTAATCACTTGATTCTTGTGAGGCAGAACAAGAGAGAGTGAGAGATTGAAACTTATTGAGCACAAGAGCATCGAGTTCATCTCCAAGCCTTCATCGCACTTATTTCTCTTAGAGATTAGGGTCTCCTAAACGGCTAGGAGTACTTGAGAACTCCTAAGAAAGTTGTGGTAGGTCTCAAAGAGTTTGTGAAGGTCGGGATCCGCCTCCCGCAAGAAAAGAATCACAAAGAAAAAAGAGAAGAGTTGTCCCTTGCACCTTTTCAAGGAAGAGGCTTGAAAGAGAGACAGCTTTGGTCGTTGACCAAATCCCTTAACGAAGACATAGGATCCTCCAAGGGTTCGAATTTTCAGCAACAAATCTTTGTGTCCCTTGGTTTTTCATTCCTCTCTTTACTTTTCGAAAAGTTTTATTTTGTTGTGATTGCTTGCGCTACTGGTATCTAGGGGTGTTAATATAGTTCTTGCACTAAACAACTTACATTTCCGCTGAATTAATTGTAAGAGTTCTAAGAATAAAAAATTTATAGTCACCTATTCACCTCTTCTCTTTAGACCGACATCTTGATTCTTTAGAACCGAACATCAGCATGCTACATGCACCAGCTTTGATTTGCTGTCCTACCGCAGTGGTGGCGGCTGGTGTAAAGGGCTGATGAAGTCATGCGGAAGAAGAAAGAGGTGTCCATCTACAGCCCTACCAAGTGAGATAAATCATGTCCCTCCCGTTCATTTCTACATTTATTATGAAGTGTTGATGTGTATATGATCAAATAACTGATTCACCGGAGATTGTGTTGCCTGTGGGCCGTGGCATTCAGATGGTTTATTAAGAATGGAATGATTAGTTGGAAGCACCTCGAGCTGATCCTTAGGATGTGCTGTTCGATGAAATACTTCCGAGTACTTACAGCCTTGATCGTTGATTTTCTGTCCTGAATTTACAAAGCAGGCCATTTTGCAAGCACCAATTTTCCAAGGTAGTGAAATGAAATTGCGGACAGATGAAGAAGGTGTTGTCGTTTACAATTTTGGTTTTCTACAGATCACAGTAGACTTAAAAAGGTGATATTTGTTAGGGCATACTTTTTGTTAATGCGTTGTCTTTGTTCTTCATTTCACTGATTCACATAATTCAGCCTTTTTGGTACTGTGTATGTGACCTGATGGCAAACTTCACGGGACACAATAATCCCCCATGCTTTACCCCACATTTGGACATTTAGTAAAAAGAGAGAACTACAAAATGATAAATGATAATGATCCTAGCGCCCAGGTGTTGCCGGCATGGCGCTAGGCAGAGAGATACAATTTATTTGCAGGACTGAATTCCTGAAGCTATTGCCTTGCATATAGGTTGTTCCTATTTCGTGATTTGCGCAACTAGGTTCCACCTGCTTCCAATTGTAACAACTGATCCCCCATGATGAGGAAAGTGAAGAAGTATGAGGAGGAACGTTCAGGTGCTGGGGCGGAATATGTTGAAGAGGAAGCACCACCTGAGGGCAGTACCGAGTTTTTAAAAATTAGAGAGCAAGTAAAGTTTTTCATCACTTCACGTATTATCAGATAATAACATGGCTACTTTTATTATATTTGGCGTCGGCAATCGTAGGAAGCTCTAGAAGTGGTAGACCATCCACTGATAATTTGTGATTAAGCACCATGTGGTAGACTATCCACTCATATTTATAGACCTTATGTGGAATCTAAATATATACTCATGCAACAATTCACTTGGTCTTTATCATGTTATTGTTGTTTCGGAGTATATCCTTGCATCATGTATATGTTGATTCTCTACATATGATTGTTTTCCGCCAAATTTGTAGTCTTGAATTTTATACTTTGGGTCATCTAACCATCATTTTCTTCCATGTTCTGATCTGTATTTTTAAAGATTAATATTTTTCTGGAAATAATATTTTAGTTTACATCACAGGTTCACAATAACTTGGATTGAAAGATTTATCTTCGACTAAACGGTATATTCTTTTTACTCTCAAATGTAGGTTCGTGCTTGCTCGTTGGTTTGATTGTTGTTGTAGCACGATCATCATTTCGATATTAATACTTGATTCAGTGTCCACTGCTCATCAACTTTAGGTAATACTTCCCTCAACGAGCGTTACGGTGACACTTCATTCTTAACCAAACAACACCTTGATTGTCTAGACTTACTGGTACTTGCGAAAAGATGTCAAACTTGGCATGAAAGTAATAGTTTTATCTTTATAGTGGTATTTATTTCTTACATCATCTGTTCTCTAGATTATACCACCAGATCAGCTATGTGGCACCTCTCAAGAAAACTAGGAACAATATCTGCTCAGTGCTATGCACGTGTACCACGTAACTTAATGTATTTGGGCAGCACAGAACTGCTACTCTGGATGTATTGTCCACCAAATAATCTCTGCATGTTGGCACAACCAAACTAGAAAAGAGAGAAGCAGCGATGCTCAATAAAAGAAAGCTAGCCATGCTAAGAAGGTATTGCTTCAAAATAAGCCAAACCTATGGGGTAACGTACCTGAAAACAAAGCGGTCTGTTAGCTGCTGGGTGCGTTTGTACATACTAATCTCCATGCGAATTCAGCAGCCATACCATCGCATAGCCTGTTGTATTTAATGTTTGTTTTGTTTGTTTTTTGTGCGTGTATCTTTGTGCTCTTCAAGAATTTTTTTTTGAGAGAAAGTCATAATTTATTAAGCTCCAATAATAGTTACATCATCAGATAACAGAGCCGTAATAAAGTTCGGAGATTTCTCTTGCCACACAATCAACTGAGAACCCTCCGTATTATAAGTGAGAGCATGCGCTACCATATTGGCTTCCCTAGGACAACGATCAAAGATTAAGGAATCAAAACCACGATAGAGAAAGATACAATCTCTTCACTTTACACAAATGCTCTGTTTAGATGATTTTTTTTCTCCGTTTTGTGCTATCTATTATGGGTTTACTCTATTGCGGCTGAATGTTTCTTTGATTACCTCCTTTTCCTCCGCACTAGACCATATAAGATGTTTTGTCTTGGATCCCTTGGCTGATCATGTTTATATCTCTTTTATATATAAACATAATACATGAGAGGGTTACGTCGCGTGATATTTTAGTTAGTTATGGAGTTCCGCATAGATTTTCCGTTTTCTTTTTATTACGTGATAAGACAAGCATCGGCAGTTGAAACCCTGATGATAAACTCCGTTGCGGCCTTGCGGAAACATGAGATCAATCGTAGCAAAGGGCGGGTGGGCCGTTTTACTCCAAACGGCGATGGGAGAGGCACGGGGCTCGGCAAGCGTTGGATTGGCGTGATGAGGCAGGACGGGGACGGCGGAGCCCGGTGCCAATAGGTGGTTGCGTGGTGTCCAGCAGCGAGAGCGCCACGCCCCGCGCCGTGAACTGGCATCGCCGTGATGCCGTGCCGTGCACCCATGGATGCGCTGTACGGTGTGTGATTCAGACGGGCTCGACGCCCCGGCCGAGACGATAAAAATGACGGTACTTTCACGCTCCGGCCACATTACGGCATGCACGTCCACGTCCCTGCGACAAAAGGATCCTTCAGTTTGATGTTGGTCCATTTCCAAACAAAAAGTTTGATGTTGGTCAGCACGGAGGAGCTGACTTGCTCACGTGCCATTCATTCTTTTCCCAAGTGAACAGGTCAATACTACTAAACGCGTCTGATGTGCCAACAAAAACGAAAGCAACTTTGCTCGCATCGATCAGCCATCGCCAAATAAGCAGTATCATAGTGACGTGTATTTCACAGATACCGATGCGATGTGCAATTTTAAAATGAAACAGAGGAGGAACTATTTATAGAGCAGGAAAGGGCCATATATGTGAACCGAGAAGAACTTGAATTTTGGTGACGGAATTGCACGTCCACCTAGCACCCCACTTGACAACCAGAACAAATGGCTGGAGATCCATTAGTTTGAATGAGGCGGTTTGGCTACCACTAACAATTGGAATAGATGATTCTGAAACGTTATAAATGGGCACACTTACTAGTATCGAGAGAGGGGTCACTAGTTGCGACCGATAACAGTAAGGGGATATGAAAAGAATTTAGTGTCACGTAGACGCATTATTCTGAATTTTTCTTGGAAGTAATCCAAATCCAAACGGCACCCAGAAACAGGAATTTGAATTTGAACTTGAACCAGCCTGAATCAAATTCAATTTCCAGGGAGCCAAACTGTGCGTGTAGTGCTGCAAATCAAGGCAATATCCTTAAGGTGGACAAAAAACTCGATACTTGCGAGTTTAATGAGTACTCGATAACTCAGCTCGAACTCGTGCCTTAACGAGTGAAGTCAAGTTGGCATTTCAACTCGTTAAGTTAACAAGCTTAACAAGTTGAGTTAACAAGTACTCTAGTAACTCGTTAGACTCGGTTTATCTGTAGACCCAATGTCCAAGTGCTAGCTTTGATTTTGCCCTAGCCCCAGTCAATCACTCGGACCGCTGCCCACGAAATCCCCCATCGTGACGCACCAGGAAGGGAGGCAGCATGACTGTTGCCCCCGTTGCGGTGCTAGCAAGGCAGCACCAACCGCCTCCTCCCCATCGAGCCTCTCCACCGTTCCGCTCCTCTCCTCCCCATCAAGCTTCTTCGCCCTACCGCTTAGCCTCTTGACGTTGTCTCCATGGTGGGTTGTGGCTTGTCTTTGACTCGTCTCACGGTTTCCTGTCTCTTTTGACAGTGTCACCGGCGTCGGTCTACCGCTCGACATCCAGCCTCTATGAATCCACGGGAGTCTCGTGGTGGTACTGACTGAGCCGATCCCTTTGCCCTCAGCTACATCCACATCGTCATCGGCATTGGTAAGAATCGTCCGCATTTTTTTAGTAAGAACATTTGGTGCTGTTACAAGGAGACTTGGCAAGTTCGCATGTGTCGCTTTGCAATTGGTGTGCAAAATTCATTAGCAGCATGATTTGAAAAGAAAAGATTTAGATATCTTGCTATATATCAACATCAAATTTATTAGTATTATGCAGACTATTAAGCCCAATAATTGTGTTTTGGTTCAGCTTTTATCATACTTCTTGATCGCTGCCAATCTGCACCAGATTTTGATGTTCTAACTTGTTTTAGAATAGCATAACGATTACTTGACATTTGCTCTTTTTCACTTTTGAGCGTAGCTTTAGTAATTTTTTTCAAATTTTAGATGCTAATGTTACTTTATTGGAGTTGGATGGTATGAATGATACATAAATGGTTAGAAGTCTTATGTGCTTTGCGAACTTTTCTAATGTGTATTGTTATGATTGAGGGCCAATTAGACCTTACTATATTATTTTATAGTTTTTTGTTGTATATTGATGTTGTTATAGTGTATTATTTCTCATATTTAAAATACAAAGTAATCTTGTGTTAACAGTCTTAACAGCCAACTCAAATATTTAATAAGTCAAATCAAATTGTAATTTTGAGTCGAATTGACTTATTAAATTAATAAATATTTACAAATTAAGTTGAGCCGGGTAGATATCCACCCCTACCAGGCTCGGCCCTGAACGGGGAAAACACGGGAAGGAAGAAACGAAGCCATCCCCATCCTGCTCATTTCAGTCGTAAAAATCGGAAGCCGAGACAGCGACCCCGGCGCTTCCTCCGCCTCGGGCCGGTCGTCTCCTCCCCATGGACGACTTGACCCCTTCTTCCCCTCCTCCGCTCGCAATACCCTCTCCACTCCCACCCCACCTCCCGCGAAGCCACGGCCTTCGCACCCACAGCCAGTGCTGTTCCCTTGTCGGTGCGTCGGTGCCGCGATGCCACGAACGGCTGGCGGGGGCAGCGCGGCGGTGGACGTGGAGGACCTCCTGGTGCGCGTCAAGAACAGCGCCGAACCCGAGCTCGGCGAGGTGGCGCGGGAGGTCGCGGCGTTGGCCGAGGAGGGGAGGCTCGGGGGAAAGGACGATGGCGAGGAGGGTGAGCTCCTGGTACCGGCGCTGCTCGCGCGGCTCGCCGGCGCGGGGAACGCCGAGGTCAGGGTCCTGGTCATAGCCACGCTGCGGCGGCTCGCGAGCTGCGCTGGCGGCGAGAGCAAGGTGAGGGGCTGGAACTGGAAAGGGTAGTGTGCTATTTGATTTGGCGCCTCTGGTTGCGCATGCTTTGTGCTCGAGGGTTTGCTTATGGGAGTAGTTCTGAATAGATCATACCTTCTAGCTGCATTTGGAAGGATTACTAAGCTGCATTTAGTGTTGTTTTGGATTTTGCAATGGCACGCAGGGTGTATGCATAGTGGATAGTTGTAGGACGTCCCACTTGTAGTGCTGGAATTGTAAGGCTTGCAGTGTCAATTGCCTACACCGTGACAGAATTATCATATTCTTTTACTGACTACAATGATATGGGCTATCTGATTATTCAAGTTTTTGTTTGACGGAAAATATGATTAACCACAACAGTTGATCATCAGAGTTTAGTAATTAGCTCGATGATGCTTCCCTATCTGATTAGATTTGACCATGGCTTTGCAGGAGAGGATGGCAAGCATTGAGGCACTTTCAAGCATTGTCCGTTCCTTGTCTAGAGGTGTTGACGAGAGAACGGAAGCAATTGCAGTGCTATTGGATCTGTCAGGCATCCCTCAAGTTCGGCAGAGGATTGGCAGGATCAAAGGAAGTATAGTAATGTTAGCCACATTGAGGAATGCGCATGAATCAGGCACCCATGATGACGTGGAGAAGTTGCTGCACATTTTGTCATCTAACCCACAAAATGTGCTGCTGATGGCAGAGGCTGGTTATTTTCGACCATTGATACATTTCCTGAAAGAAGGTATTTTAATCTACCATACTGTGCATCATACTGACATTTTTTTTGCAAATTTAGTTGTGAGTTATAGTGCTATTCTTCAAAACTAAGGGTTACAAAGTTCTCCCTTTCTCTGTACATAATGCTACAAGTAATGATAGAGTGCAATCCATAACTGTGAGAAAAACAAGACAAAGACTGATGCAAACTTCCAAAATTAATTTGACCTAATAAATTGGAATCTGGTAGTTGAATAAAAACCCTCCCACTCTAAATCAGCTGTCATCTACTTATATGATCTAAGTTTTCTTTTCCTGCTTATTTTGCAGGTTCTGATATGAACAAGATCCTAATGGCAACCGCTATTTCAAAAATGTTCCTCTCTGAACAAATGAAGTCTTCCCTTGGAGAAGATGGAGCAGTTGAGCCCCTTGTCGAAATGTTTAAATCTGGAAACCTTGAAGCCAAGCACTCAGCCTTAGGTGCCTTGCATAATCTCTCTAGCTCTCTACAAAATGCAGAACTTTTGATAAATTCTGGCATAACAGGACCACTTCTCCAACTCCTTTTCTCTGTCACATCAGTGCTCATGACTCTTAGAGAGCCAGCCTCAGCTATACTCGCAACTATAGCACAATCTGATCGTATCCTACTCCATAAGGATGCAGCTCCTCAGATGCTCTCACTTCTTAACTTATCGAGTCCAGTAATCCAACTTCATCTTCTAAGGGCCCTCAATAGTATTTATGGGCACACAAACGCGAAAAGGGCTACAGCTAAAATTAGACAAAATGGTGGAGTGCAACTCCTCTTGCCATTCCTGACAGAAAATAATGTTGATATCAAAATTGCTGCTTTGAATTTAATGTTCCATCTATCAAATGATGCTTCACAAGAATTGGCCAAACAGGTCAGGGAGACCCATATTGACATTTTGGTAAAGATTATTTCTTCACCTACATCTGGAAATGAGAAGGCTGCAGCTGTTGGTGTCCTAAGCAACCTTCCAGTGACAGATAAGAAGATAACTGAGTTTCTCACACAAGCAAACTTGCTTCCTCTTTTGATATCCTTAGTAGAGTCAAACATCTCAACATCTCTGGCACTGCAAAATATGTGGTTACTTGAAGGCATTGCTGGTGTATTAATTCGGTTCACAGTTCCTTGGGATAAGAAACTACAGAGCTTAGCAGTTGGACATGGGTTAGTTCCTTGCCTCGTTAAGCTACTTTCAGAAGGATCAGTGAAGGCAAAGTCTAAAGCAGCAACGTCCTTGGCTCAACTGTCACAGAATTCGGTAGCATTACGCAAGACAAAATCGGCAAGGTGGCTTTGTGTTCCCCCACCGGCAGAATCTTACTGTATAGTTCACAATTGCCAGTGCACCGTCAAAAGCACTTTCTGCTTAGTTAAAGCTGGTGCCGTCAACCACCTGGTCCAAATATTAGAAGGTGAAGAGCGTGAAGCAGATGGAGCAGTACTGGAAGCACTGGCTACCCTTATGCAGGATGAGATCTGGGACAACGGGAGCAAGGTGATCGAAAAAGCTTCAGGTATTCATGCTCTGCTGAGAGTGGCCAAAGCGGGTGACTTGACTTCCCAGGATAAGGCCATGTGGATTCTGGAGAGAATATTTCGGCTTGAAGCCCATGTAGAGCGGTATGGCAAAATCGCGCAGGCTTTGCTCATTAATCTTGCTCAGAAAGGAGATCCTGTCCTGAAACCGATGATCGGCAAGATACTTGCTCACCTTCAGCTCCTGCAAACACAATCGAGCTACTTTTAGGCATGCTGGGTGTTAATGCAGTGATACTAGTAGAATGACATGGGTAACCAGCCGTTTGCAGCTATGCAAAGCAGTGCCTGTTGACCATGCTCTTGAAGGGTGCCCTATATGGATACGTCAGGCAGTGATCCTTCGCACAATGATACAGGAAGGTTTTAAGTGCGACATCTTCCTGCTTGGGCAAGAATTTTCTTCACAGCTACGAAATGAGATTGTGCACTATGAAGTATGGAAAGTTGTTCAGTGGTTGCTGTTCATTTTTGTTAGTGTGTGTGTGTGTGAGAGAGAGAGAGAGAGAGAGACGAGTTGTATAGTTAGTTTTAGTTATAGTATGTGGTTCCTTGATACGTAGATATATACGTTACCATTATTTTGTACATCACACTTGTTCGACATAGTAATGTGCCAAATGTTTGTCTCGAGGAATGCTTTTGTTCTGAATCTGCCTTGCATAAAATCGTAGTTATCGACTTAGAGCTCGTACTCTGATTGACTTTGAGATGATTGTCTATATTTCTACTGCGTTGCACGGAAACACTAATCCATGCACGCATACTTGTTCCACCCACAGCGAGAGTGACTAGTTGGACGGGCGGACGGGCGTACGTCACCCCCTAACCCCCTTAACGCTCTCCTTGCCATTCTTTGTTCCTTAGATGGTTTAAAAAGCGGTATCGTTTGGTAAAGTTTTGGAACTAAATATCAAAATTTTATAAAGGAATACTCCTCTTCTAAAAAGGGCCTTATCGTTCTATTGGATACTTATTTCGTTGTTCATTTATTGATTCGAGGGTTTTCCCACATTGTCTACCCTCCAAACTCCTTACCTACCTTGCATGCTCTCCAACCCTCTACCACCACCACAAACCAGATTGTTTATTTTCCCCATCTCGGATGCAACCATTGCCAACAGCCGTGACTGGGCAAACAGATGTAAGGTGGAATATACGTAGTCAGTAGAAAACTCCTTTAATGTTGATTTTTCGAAGCATAAAGTCGTGACAATTTTTTTAGTTCAAGATCTAAACATTTCAATTCATAGTTCCTTCATTTGCAGTTGAAAGTTGATATCATTGAATGGGAAGTTGGTATCAACTTTTAACTGAAATTTCTTTCATTTATAATTGAAAATGATTGTTTTCAATGCAAAGTTGATATGAACTTTTAATTGAAAGTTCTTTTATTTATAGTTGAAAATGATTGTTTTGAGTGTAAAGTTCCTATTTTGCATGTTGAAAGTTCAAATTTTGCAAGCTCAAAACCTGTTTTTTTTTAAGTTCCAACTTAAGTTGGATTTGGGATTTTCTTACTTAAATGTGAACATCTTTAAAAAAATTGAAGATTATCTCTTCTTTTACCAAAAGATACCATTTATTAGCTTACATAATCATTACATCATCCACTAACAAAAGGATAAGAAAATTAAGAGAATCATCCAGTCAAATATTTTAGGGTGATCATCTACAATATTTGTTTCCCTTGGACAGTGTACAAAGGATATTTTCACCAACTCTCTAGCTAGATGGTAACAACCATTATAGATGGCAGCTGCCACACCATCAGTATGATCTCTATTTTGCAGACTGTGCATCTTGCACATAATCAAGCTTGTTTGTAGCTGCACCAATAAATAATTTTTTACCATTCTTGACCTGTTCATATCAAAGGCTACAACAACAATATTTTTGATGACACCTGGAGAAGTGGAGGTAGTCTTCTCCAACCATAACGCTCGATCACATTCCTATTAGTGATGCCTTTGAAAAGTTTGCTACTAGTGTGCCATATCTTTTTATTGCGTGTAAGTCTTCGATTTTTATTGCATTAGATGAAGCCTTCTCCAACCATGCCTACGTGAAGCTACGACATGCTTTTAGGACTCATTGGCTACACTTTATGACTCAATTATCTTCGGATTAGAAGTGATTTTAGTTTAGATTCCATATCTACCCGAAGATATTTTATGGAGTATCCAAACAAAGCCGCCGCAGAAAGCGCAACTGCGCGCGCACCCTCGGCCCCCACGTGTCGCCTCGCCCTTCGCCCGTAGTACAAAGCCACAGATCGAACGCAGTGTCCACTCCAACACCAGCGCCGCTCGTCCAACAACCCCAGGCGCCGCTCGCTCCCCCTCCTCGGCTTCCCTCGCGATGGCGGCGCCGCCCCAGCCCCTGCCACCCTCTGCCGCGGCTAACGGCGAAGCGTTCCGGCTGGGGTTCATCGGCGCGGGGAACCTGGCCGAGAGCATCGCCCGCGGCGTGGCGGCATCGGGCGTCCTCCCCGCCTCCGCCATCCGCACCGCGCCCCACCGCCGCCCCGAGCGCGGCGCGGCCTTCACCTCCCTCGGCGCCCACATCCTGGGCTCCAACGCTCAGGTCCCTCGTCCCGTCGTCTCCCTTGCCTCAAGTGTTTTCGATCCATCACGCGCGCTAGACACTCCATAGCTTACGTGATGCTCTTTTCTTGCGGTAGGTTGTCCACGACAGCGATGTGATCGTCATCTCCGTGAAGCCTCAGATTGGTAAGTACGAAGTAGCACTATTGGCTCCAGAAACCATCCACTGATGTGTCTCGCGAACGTCTTTCTCGAGATATTTGCTACGAGATAGAGCGATGCAGATGTAACATTATGAGATTATGCACACATCAAATTGCAGTGAAGCAGGTGCTAGTTGAGCTGAAGCCCTTGTTGTCTGAAGAAAAGCTTCTTGTGTCCATTGCTGCAGGCATCAAAATGAAAGATTTACAGGTCAGTCAGTGTGCATTCAGGATTTACTCAACTTTCCTCACTCGTGACTTAAGTGGGCCTAGTAGGGTATGGACTGTGTGGTATATTGTCTTATCTATATTCAAGTTTAGAAGAAGCCAACTGATGCTATGTTTATTTATATGGTTAGCTCAGGACAAAAGCATCTTGCTTGACGCCACCTCTTTTTTGTCTTCAGATCTGTGAGGCACTGTTATTTACAATTTTAAATGCAGAGATGGATTTTGCCGCCTTTGTTGGTCCTAGCAAAACTAAGATAGGAATTTCCAAGTAAACACTACAAAGCTAAGATACATATAACTGTTTTTTATGTCCATTTTATATCAATGGTGGCCAGCCGCCAGATACTCGTTCAGTAGCTCCGAATTAATTTATAGAAATCCACCTCCTTTCTCTTTTAAGTTCGGTTGTAGTTTTGATCGGATCATTTATATGCAAAAATTGCCACAGCAACTGAAACTGTAGAAAATGGTCAAATTGGCCTCCATCAAAATATCAAACTGGAGCTATGCACCATTTTGTCTCCAGAAGAATAAGACTACCACTTACAAGCTACGACATAGTTATTCTCTACGTCAACATATTGCACCATTTTGATTTATTTTGCTCTTTAATTCCAGGATTGGTCTGGTCAGCGGCGAATTATTAGAGTAATGCCAAACACCCCTTCAGCTGTCGGACAAGCAGCATCAGGTAACATATGCTAACTATTTTTATTTTGCTTTATCCGTCCACCATAACACACACAAGTTATTGATATAATGATCTAGTCCTTATCAACTAATCAATCGACTAGAGTTATACGGTGATCTCTCTTTAATGATTTATCCTTCGTGTTTGTAAAATGCCAAGGTTTTACCTAAGTAGATATTGTTCTAAGCTCATTTCTTTTATAAGTTGAAAGATATTCATTAATAATTTTTTGCAATTTTGCTCTGCTGTATTAACTCTTGACTATCTGCTTATTGTAATGGACAACAATTTCTCTTCTTTGGTTTCTTCGGAAAAAAGGACTACCATTCTGTGATTTGAATTTTGATTCACGGTAGTCATTTTTTAATGCTAGTAAAATTTACTAAATGGAGGTAGTATGACTAGACACTTCCGTGCCATTTTTTACATAATTGAAATCGTATGTTTCTTTGCTCCAAGAAGACGGAGTGTCAATTGCTGATGTTGTTGCATCTTCTTAGTGATGTGTCTGGGAGAAATGGCTACTGAGAATGATGAAAATCGTGTAAGCAGCTTATTTAGTGCCATTGGAAAAGTTTGGACAGCTGAAGAGAAATATTTTGATGCTGTAACTGGCTTGAGGTATGTAACAGATTGCATATGAAACTTTAAGGAAGCTATAGGGCATGATCGTTTCGACAATGAACATGTATTTCCATCTATTTGAAAACAGTGGTAGTGGTCCAGCCTACATTTTCTTAGCAATAGAGGCCATGGCCGATGGCGGAGTTGCTGCTGGGCTTCCTCGGGATCTTGCTCTTGGTCTTGCATCTCAGACAGTGAGTGTTCATTCCACTATGATATAATGTGATACATTAGGTTTACATATGATGTTCCTTTGCATAGTTCCTTTGAGCATTATCTTGTACAGTTATTTAGCTGGAATATCTTGCATAGTTCATCTGTGCATTATGATTCATCGCAATCTGCGATATGAACGAATTAGTTTTGGTTCTCATTGTTTTTTTCTTCATGTGTCTAGTGATGCAATTTGTTATCTTCTAGATTTTCCCGTAACCCTTTTACCGTGTTATCTGTTACTTAGGTTCTAGGTGCTGCAACCATGGTAAGCCAGACGGGAAAACATCCAGGACAGCTGAAGGATCAGGTCACTTCCCCTGCGGGGACTACCATAGCTGGGGTTCATGAGCTCGAGAAGGGTTCATTTCGTGGGACACTGATAAATGCTGTTGTTGCCGCCACAACGAGATGCCGTGAACTGTCACAAAGTTAATCATCTTATTCTGGTAGCCATTATTAGGTCTGCCACAATTCCATAATAAGGATGTTTTTTGTCATCTCGCTAAATAACTTAGAATTTGTAGTACGAGATCCATACGGTGTTTAAGATATTTATTCAGGATGGGTATGGATTCAGCAGCTATATTTTGTTGAGTGTTTGGAGTATGATGGTACGTTGCAGGCTGTCTGGAAACGTTGGAATACCCTTTCACAAGATTAGCACAAATTATGGCCAAACATTCGCATACATAGAAAGTCAACCGACTGTACAGCCATGTATATTGACATCCAAAACAGCATAAAGCCATCGTTTTTGACAGTACAGGTTAAATGATATCATTTAAAGTCTGTCCAATAGCCTTGAAATGGGTATGAAGTTGGGTACATAATATGTCATACATGCCAACAATTTTGAGATCGGACCTTATGGACAAGGTTCTCACAACAACCTCACATTCGTTACCATGGTCCTATTATATACATTGAACTTTCAATGCCTTCGGCTGCAGAAATATCACATGTAATTGCGAGAATACCATCGATCTTCAGGAGACCATTTGTCTTCATACCTACCAAGCGAGTACCCAACAGCAGGTACATCAACAAGATGTAGAGGATCAGGTTCTATACCATAGTCTGTCAGTGGTCGGTGCTCAAGAACCTTGTCATGGTCAATAACAAAATCTGGAATTTCGATTTCCCCCTTTTTAATGTCCCCCCAGAGGTATTCCAGTCGACTAACATACTTGATTTTCCAATATAACCTGCAGGTAACAATTAACAAAAGTGAGGAAAAATGTTTACTCAAAACTGAGTGGTATTTAAGCTGCATTAGGACTGAGAAGTCAAATCAAATAACTATTCTCATTCTGAGTTAACATACGGAGATGATATGAGTTCAGCATAATGATTGTTGGCCAAACAGTATAAAGTTGAGGATTGTAGCTTCCCACCAATAGTTTGTCAAAATACTAAAGGGTGTAAATTAAGAATAGAGCAGCAAATGAGACTTGATAGTTTCTCCTCACCGCCTGTCCATTTAAACCAGTTACATAAAATAGTAACACAACCGTGGCTGGCCAGTTGGCAGAATTATTGTCAAGCCGGATGCGGTCAGCAAACATGTAAAATTTTACTAGTTTTCTCTATATTGTGGGAAGGACTCTAAACTACAAATAGCCTTACAAAAATATAATACAACAACAACAACTAAGCCTTTTGTCCCAAACAAGTTGGGGTAAGCTAGAGATGAAACCCAATAAAAAATTCATAAATCAAAAGATAAAAGAAAATGACTTGAAAAGAAAATTATGGTTCAGGCACGTGGATAGCTAATTTCAACGCGGTCCTATTTAGAGACAAATCTTTAGATACATTCTAATCTTTTAAGTCTCTTTTTACTGCCTCTTCCCATGTCAATTTTAGTCGCCCCCAGCCCCTCCTAATATTGTCGATAGATCTTAGAATACAGCTATGCACCGGTACTTCTGGAGGACTCCGTTGGATATGTCCAAACCATCTTAGCCGATGTTGGACAAACTTCTCTTCAATCGGTGCCACCCTCACCCTATCACGTATATCCTCATTCCGAATTCCATCCCTTCTTGTATGTCCATAGATTCACCGTAGCATACGCATCTCTGTGATAGTTATTTGCTGGATGTGTTGTCTTTTAGTGGGCCAACATTCTGCTCCATACAACATCGCAGGTCTAATCGCCATCATATAAAACTTACCTTTTAGCTTCTGTGGGACCTTTTTGTCACAAAAGATGCCAGATGCTTGTCGCCATTTCATCCACCCTGCTTTGATTCTGTGGCTAACATCCTCATCGATACCACCATTGCTCTGTAGCATTGATCCCAAGTATCGAAAAGTGTCTTTCTTGGGCACTATTTGTCCTTCTAGACTGACATCTCCCTCCTCACACCTAACACCACTGAAATCGCACCTCATATACTCGGTTTTGATTCTACTAAGTCTAAACCCTTTCGATTCTAAAGTTTGTCTCCACAGCTCTAATTTTCTATTGACACCCATCCTACTCTCGTCTACTAGCACCACATCGTCAGCAAAGAGCATACACTAAGGAATATCTTCTTGTATATCCCTCGTGACTTCATCCATCACTAAGGCAAAAAGGTATGGGTTCAAGGCTGACCCTTGATATAGTCCTATCTTAATTGGGAAGGCATCGGTCTCACTGTCACAAGTTCGAACACTTGCCACAACGTTATCGTACATATCCTTGATGAGGGTAACGTACTTTGTTGGGACTTTATGTTTTTCTAGCGCCCACCACATGACTGCTCTTGGTATTTTGTCATATGCCTTCTCCAAGTCAATGAATACCATATGTAAATCCTTCTTCTGCTCCCTATATCTCTCCATAAGCTGGCGTAGCAAGAAAATCGCCTCCATGGTCGATCTTCCGGGCATAAAACTAAATTGATTTTTTGTTACGTTCGTTAATGTTCTTAGTCGATGCTCAATCACTCTCTCTCATAACTTCATAGTATGACTCATAAGCTTAATTCCCCGATAATTAGTACAGTTTTGAATATCTCCCTTATTTTTTAAGATAGGTACCAATATACTTTTCCTCCACTCTTCGGGCATCTTGTTTGACCGAAAGATACGGTTGAATAGCTTAGTTAGCCATACTACTGTCATGTTTCCAAGACATCTCCACACCTCAATAGGGATATCATCAGGGCCCAACGCCTTGCCTCTTTTCATTCTCTTTAGGGCCTCCTTAACCTCGGGCTCCTGGATCCTCCGCACGAAAGCCTGTTGGTGTCATCAAAGGAGTCGTCTAACTCAAGAATAATGCTCTCATTCCCACCGTTGAACAATCCATCAAAGTAATCTCTTCATCTGTTCTTGATCTCCTTGTCTTTCACTAGAAGCCGATTTGTCTCGTCCTTAATGCATTTAACTTGGTTGAAATCACTTGTCTTCCTCTCACGAATTTTAGCCATCTTGTAGACATCATTTTCACCTTCCTTTGTGCCTAATCGCTGGTATAGCTCATCATAAGCCCGCCCCCATGCTTCACTCACAGCTCGCCTTGCTTTCTTCTTGGCATCTTTATACTTCTTCATGTTGTTTGTGCTTCTGTCATGATACTAGCACTTATAGCATTCTTTCTTTTCCTTAATAGCCTTTTGGACATCCTCATTCCACCACCAGGTGTCTTTAGGTTCGCATTTCTTTCCTTTGGTCACTCCAAGCACCTCTCTAGCCACCCTTTGAATGCAAGTTGTCATCTTCATCCACATGTTATTCGCGTCTTCCTCTTCGTTCCATGGTCCTCCTGCAATCATTCTATCCTTAAAGATTTGTTGTGCTTCCCCTTTGAGTTTCCACAACTTTGTTCTCATAATTTTGTCACCTTTTTTCCGAGGAACCCGTAAAAGAAAGCGAAAATCAGCCACCACCAGCTTATGTTGTGGGATAACACACTCTCCAGGTATCACCTTGGAATTTACACAAGCACGTTTATCCACCCTCCTAGTAAGGACAAAATCAATTTGGCTGGAGTGCTGAGCAGTACTAAAGGTCACTAAATGGGATTGCCTTTTCCTAAAAAAGGTGTTAGCTACCATCAGATCGAAAGCTAGAGCAAAATCTAATATGTCCTTGCCCTTTTGGTTCCTATCGCCATACCCAAAGCCCCCATGCACCCCCTCAAACCCCACATTTGATGTGCCCACATGACCATTGAGATCTCCTCCTATGAAGAGTTTATCATTAGTAGGTACACTTCTAACCATGTCCTCTAAGTCTTCCCAGAATTGCCTCTTCATACTCATATTAAGACCTCCTTGTGGGGCATAAGCACTAATAACATTCAGGACCAAATCCCCAATAACTAGCTTGACTAGGATAATCCTATCTCCTTGTCTCCGGACGTCCACTACTCCATTCTTGAGGTTCTTATCAATCAGAATGCCTACACCATTCCTATTCCCAACTAACCCTGAGTACTATAGATTGAAACCAGTATTCTCTACCTCCCTCGCCTTCTGGCCCGTCCATTTAGTCTCCTGGACACAAAGGATATTTACACGTCTCCTAATCGCAACATCAACTAACTCTCGTAGCTTTCCAGTTAAGGACCCTACATTCCAACTACCCACACGAACTTTATTTGCATCGACTAGCTTCCTTACCCTTCGCATTCGTCGAGCAAAATGCGAAGACCCTTGCACACTTGTCGCTACATCCGGGCGCTGATGTAGCGCGCCACTAAGGGAGTGACGACCCGGCCCTTGCTCATTTAACACCACACCCGAGTTCCGATATGACGCGCCGCTAAGAGGGTGACGCCCCAACGAATTTCTATTGGGTTTCATATCCATAAGAATGGCTGGGTTTTTACGTTAGCTCGCCAAGCCTAGCACAACCCTCCTCCTTTACCCGGGTTTGGGACCGGCCACGGCGGAGTTCCTTACAAAAAAAATATATGCTGGTTTTTTTAGCTATATTTGTTCTGTCCAATATTATTATAAAGCAACACGATATGTTTCTACGTTGTAATGTTCAAGAACGAGAGAATACTGACCCTCCGCTTAAGAAGAGCCTGCCATACGTGGCGATGGCCAATCTGGAGCGAAGCCCAGGATGCAAGAAGTACAATATTTGCAGCCTTTCCTTGTATTCAGGTGGAAGTTCTTCATAAATCCCCCTCAAGATTGACATCCCAGGGTTGTTATCATCTGCTTGTACAGTGCTGTGCATGTACAAAATGCAGAATGGACCCTCTGGCAGCTCGGCGCGGAGCTTGTGAAACACATACCTCTTCAGACGTTCACCATCTATAACAGGAGCTGGAATTCCAAAAGCAAATGCTATGTTAGCGTTGGCAATGAAAGGAGAGAGGTAGGAACTAATATTGCATAGAGCTGGTAGCATCATAACATCATGTTACTACTGGTAGTTATCAGATTACCACTATTCAACAGACAGAACAAACACCAGCTTTCAGCCAATATACTAACTGGCACTGATCTCGATAAATAAAGCTAATTCGTCGTACCAAATAGATTATCCAACTTGGAGTTAGATCAATTTGGTAAGGAACCATCCTCTACTAGCAAAGCAGCTATATACAAACTAGATTACCATTGAAATGAAGAATCATGAACTGTGCATCTCCGATATCCAAACTCTTCAATTTTCTGAACTTACTTCACACGAGAAAGGCTAGTTACTCGAGAGATAAAACAGAAGCTCGTGCGCAGGAAAACTGCAACCCAGTTCTCCATTAGATCTTTGTAGATATACCCAAATCCCAAGTAGAGCAAATATTTCCACTACATAGATATCCCATCTAATGCAGCTACGAGCTAACCGCGAATAATTCATCGAATGATTCGCACCAAACCCTAAGCACGCATCACGAATCCCAACAACCAATTAATAAATCTCGGTCGAGGACGACGGGAAGTAACAGGAGGGGTTTTGTTGCGCACCAGGGAAGAACTTGCCGACGATGCGGACGATGGACCGGCCAGACCTGTCGGTGCCCTGCACGCGGACGACCTGGAGCTCCTCGAGGTCGGGGAAGTCGTCGGCGAGGTCGGGGGCGCAGTCGTGCCACTCGTCGCGGTCGGCGGGGGAGGAGAGGAGCGCCGCGCCGGCGTCCACCGGGAAGTCGGACCCCAGCACCACCACGGAGAAGTCCCTTCCGCCGCCGGAGCCCCGATGCGAGCGCCATGGCCGCCCCGGAGTCGCAGTCGCGATCGCAGCCTCCCACTCTTGAGTTCCGAAGAGCCCAACTGCCTCCGCTCCGGGTGCGGCTCGAGCTTGTCCACGTCAGCACCACACGACCAGCCCACAGTCTTTCCTGGGCCGGCGGTGGGCCCATCTAAGACGTGAATTCCTATGTCCGCCGTGCTTGTGCGCTTGCACGTTATATTCCTCTAAAGGTATCTTTTTTAGCGAGAAACAACGGGTGCAACTCATAAACGTACACATTCACGTATTTATAGAACGCTCTATTAATCATGTAGGTTGTTATTACTGAAAGAATATACAGAGGCCAAAACCTAAGGTTTAATCTCTGGGTAGAATATTCCTGGTGGAATGGTGGGCAGACATCGAAGCAACAGTTTGATTTTCTTTAGAAAGACTCTTTTAATTATACATCTGTACACATACCACCACATGTATGTACTCACACGAGCGTACCTCCTAATCACACGTTATAATTGAAGAGACCAGGAATAAATCTAGAATCCTGATGGATAAAGTCATACCTCTCATTAACGCTACCACCTCACCAATAGATGGTTCTTTTACAAAAAGAATTAATGCACACATATTTATCTTTCCCCAATACAAACAATATGATTGCACCTTTCAAAAGTAAGCTGTGCATACACGAACAAGTAAAAAAATTTCATATCTCATTTACCACCAGGAAGATTTGATGCTCTAGGATTTAGCACCCAACGTGCCATTATGATTCCTCTACAAAGAATGAACAGAGATAGAGCTCCTCTAAAAATAATGCTCCGCTCCTTACTGTTGCAAAGACCGCCGAGTTGGAAACGTATCGCATAATATGTCACGACATGTAGGATCCACATGTCATCCTCGTTTTGGGATGGCAGTGTGCAATTTTCTTTGAATTTGCTAGAACACAGCCGGTAGGTCCATACTCAGATCGGAACACGGATAGATATCAATTCGACGAGCAAATCGCTCACCATCGATAACAAGGACTTTATCAGTGTAAGATGGGAAACGCCCGCAGTCCAGACATCTAGCCAACTTAAGTAGAGTTAGTTGGTGCAATAGATGGAGAGTGGAGAGAGAACAATGCAATATGGTCTCTGGCAGCGGCTGAAGGGAACCGAAGCCTACCATTCCAAGCTGGGAGGATTGATATCTATCGAAGAGAAGAGAAGAGTACAGATATACCAGAGAGAGAGAGTGATACGATTATCGCTAAGTGGAGCATTTTGTGTCCTGAATCTGGTTATAGAAATGAGTTCTTTTCTCAAGTCTGATACTAGAAGTTAGCTTAGCAAACATGAAAACTAGAAACCAAATTACTTAAGCCATTCAATTCCTTTTAGGGGTGGGGTCAGGGGGAAACCTTTCTTACCTGCTCGAACTGAGCCATTTTAAATTTTCTTAAATTCTAGCTGACGTGCTCTAGCTATTGCTGCTTTGAGCACCGCCACGTAGTGAGACGGAGCAACCGATGATGTGGAAGTGGTGTTGGCAGCAGAGCTGAGGAAGGTGAGCCCGCGTGAAGGGTTAAGTGTAGGGGTTCAGAGTTGGGGGCACCGGTGCTAGAGAAGAAAATCGTGCCTCCTCAGACATAGAGGGATGGTCGGGGTGGCACGGGGGTTGCGGGCAGGAGAGACAGCCGATGGACAAGGTCGAATGGCTGGTCGATGAGGAGGGTTGGAGGATGGTGGCGAGGCAGCGCGGGTGGCAGTGATGAAGACAGCAACGGTGCTTGGTGTAGGCTAAGAAGAAGACAATGACACGTTAAGTGAGGAGACAGCCGGTGGACGAGGTTGAATGGCGGGTCGATGAGGAGGGTTGGAGGATGGTGGCGAGGCAGTGCGGGTGGCAGTGATGAAGACGGCAACGGCGTTCGGTGTAGACTAAGAAGAAGACAATGACACGTTAAGTGAGGAAGAAAAAAAGAGATAAGGACAAAGGCTATTAGACGAAGATCCAATGGTTGGACCAGGCGACTGTGCATTAGAGGAAATTAATTGGTTACGTGATGCTCAAATGCTCTACAAGTCGGCCACTACCATGTAAAGTATGATCCATAGGTAGCAGCAGTCTAGCACGTACGTACAGTGGCTCTGCAGTTACCATAACAAGAAAAATCTCCTGCGAAAGGGTGGTCCGTCCAAAGGGGAATTTTGGCGAGTGAATCATCGCCATATGTCAAAAAGGAAGGCAGCAGCTTTGGCTGTGGATGAATGAATTAAGAGCCTGTTTGGTTGGGCTTCCAGCCAGCTTTCCATTGGGAAAAGCTGAAGCCCAACCAAACACCCAGCTTATGGAGTGACTTTTGGGAACAGTTGCTTTAGCTTTTGGGGCAAGTGAAGTGCAAATGGAGCGATTAGAAAAAGCCTCGTAGAGGCAGCTTCCCATAATATGCACTAACCATCTAGCCACTTAACACCTCGATTTCAAAAAATTTACAGCCAAACTGCCCTTTCCCATCCCGCACCGCCCCGCACCGCTCTGCCCGAGCTCGGCCCCTCCCCGCTCGAGCTCTTCCCCACCCTGCCCGAGCTCTTCCCCGCCGGCGGCAGCGCTCCTCCTGGCCGCCCTTCCCCCCGCCTTCCCCTGCGTGGGCGGCAGCCGCGACGGCCCTGCGCGGGGCGCACCACCGTCGCGCCAGATCTGAGGTCGCCATGTCCCCCGAGCAGCTCGCCGAGCTCGCGGAGACATCCTCGCTGGATTCGAGGGGGATGGCAGCGCGCGGAGCACGGGAGGGTGGCGGCCGAGCACCGATGCGTTGGTCCACGCCGAGCACCGACGCCTCCAGCACCGGATCCGCATGTCCTCCGCCGGTCCTCCCCCTCCGCATCCGGTCCTCCTCCAGATCGGGCCGCGATACGACTTGCTGCTCCCGCCGGTCCTCCCCCTCCGCATCCGGTCATGGGCGTCCACCGCCGCGCGTCTCCTCCGGCTCTAGCAGAGCTGCGCGCTTCCTCCGCCGCCCTCGTCCTTCTGCATGGCCACGGGGCGCTGGACCCGGAGCCGGCGGTGGTCGCCGGAGCTAGAGGCGGCGGCGGTGTCAATGGGGAGGCGGCGGCGGTGTCACAGTTAGAGCCGGCGGTGGAGTTGGGCCGGGGTGGCCGATGCCCCCGGCCCCTTTTTATTTTTATTTTTATTTTTTATTTATATTTATTATTTTCTGTAATTTATAGTATAAACAAGTATTTTTATGTATATTTATTCTTTTCTGTAAATTTAGTTTAAGCAAGAAATTATATTCTATTTGTATTTGTAATTTGTAATTTTTTATTTTTATTTGTATCATTGGATCGAACCTCAGACAATGTCGATTTTAAAATTTTGTTCAAGTTGATCTTAGGGGTATTTCAGACAATTCTTTCATATACAGTCAACAGCCACAGCCCAACCAAACACGCACGACCATAAACTCACGTACCAACAGCCACAGCCGCTATTTCAAACAGTCAGCCAACAGCCGCAGCTCCAATAGCCACAGCCCAACCAAACAGGGCCTAATGATTCGATCGCCAGCTGTTGCGTTGCTCCTCCTATCCTCAACAACTACATGGCAATGCCGGAACCAAGAATATAAGCAAAGTACTGTGCAGATGAAACACTAATCGAAGTAGTAATTACTAATAATGCGCGGTAGTGTCCAGCTGAAAAGAGATGTTTTCCAATAGGAGATGATGCGAGCGTACACTTTCTGAAACTCTGAATCGAAAGTGGTGCAGATTTGCTCGATGGAAAGACTTCGATGAGCCATGACCATCGTTTCAGGTTTTTTCTTCTTTCTAGACATTCTATGGTTTCAGTTTGCATGATGCAGTGATGCGTGAGCCATTCTTTTCCACCGAAGAAAACAGGGAAATGCTTTTCGGGGATGGAAACAGAACGGAAAGTCGCTGGAGCTGCCACGGTTGCAAATTCCGTGAAAGTTCCGACAAGCCAACCTTTTTGTCCAGGTTTTCCGACAGGTTGAATGTTACACGAGAGTTGAGTTGAAATAGCTGAATTCCACGGGGATCTTCAGAGCGTCGTAACATGGAGAAGGGGAAGCGTCGCGTGCTTTCCATGACAGGAAAAATCCAACGTCGCCTAAGAGCATCCACAGCAGGATCTGAAAACGGTTCCCTATAGCTAAATAATAGGGATTTTCGTTAAAATCGTCCTCCCAGCAGGTTCCCTAAATCATTCCGCATCCCTGTTCGTTCCCTATCTCACTTCTCAGAATCCCCAATTCTACCACACATCCACCGTTCTCCAAAACCCAACCGCAGCTCCGGAGGTCTCCTCCCCGCCAGATCGCGCATCGCCCTCGCAGTTCTTTCCGCGGTGTTCTTGGTTGAGAAGCTCACCGACGACGGCCGAGCGGGGAAACAGGGAGGCGGGCTTCTAGCGGAGACGGCAGCGGTGGCGCGGCATCGTTGGTGGCGGGGCGGAGCACGGGACGACAAGGTGGCCGCGACGGGGACGAGCAGCCCCGTCGGCGGCGGCGTTGAGCTGTGGCGTCCGGAGCTCGGGTGGCAACAGCGAAGTCGACGGCGGCGTTGGTGGAGAACAGCTGGGGTCAGAGCTCTGGGACGTCCTGCGGAGCGGCGAGCTGCAGACGGTGAAGGAGGTCGGCGACGGGGCCGGGGACGGATGCGCCGGGGCGGTGTCGTCGAAGGCGGCGTCGAACCCCGGGGGAGGGGCGTGGTCGACTGCGGTAGAGACGAACGGGTTCCGGCCGTCGGTTGGGAGAAGAGGTTGGGGGCGAGCGGCGAGCTGCTCGGATTCGACGGCGGCCGGGAGCTAGACGGTGCGGCGCGGGGTGTTGAACCTGGCGGGGCAGGCGGCAAGCACTCAGTGGTGAGGTGCTGTCGTTGCCGGCGAGGGGAGCTCCAGGAGGCGGCTGGGGCGTAGAGAAGCTAGGAGGCGGAGGAGCTACGAGGTGGTGGCGTCTCCGATGAAGCTGCCGAGGGCGAGATCGCTGCCGACGGGAGAGACTAGGGGCGGTGCTTGGTGGTAGTTATAAGAAATTAATAAAATATAGAATTGTGGGATATAGGGAATGAGATTTAGGGAAGCTGTTGGAGTAAAAAGAGATATAGAGAATGGATTTTTTTAGGGAAGCTCCCCATATGGAGATATAGGGAACGGGATTTGGGGAAGCTGCTGCGGATGCTCTAAGGTCATAGACGAGATGCCTCTCCACTTAACAGGCTCTGATTTCTCATACTTTACGTAACTCGTATGGAACGATCACGTTTATCAGGTTTAGCAGAAGACATTACCAAATGCAACCTGCCTCCTAGGGCCGTATGATTGAAGGGAAAAGAAGAGAAGACAGATCGGAGGCACACGCTATGAACAGAACAGAACAGAACAGCACAGCATGTTCAGCACCTGGAACAAATCTAAACAAACACGAAGCTAAACAGTAAAAAGAAAGTTACCACACGCCTAACTTAATTAACCATGTCCATGGGTAGCTGTAAAATCTACGTCTCCTTCGCGCAAATACGGGAGGGAGCGTGGCCGCGCGCGCGCCGGCCGCTGGCGGTCAGTCGAACCTGCGGCCGCGCCAGGCGGAGACGGAGAAGAGCGCGCGGTCCTGCCAGCAGAGGAAGAAGGTGCCCTTCTCCTCCCGGACCTTGAAGCCGTCGCACCCCAGGCCCTGCGCCACCCGCCGCGCCTGCAGCAGCGCGTAGTAGCTCAGGGGGACGCGCCCGAACCCGGCGGCCTCCATCCGCCGCGCCCACCGCTCCAGCCGCTCGTGCCGCTCCCGCCGCTCCGCCCCGTCGCACGCCACGATGTTCTTGATCTCCTCCCCGAGGAGCCACCGCTCCACGCGCGCGCGCTCCACGGACCCCCGAGCCGCGCCCACCTCCAGGCAGTCGAACAGCGCCGCGTAGTAGTTGAGCGCCTCCACGAACCGCTCCGTCAGCCCCGGCGTGTTGTGGCTCGCCTCCTGTTCCGTGACCACCATCAACTTCGGCGACAGCCCCCACAGCGCGCTCAGGAACGCGTCCGCGCGGGACGTCGACGGGGACAGCCCGGACTCCGGGCTCCGCCTGTCCTTGTCCCCGGCTGCGGCGGCGGCGGCGGCCGTGGTGGCAGCGTCGTCGTCGGTGGCCAGCAGGCAGTGCAGCTGGAGGCTGGAGCTGATGGCCAGGGCCTCGCCGGTCTTCACGCGGAGGGACTCGACGTCGAGGGCGTCGAGGCGGGTGACCACGGGGTTGAACTGGAATGGCACGTCCAGGCGCTCTGCTTCTTTTGTGAGGACCATGGCCGTCTGGACGAGGAGGTCCTTGTGCTCGTGAACGGCGGTGAGGCGGAGGTGGGGCGGGCCCTCGGGGCGCGCGGCGAGGAGATGGAGCAGCTCGAGCCATTGGGCCGCGTCCGCGCCGCCGAGGTCGATGACGTGGACGATCTTCTCGGACTCCATGGTCTCGAGGATGGACTGGTTGGCCGCGGCGCCGGCGAGTCGGAGGAAAGGGCAGAGGTCGAGGAAGTGCCGGCGCGCGGCGGCGACTTCCGCCGGCGCGGGCGCCGCGCGCGGCAGGAGCAGCGCCCTGCACAGCCCCGGCCACGCTCGGAGCGCGCGCCGCGCGAGGGCCTCCGCGAAGGCCGCCGCCACGCGCTGCATGGCGTCGCCGTCCGGCGCGGCCAGCGACGCGATGTGCTCGAGCGCGGCGTTGGCGGAGTCGAGGCGCCCTGCCGCCGCCGCCGCCGCGCAGTTGAGGAGGAGGTGGATGAGGCAGAGCCCGCGCTCGTCGGACCGCAGCTCCCGCAGCATCCAGGGCGGCGTCGCCGTGGCCGCGGCGGCGCCCGGGTGGAGCGGCATGTTGGAGAAGTTCTGCAGCGGGGATGATGTCACCGACGAGGACGAGCCTTCGTCCTGGATCATCAGCCTCGCCAGCGCTGCTGCTGATGATATACTCCTCCACAGAGTTAAAGCTGCCTCCTTTCTCTCTCTCTCTCCACTGGTATGGATGATTTATACGGCTGCCGAAATGGTAGTATGACACAGGCACGGGCGCATTTGAGGTTCTTGAGGTTTTCGCGTCTGACACCACAACGAGCAGTAATAGTAGGAGACCTGCAAAAGGCTGCGCCTGCGTGCAAAGAGAGGGAGCAGGGACTGAGCAACAAATCCATTAATAACAAACTAAGCATCCTTGAATAAACGATGGATTAGATTAGGCGACGAAACGGAACGGGTGAATGGCGATCACGGCAGAGAAGAGAAGAGAACAAGCAGAGGAGAACAAAGGCCAGAACGCCAAGCGGATTGCAACAAGCTGCAACAGCTCAAGAAACAAGAATACAATTCCCCGGTCAGATTTCTCAGAGCAGGGGCGGGAGAGAGGACAAAAGGAAATCACCACCATTTATTTCTGCACTTACCAGGCATGCATCAGTGGACTTTACCGTGTGTAGCATTTACACAGGCTCATCAGACTAGCACAGAGAGAGAGAGAGAACGGGCAAAGCAAATACAGCATAGCAGCAGCACCCTATCTCAAAACCAGAAAAGACCAAAGGAGAAGAAAAGAAATGCTCACCTCAAGGAGCCAGGAGAGCAGCGCCGTATCACCTTCGCCTGATTGACTGTGAGAGAGGATGCGAATATAGCAGCAGAGGGGGAGAGGCAGAGACAGAGACAAGATCTAGAGAGAGAAAGAGGGGGAGCTATGCAAGAGAGATATAGAAGGCAGGGGAGGGGAGGAGAAGGGGAAGAAGGATGAGGAAGGCAGGGGAGCAAAGCAAGGCGAGGCGAGAGAGAGAGGGAGAGAGAGCAGGGTGTGTCTTGGAGTTTTGGGGGGGCGTCCGCGACAAAAGGCGGAGGAGGGTTTTGTCTGGATCGCGCTTGTCTCGACCCGCGCAAGCCCACGCCGGCGTGGACGGGAGCTGAGCAACCAAGGAATTTTTGTGGAGTGCACCGTCCCCCTTCTATTCTCCCTTAATCTTAGGTAGACGGACCCTCTACCTAGCTAGCTAGCGTACGGTCGGTTACCCGTAGCTGCTCGTCGTTAGCCGTTTCGTTTACTACTAAAACCCTCCCTTTCCTTGCGATTATTATTATCGGTCAATTCTATAATTCTAGACTGTAATATAACTGCTTAATTAATTCTGTGGATTATCTATTTCTCAGTTGAGTGACAAATAAGAATTTCTTAGTCGATGATCATGAACGTCTGGTTCTTCATATAACGGAAATATGATAGTTATATGTTTTAGTAATTATGTGTAACTTTAAGTTTAGAAATGTGAAACTAGTTAGTTGCATACTTTTAGACCCAAAGTAGCGTGTGTTTTTTCTTATAACTATAAATTTAATAATAATGTACATTTGGCTAACTTAGAAATAATAATCTCTTAAAGAATTTAGAAAAAACAAATCCGTTGATTCTATCATGACCAACATTTGCAGGAATATTTCAAAGTTGGTACAGTAAATTTGGAGGACATAGCAGTATATTTTGGGTTGAGTTATAGCACTCGATCGGTATGTTTTGTACAGTCCTTGACTTTAGTTTTTGCCTTGTTTAGGTAGGGCACTGTTTGGTACGAGCGATACCAAGCACTGCTTTTTGGTATTCCGGGGGAGGACAGGGCTGGATGCGCAAGAGTGGTGGTGGCTTTTGGTACTCGTACCATCATCCATCGATAGCATTTTGGCGCAATAAATTAGTAAACCCCACGACTCTTGTCGTGACGTGGCGAGAGGAAGAATAAGTAAAGGGGCATGGCGTGTCCGGGTCGGCCTCGTTATTCCTCCAGCCCCGCAACGCGACAAAACCTCCCCACTCCTTCCCTTCGTCCACTCCTGGCTCTCTCTCTCTCTCTCTCTGCTCTTTGAAAAACAAAGCTAAAACCCACTCGCTAGCTGCTAAAAAGGGAGAAGAAACAAGAGGGAAAACCTAAGTGTACATCTTGCACGGCATCTATAAAGTGAGATGATTTATACGGAAAAAATGGGGCTGCTAGCTAGCTGAGCAAATAGTGATCCAGCTTCTTGCTTGTTGCTACTACTAGCTAGAAATTAAAAAAAAACCGTGTGAAAGCTCCCTACCAGTTAAAGATTATTTGACAGAAAAATCAACGCTCAGAGTCAAAACACACCCCAGCAGAACTTGGACCCGTCGACCCGGCCAGCACAAAATAATTTCGAATACGAGCACGTTAGCCAGGCGCCGATCCATGTGCATCCAAAAGAACCAAAAGCAGGACGCAAATCCAACAAATCCAAATCCAAATCCAAAGAGGTAGATGCAGAGGCAGAGGGCAGAGGGCAGGCAGGAGGCAGGAGGCAGTGCGCCCCAGTTAAGGGACGGAGTCGTCGTCGCCTAGCGAGTTGGCGTGGCGCGCGGCGTCCGCGTCCGCGTCCACCGCACCCCCTGTTAAAAGACGAGACGACAAGGGGAGGTTTTGAGAAGCGGACGCTTGTGTGGGGCGCGCCACGGCACCTCTCCTCCTCCCCCTCCCCGTCATCCTCTCCAGGATCACCCGTCCTTTTGGCCTTGGCAACGTCGTGGCTACGACAGCTTCCTCCATGCGTGTCTCTTTGCTTCACCGGACGCCGGCCGTGACCGCGCGCCCGCCGGGGCCGCCCCGCCGGACGTTGCGAACCTGGGAAGCTAGCTTTGGCCCGCCGTTTCGACTTTTTGGACCAGCTGGACTGCTCGCTCGCTGCCTAGCTAGCTTCTTCTCCATCATGCAAGTATCGTAGCACGGTAGGAGTGCTTGTACGTACGATGCATGCTATCAGCTGCACGTGATTTCTTTTGGATCTAATTAATCACCGATCGATATGTGTGACCAGTACGTGCTGTGCATGCATATATGTGCTCTGCATTGTCATGTGACGAGTTGCTTGTGCTTGTATGGTGGTCGTTTCGAGTATTTGTGTATGCTGTTCATCCTAGCTTTGTGGGACGGTTTGTGCAAACAAGCTGTAATTAACATGCAGTCTATGACATATACTATGTAACTCCACTTGGCGAGTTTTTGAGAACGGTAGGGAAAGTCGTTCGACGCTTTTATAAAGTTGCTTCTACGAATTAATTAGTACTACTGCGAAAAAACAAACAAATCTCTTATATTATTAAAATAACTAGTACAGTGTCCCGCGCAATTGCGTTTTTAATTATCTTTATGTTTTTTATCTGTACGTGTGATATTATATCAGTACAGGAAATAAAAATTTAATTCACGAGTTGGCCTGTTAGACATTGTATTGAGCCGTCTATTTAGGTACAGTTATGATGATTTATCGGATGTGATCTGTTTAGGTGCAATTATGAAGATCTATCGGCTATGATCTATTTAGGTGCAGTTGTGAAGATCTATCGGCTGTGATCTGTTTAGGTATAGTTATGAAGATCTATCGGTTGTGATCTATTTAGGTACAGTTATGAAGATCTATCGGTTGTGGTCTACTAATAATAAAAGGTCCACCAAATTAACGATCGGATGTTTTGCTTTTCTGTGAGAATTTCTAGTCTTTCTCTATTTTTTCTATTGTATTCTGCTTTTAGTATATAATAGATAGATTAAGAAAGCTATGTTTTAGCTAATATTATTTTAATATGCTTTAGCTAATTCCCTAATTGGATACATTTGTGGCTAATTGACTAACTGGGTAGCACATCGTAACTAGGAAGCACCAATTGCATGCCTACTAGCTGAGTATTGTATCAAGAAAATTAACATCACGTGATTAAATTAAACGTTACAGTATATATTATTTTACTAATGATTTCATTAACCTTGTATTCTATTTACACACACAAAATACGGAAAAGAACGAAAAATGAGAAAGGAAAAATAATAATTTACAGCCCACCGCTACGACATGGTCACGATCAACGATCTCTCACGCATGAGTATGTAGCTTCCAAGATATAGTGCATGTTTGGTTTGTGCCAAACTATATCCAAACTAATGAGCCGGACAAAGTGTGGCTCGTCACCAAAGAGTGACCAACAAATGAGCACCACAAATCTGGCAAGCTTAGCTAAAAATGATTCTATGACATGTGGGTCATAGTGTTAAGAGATCGAGTGAAGCTATAACTATCACAGTAAACCAAACAATGGCATAACTTTCTCAACCAGATTGTGGCAAACTCTCGCCTCCAATAATGTGCGATGGTCCAGGAATTTGACGCCACTTCTACATTAGTGGGTTGACTACCCAATATTATATTATACCTTGCTCTAGCCCTGGAAATCGCAATATTAATTAGAGAGAAAAATATACATCGTTGATTATGGTTAATATGCATTATAACAGTATAGATTAATTAGTCCAAGTATAATGATTTAACCAAACGAATCTATATCTCTGATTGTGACGGGTTTAGATTATAACATCAGTTAGTCTAGATAGATAATACTCGATCTATCTAGCAATTATATTAAAAATAATCTGTCCACAATATTACCACATAATATTTGTAGACGAAAATATGGAAATAATTGAAATTAAAAAGTTTGTATTAGCACTAATGAACAAATTCTGATATTCATAAATCGGAAATAGTACGATTCTACGAACCTAGCTTCTTGTGTACGACCACAACGTGAACGACCAGCCTGAGATACTACACGGGAAGTGTGACGAGTATCTTGCACATGCACCGATACACCTCGGACAAGGAGCAGAAGCTCAACGGAGCGTTAGGGCCTCACAAAGATGCAATCGAAGTACAAGAGCAGAGTTGATACGGAGGAGGGTGTTTAGGGCCCAAATCACTATATTGACCCATTTTAGATACTTTAGCACGAAATGCCCCTAGTTTGAAACTTTTTTGAAATCTGACCCTTTCGGCTAACGCCACCCACGATAGCGTGTGACTGCGAGGGCTAACGCCACGGTCAATGACGTTCGCCCCGGGTCCACGCTCGGCCCGTTCGGTTGACCCCGCTGACATGGCGAAGTTCTGGACGCCACGGACACTAGCGTTCGCAGGCAGAGCCGAACGCTGTGGGCACTGGCGTTCGCAGGCGGTAGCCGAACGCCACGACCTCCGGCGTTAGCCCCCCAAAGGGTTAAGTGGCCTGGGGGCCGCGGGTGGGCCCCACCCACCCACTTAGCCCCCAGGCTTCTTCCTCCTCACCCCACCCGAGCCGTTGCCCTCTTCCCCTCTCTCTCCCCCACTCAATCTCCTCTCAAATCCCTCTAAATCGGCGCCATTTTTTCGTTGAATCAGACCCCTTTGCATCTCTTGAGGTAAACTCTCCCAACTCCCACGATTTGGTTGGTTGAAATCAGCTTATGTGGTGGCATTGTCTACTTTTGGGGAAACTCTAGTTTTTGGGATTTCTCACAAATGCATTGTTGAAATTGTGAAATGTGGATTGTTTGTGATGTGTAGTAAGCCGTAGGGTTGGTCGTATGGGTTTGTGATGTTTGTGAAATTGTGAAATGTGGGTTTGTAGCAAGAACTAGGGTTAGGGTTAAGGTATGTGGTATGATGCCCCCATTAGATGTGTTATGATTTTGCTACCGGTTATTAGTATTTGAGGTATGAAGCGCTAATGCATAGTTTGCTTAGGGTGAAACCTATGGTGAAATTTTAGTTATTTCGGTTGTGATATAAGTTGATTCTAGTGTATGTTCAAATATGCTACTTTTGTTTGAATGTCAAACTCTAGTTAATTCCCCTCCAATTTTTGGTCATGTATGTATGTACCCAATTTTTGGCATGTATGTGTTTGAACCGGTCATTGTCATATGTCTATTATATATTTGGTATGTATGTGTTTGAACCAAGTATTGTTCAAATTTGTTATTGATTACTTGCATATATGGATGATAATGAATGTATGGTTGCACATGTATGAAATAATTTATGCCCATGTCAATTGTATTATGTAGGATGGCTAATGAGCATTGGTATTATGGGCTTGAGAATGTCTACGATCTCGATCATCGTGCGCAGCTTATCGAGAATGGGGAGGTAATATCGAAATCTTGTTCACTTTTTCTTTTGTTTGCAAGCACTAAGGTAGTGAGCATAATTTGTTTAATTTTGACAGGTTCTACCACCTATGCGCGTGAGGGGCCACAATGCCTCCGATATACCGTACGACGTGCGGTTCGAAGAGTATTTCGAGAGAGCGGGCCTTCTACCCTTCGTCCTCCAGTTTAAGCGTCCTCCACCGAAGATCAACTCTACTGCCATCACCGCTCTCTTGGACCGTTGGAGGCCTGAGACACACAGCTTCCACCTCCCCTGTGGATAGATGACGGTCACCCTACAGGACTTTGCCATGATCACGGGTCTTCCGATCGATGGCGACGCTCTAAACCGGGAGGGTGGAGAATGATGGGTGGCGTGCCCGGGTTACGTCTCTCATCGGTGCTTGCCCTCCCGCGCCTGAAAAGGAAACGAGGTCAGCTGGTATCCCATACACTTGGCTACGAGATAATAGAGGGGGATGCCCGGCGAATGCCGGTCCGGTTGTTGTGCAGCAGTATGCCCGGGCATTCTTATGGCGTCTGTTAACTCAAGTGGTCTTCCCAAATGATTTGGACCGTGTTTGGGCTGCGACATGTGTAGGCGCAAGAGCCAAGTAGAGTAAGAAAAGTACGACAAACCACCGTGGAACGAGGTTTTAAGACATAATATTGCACTAGCGACAATATATGTAAAGGAAGAGGAGATAAGGTTTAGGTAAGAGGATGTAACATTTACGTGGGATTCTTGGTGGAAAATTCATCACAAAAATTAGTGGCGTAGTAGTGGATGAAGGAAGGCTAGAAACCAAAGACAACCTAAGGTTTTGTGTTCCAGTGTTTTATGGCACACGATGTGCTCTTGCTTTGGCAACTATTGTCTATTCACGTTGAACATGGAGGAGAGACAAGTAAAGATGACCAACACATAAGAGTATAAATTAAAATCAAAGGAAGCTGGGTATTAAAAGAGTACTTTCAATTCAAGGTTAACAACATACTACACAAAATGAAGATGTTCTATCAAAACATCAACCGGGTTTCTTAAAGACCTATTTACACTATGAGTTTTCTATGATTTTAAATGATTAGTGTGGCACTCAAAAGACAATCTAATAACCAATAAAATCAAGTACCAATTAGGAAGAGAACAAACATTTGACATGAGTGACACATAACAAATCTAGTTGCGCAAACTCACGGGCAACAACGCTAGTTACTCTAGATCAGACAATACCGACGAGCTATCGGGACGAACGCAAGCATAAGTTCATGCATGCACACGCGGTAGATACGTTTGGGACTCGCCACGCTGCCTGCTGCCCTGCTCCGGCCCTCTGATATCCTCGCGCGGTGACGCCCGGAACACGAGAAGTGATCACCAGTGCCGTGAAATGATATCTACTGACTGATTTGCTCTGCCTCTGCATATGCGGTTCCGTGACTTACTGACCTTGAAGATGCATGTAGAAGTCTGAGCTTCACAGTAATCGGTTCATTCCGCGCAGTGCATGCGACAACGCGAGAAGTCTGGGTTTCACACTAGCTAAGATGGCTCGCGCGCTCCGGCGGCAACGGGTGTGCAGCTCCCGTGATCTTCGTGGGATTCTGAGCAGTGTCTTTGCTTGGTTGTTCGGGAGATTTTGGAGGATTGGATCGCATATGCCTCCCGGCCCGGCGGTTGAATTTCCTAAGGTTTGACGAGTGGCCGTGTCTGATCGTGTCATGCTGTAGTGCTACTTGCTAGTGCTAGCACTTGCAACAAGCAGGAGTTTACATCGCTGCATTGCATGCTCTAGTCCATGTGATCATGTGGTACGTGTTGCTTCTCTTCACCAAAATGTATTTTTATTCAGGTTATGGGAGTGCAGTTCAACGGATCATCATCAATCGACATGCATGTGATGTTCAGTAAAGCTATAAGGAGTCGCGGAGATTATGGGGTTAATTAGCGTATTTTTTGAACAAATTAAGGAGCGAGAACATGTGGTGAGGTGAAAAGTGTCCGGTGTAATCTCCATGAGACCCACGTCTTTCTCGATACATTTCGACACAAAATGCCTCTGTATACGCATTCAACTGATTAAAAAAAATGACTCTTCAAGAAGAAACTGGTTAGAAAAAAACATTTTTCCATGTCTCGTTCCACGGAGACAAAAACGAGAGGGGATTTTTTGACCCTTGCCATGACGCGAATGCAACTTCCGAGTTCAGAACAGATCACCCCGAAGTCATCACGAAAGTCAGACGGAAAAAGTCCGAACCAATAGAAATTAAATCGTATTTTGTCGATACAAATTATGTCTGTCTTTCCATTTATCTCTCTTTCTTTTTACGTTTTTGCTAAGTCATCCCAGCAATCTTACAATCCATGCAAGTTATTATCGCACAAACCAAATTTCAGTCCTACAAGTCGACGTCGTGGGTCAGCCTGACTGAAATCCTAACATATATTTTTGTACCATATGCCATGATCCATAGAAAATTAAAAACAACTTATAAACAAAGCGATTTATGTGCATAACCTCTTCAGAAAATGTGTTTGCGATGGACCAAATGTCAAACACGCGAGATCTTGGTCTACGGCACGCATTAATGTGGACGCAGTACTGCAATGTGGTTAGCTTATTATTCTCAACGTCTACCTATAGTCACCGACCAGCATGATCCTAATGCCACGAAGCAAGATGAAATAAGAAAATGCGATCTCTTCAAACGTGTGGCCTCACGTCTATGCACGTTTCTTTTGTTGCTCCATCCCATTTGAGATGAACAAAGGGGACACGTGTGCGGCCTAGATGGGTTCTTCTGGTTCGATCGACCGCACCAAACTAGCCCAGCCATGCGTATCCTGCTACACTAATCAACGTTATCAAATAAATCCACGTGTGAGCTCTTGCATGTGTAGGCCTACTCAAAAGAGTTGTGTTTTTTGACTACTCAAAAGGCGACTTGATGGTACCAGGATCTACTAGGAACCATGCAGAAAAGATTTGAGTAGATGAAGCTAACCAGTGCGTTGTTGCACCTGCACACCGACAGATAGATGCATGTCAAGTTGTCGCGTGCGATGCGACCGAACGCACAACGACATGGGAGATTGGTGAGCCGGTGAACTCGAGTTCGCAAAAGAAAAGAAAAAACCGGTGAACTGGAAGTGAATCAAAAGACAAGTGGTGCGAGGCATATCAGTTTGGAACGCGAAAACTTCACAGGGGACTTTGCATGATTCGGTTCATCTCGTGCGGGAATACAGTGAAAGTTCTCGTGTTGCGAACGAGGCCTAAAGATCGAAGCGGATAAGAGTAGTAGCGAATCAATCAACCAGACGCACATCGCTACGGGCTTTTCCACAATCAAAGTAGTAGTAATTTCAGTAGCCTGAAAGAGAAGCCTGTTAGGCAGTGTCAAATGCCATAGCAGGTCAATTCTAATATATGCTTGTTATGGTTCTCCTAGGAATCTTCTCTCCTGGGTGGAATTCTAATTTCTACACGCGCCCAAACTGTACATTGAATCTTTCCCCTGATCTTCCATCGATTTGCACGGGATTTTCAGCTATTGATTCCTCTGCAAAGTCGCGTTCAAGTGAGGTGTCTGATTACAATGACTTGAACTTTGGAAGCCAAACTTGTCCTCTGCACAGGTGGCAGGCGGGGTCTACTGATAGTTTCGTTGAAACCGAAGTCCGGGGTTTCTCTTTCAGGAAGGTATGAAGCTACTGTTCCAATTTTAATGGCACTGTAAAATTTCTTCTTAACAATTTTTTAAGAAAACGTCAGATGTGTCTTTCATCTTGTGGTTAGGATTCCGAAAGGGTGGCACTAAAATCTAAAACGACAGTATAACACTAATTTGGCGTTTTATCAATGCAACAGCCACATCGGCGACTCGTGACAGCAAACCAACGAATATGTGTCGTACACACTGCATTAAGAGTCTGCCTGGCAGGTAATGTGGTTCATGCGAGTGACATAGATATTTCATTGTGTACTAGTTCGAAAAAGTATAAAGAAACAGAGGACGCAAGCTGAAAAACTTCAGTGACTAGAAAAAGATTGACGAACATCAGAAGTATAGTTAAAGAAAACACCAGTTTAGTGGTCAAGACTAGTATTAAAATGCAAAATGCAGTGCAGATCACTGGTGTTCTGAGATATACCACATATAATTTCTGCAACAATATCTCGTAATTTCCTGGCAAAATACGAATCTCTATGCTCATGACGGATGAAGGTTGATGTTCATTTAAGCACCAATCGATGAGTACTTATCAGTACTCAACGTGTCTGGCAGTTCGCAAGACGTACATACATAGGGGACCTTGGCTTGTAAGCAACACCCCGGGAAAAGGTCGAAACCCAATAAATTTGAGAATTTCTCGCTGGCCGCGGATGCCTCTGCACTTCAATCTTCCGGTGAAGAAGAGGACGAGAAGTTTAAAGAAGGCGAGACAAAATAAAAAGAAGAGCATGGCCGGTGGTATCGATCCATAGACAGATAGGGACAGGAAGAGGAGGAGGATAGCGGTGAGGGAGTGCATGCGATGGCGAGGTTTCGTCCACGCCAAAGGACGGACGGAAAAAGGAGAAGAGCACTTGCGCCCTCCCTTCGTCGCGGGGCGCGCTTTTGGGCGCCACCGGGGCGTCGCTGTCGCCGTCGCCGTGTCCCCCCCCCCAGGCCCGATTCTTTGGACGGATCACAGGCGGCTGCCCACGCCTTTAATTCCTTCACGAAATCACGAGCCACACCCATCAAGTGTAAGTCTCTTTGGTTCCTTGGAGCGTTGCCGCAGCTGCCTCCACCTGGGCTGGGCAACCAAACCAACTACAACGCTAGCGACCCCCGACGACCTCTCGTCGCCATCCGGTTTGGATGGACGCTACCGCGATGCAACGAGAGGGATAGGAACAAACGCCAGCGCCCAACCAAGAAACCAGACGTGCTTGGCCTCGCCTGGACGCTGGTGCCATGTTGCCCCAGGCCACAGTGCGTTCGTGCGTGCCCCAGGGTGAGGTGAGGTGAGTGCTGCTTTGTCGTTGGGGAGCTCTGGGCGCAGCGCAGTGACAAGGGAGTGGGGCAGAGAAGCAGTGAGAGCGTGGCTTCCTTGTTTGGACCCCTTGTCCTACCTGGTGCGCCAGGCGCCATGCCAACTGCCACAGGCAACCGCGTTTGTCTCCGGGTTGGACTTCTGGTGCCGCATCGGATGGCGTTACGTGACGGTGAGCGTTTGTTTTGTTTGGCGCCATTCGCCTAAGCGGTATGGCGTGCGATATTCTGTGATTTTATCCGCCTGCCATGCCTATGCAATCTACATACCTGCCTACCTCTCCCGTCTTGCTCTACTGCTACAATATACTATCAGTTCTTTATTCTAGATAATTTTTGTGTGTTGGAGTGAATAAATAAATAAAAAGCGGACTGATTGCAAAGGAGATGAAAAGCGGATAACAAGCGCGGACGCCACAGAGCTCGCCGTCAAAGCCGTTGTCCTCAGGCCAACAGTTCTCTCCTCTTGGTTTTCTCCCTCAGCCCCTGACCGGCGGAAAACTCAAAGCCCAGATCCAGCTCCCCCTCCGGCGAGGTCGTCGCCTCCGGTCGCCTTTGGGCGCCGTGAGGCCAGGGGAATCGAGGCTTTGACCCGGCGTGTAGATAGGGTTTGCTTTGGTCTAGTTAGTAGTCTCCGTTTCGCCACCGTTTTGGCGAGGTCAGCGGCGGCGATGCTCGGAGTTTTGTCTCTCCGTCTCCAACCTCGTCTCGGCGTTGCTGTTCTTGGTGGTGTCGAGGAGCCGACGGAAGGTTTTCATCCTCGCGTTGCTTGGTTCTCGGCGGGTGAGGTGGCCTCTGGCAATCTCCTCAGCGGATCCAACAGCGTCGTGGTTTCTTTCGCTCTGGTGCTGATCCTCTTGGCTGAGCTAAGGCGGGCCAGGCCGTGGACTCTTCTCCATGGCGCTGGCTCGAGCACCTGCTCAGATCGGGGCGTTGCCCCCGCCGAAGCGATTTCCACGAATGTGAAGCTCCGTCGTTCGCGGCGGACGTCATATGCGGCGACTAAACGAGGTGTGGTCCTCTTTCGTTCCGGTGCAGGTCACCCAGCTACTGGTGCTTCTGCCTCTGACCTTCGTCTCCGACGAGGTCATGGTGGAGAGGAATCCGGTTGCGGAGCAGGCGAGGGATTTGGTCCCAGGGACCTATGTGTAATTTCAGTTTGTTTGAGGTTGTTTTCATCTATGTCGGGGCCAGCTGTCCCTCTCTTGTGGTCTCTGTACCGTTTATGTTAATATAATGCCCTTTCAAAAAAAAACAGTTCTCTCCTCTGGGACGATTAGCTGAGGATAAAGGTGAAGGGCACCTCTCACGCAAGATCCGCACCTGAAAGTAAAAAGGGTTACTCAAAGTAAGCTGAACATGACAGGAGGGAGAAACTTTTAACTAAAGATGACCAAACAAGCTTCGAACACCGACCAGACACGATGCCGACCAAGGAATGCTTTCCGCACATGGATGAAACCATGGCTCTCTAAGGCAGGCACGTATGGTCTGCAGGTGTAAAATCTCATATTGTCTTGTCGACTTCCATGCAAACAAGGTCGAGATAACTTGAGACAACGCATGATCCAAGCGACTGAGTTAAGAGATATATGTATGAAACGCTAGTGCGCTACATTCCACGGTAATTTCATCTTGTACAACCTGGAATTCTACAACGTAGAAGTAATCTAAATGGGAAGTGAACATATGCTAGTGGTTACATATTCTGAAACTTTCAGTTCTCGGAGGCACCGTGGCAGACAAAAAGGACGCCTGTTTTAGCCTTCCGAACAAGAAAGTCCTGCAATGGAATCTGTGATAACACAAAAGGTGGCTCAAAGTCATCACGATGGTGACCAAAAGACCAGTCAAGCCGTTGGTTTGAAACTAGGTATGAAGAGTTCATCCTTCAGCCCAGACAAGCTTGAAGATGTTTTTGCTAGCTCCTGCGTTTACCATCTTGCTCTTGTTCTTCAACATCTCTTCTTGGGCACGGGTATCGCCATCCTTAAACATTACAAGAATAAAAGTTTAGTTCACAGAGATGTTAAAATATTTTGTGAGAGACATCATAGTACTAGGAGCAGCAAAAGATATAGACATGCACTGCTAACATTTGTTCTGATTTCTGAGTACGAGTAATTGTTGTAAATGAAAAGAACATTGTGTAAGTTGAAATAAAAAGAGGACTGACAAGCATGGAGTATGCCCGAGCAAGTGAGAAAAGAGTTGGGTAGAGATCTATAACAGCAAGTGCAGCTTCTTCCGTCACTTGTGGTACCTGCGTTGCATGCAAAATTAATGAGCAAACCATGGCATGAAATGAATTAGCTGTCTAACTTTTGTGAAGGCAGCTGTTATTGCCCAGTTACCTGCATAAGTTGAAGGGCGAATATATCGCTCATAGTGATCTTCTCAAGGTCAGAACACTTTATCTCAAACTCGTCATAGGTCAGGCAAAGTCGAGAAGTATCAGCGCCAACAGAGAAGTTTCTACTGTAGTAATCAATTATCGAGCGTGTGAGGTAGCCGTATCTCCTTTCAGTATCGGAATACCCAGTGGTTCTCTGGACATCAAAGCCTTCAAGAATCTCAGTGGTGAAGCAGCTGAAATAAAAGGCATGCAGCAGTTAAAAGGGCATACAACTGACGTCCTAAATGTAAATAAAATAAATAAGTGCCAAGACATATCACATAATTAAGGAACAGTATATTATGTTAAACAGCGAGAAAAGATAATTCAGGGATAACATGATCACTCAGATTTCATGAGCAGGGTACATACGCTGTTTTAATGCTCTCTGATGCATCTACAGTGTTTGGATCACCCTCAACCAGATATATTAGCTTCCTTAGCCCACATTTCTACAAAAGGAAGAACAAAGGAAAGTGTCACATCATATTGTTGCTAAAATAAACAAAAAAATTCTAGGAAAACTCAGTAACCCCTGTGAATCCATATATGCAGACAAGAAATACAATTTGTCTGGGAAGAGATCCACAATCTACAGGCTCAAGCTTAAGTCTTCCAACCATGCCCTTAGCCATCTCACTGCCCAATATGGGTTGAGATATTTTATGCTTTTCAATTCAGGATAACATAAAAATAAGAAAAAATATCTCAGTTAAGATTAGACTCAAGCCACAGTAGATAAATATGGGCATAGCATGTGGGCATAAAACAAGACAGGTCGAAAGACGCATTCAACTCGTTGAAGTGAAACACCCCTTGTCATATTCAGCATTTCTGAACACAATTAAACATCAACTGTAGGATAGAACATCTAAGATAAACATAATATCCGACACAAGTTACACTGAACTCTTTGTCTAACTGTTACAGATGCCTCCACCACTATGCTGCCAAACAGGCCCATGATTTGACCATCTATTTAATTGCGACATGAGCCATTGGCTCATAAATAAAACAATGTTCTGGGTTGTCACAACTACTCATTCGGATTATCACAAGAAACAAACTAAGAATCTACGACACAGAATGTCTTATCACTGTATCAGTCAGAAACTGAAAGCATAAAGAAGCAAAAGGGATGTTAACATGGAAGGTTAATAATAATAATAATAAAAGTCAAAGCTAGTTCAGACGGTACCTTCAGCCTTAATTTTTGATCTTTGTATCTGTTGTCTCTAATTGAGCTACCTAAATCCCCAACACTCTTCCTTTCAACAATGAAATCAAGAACATACTCTGTGTCAAGTCCTCTACGACGAGCAATCCAAATACCATCTCCAACAGGCAAGCGTTTCATCTGGATGACATGGTTCAAACAGAAGGATCAACACCACTTTCTTTGGCACACTACACGAACAGTTCAATCTATGCATAGCATCTTTGTTACATTATTTTTATGCTGTCCCTTTGTACATAAGCAAGCAAACACTGCAGCCAGCAAGTATCAGGACAGCGAGACATAGACCAAACATACTAGATAATTAATCTAGCAGTACGGGACATTTAATTTAGAGCCATGTTGATGCAACAGGAATGACTTTTAGCAGTGAATTTTGGTGATCTGAAGATATCTACAAGGATAATGCCCAGAGGAGAACTAGTGAAATGGATACAAGAACCAAGGGGAGGGAGAGTATGATAAGACAAAGAAGAGTTCACATAACTCTGAATCTAACTAACCTCTACAGGTATACAGAACTGCGAACGTATGTTATCAACAACTTTTCTTCTGGAATGGGGCCTGCACAAAAAGGTAGCAATCGTGAGAGAATTGAATTCTGATGTATGGCCATAAGATGAAATAAAACATAAAAAATGTTGGGTGCAATGATATACACGTGAATGCATCAAACGTTAACAGAAAATTTAAGTAACAGAAGATAACATGGAGTCAAAGTGCCTTCGAATTCACAACATGCTCCAACAGAAACTGGATAAGTATACAAAAACCATTATTTATCTTGTTTTAATAGAACGGTTATTAAATGTCAAGAATAGAATGCCATTGGTCATCTTGCGAATCATTGGGAAAGAGAGAACAAAGACAGATGCTGCCAATCCTAAGTTACTTAGCATCCTCAAAAGACTGGGGGGAGTCAATCATTCAAACCCTTGAAACTTGCATCTAGGTAATCATAAATATTGTGTAAACCTTTCATATTGATAAATTTTGGAGAATGTGCAGCAAAGGGGCATATAATTTTGTTTGGTTAAGACAAACTTATGATCCCACTTAAAGATTAGATATAACTAATATATTAGATACAGTAACTCTTAAGTGAGTAAGATACGGTCATACAAACCCGAAAGTTTCACGATCATCCAATATCAGCACCACTTCATAAGCTTCCAGAAAATTTTCATTGGATCGACGAGGTGGCATAGCTAGTATAGAATTGCCAATGTATGCGGTATCGCTGTCTGGCATATTCAATTCAGCAGAACCCTGGTGGAAAAGAAAAAAATGCGGTATGTTCCATTTGAAAAAGAAAAAGGGTACCGTGCAGGGGTTTCTCCACCGAAAGTCAAGTGTACCATTGTACTAAATGATTGCAGTCCGGACATTCCTCTAGATGAAGGAGGAGAAATAGAAACTGAACTGACTGGCGCTCCAAACTTAGTAGTAGATCCCTTGCCTGAAAAAAAAGGCATTAACTGAAAAGTCCAGTAGAGAATAATATTTTTGTTTACCTATTATTATATTATCTGAATAGAAAGCATACTGCTATCAAGGGAACTGGAACTGCGTGCTTTCAATTTTGCAAGACCAGTCCTTTCAGTAAAATTTTCAGGACCTGCGATTGAGTAAGCAGAATTAATTCAGGACGAAAAAAGGTTATCTGGGAACTCATACTACATGAACAGAAAACCAATCATTACCTATTGGAGGATTTTTCCCTTCATATGGTTCATCTGAATCTGAATCGCTGAGAACAATTTTTTCAGAACGATTGGTTGCCTTTAAAGGTCCTGCAGGATCATCTAATCCAGACCGTGAGAGACAATCACGAGCAGTCTCTTTACCTTCTCCTGTTAGCTTATACCTACACAAACTCATTCAATAAGTCCCAAGCTATGCTTGGCATCTCAAAATAATATATATGCTTAGCAAATAAAGTCCCAACTACAGACAAATTGAACAGAGTTAGTTTCTGCTTGTACTCAGGATGGAAATAAAAGAAAGGGAGATAACTGTAAGACCAAAATACTAGAGAACAGGATCCAGTTTGTGTGGCAAACAACTGGCAGATATCTGGATCATGCTCACATGTGGAAGATCGCTATACACGTGCTGCAGGCTCATATTATGGACCCATAGTGTGTGTGTGTGCATGCGTGTGTGTCTATAGATCCCAAACCCTACAGCTAACCTTTTGTAATTATATGCACTGAAGTGAAACCAGACATTTTTTCTTTTCTTTATGAAAACACAGACAGAAAAGCTATGATAGACATGATAGACATCAAGATGAGCCTAGTACATTACTTTGCAGGGTTACTCCACTTCACAACCAGTGCATTAGATAATAACGTCTTCATGCAGCTCCATCCAGTGTACCAGTCATTCTGAGAATTCCCCGGTTTTGCTTTACTGTTGTTTGGACTGTTCATAATACAGCGTACGTACTTAGCACTGCACTAAAAATAGCAGCTGAAATCAGCAGCAGTGTGAAATAGTCAATCACTGAAACTGTACCCGATTGCACGTCGTGACAGACCGCTGGCTTCAGCAGCATCAATAAGCTCTTGCTTCATCATAAAACTCTTCCCTCTTATCATTTCCCTAGGGGGCAAATCAATTGTCATTGTCTCCTATTGCATATTCAGTTACCTTTTCCTACTTACTATTATTAAATGTTGTTCTTTGTCCTAAGATAGCTAATACTTTTGCTTTTTGAACAACAAAATAAGGTAAAATAGACCCCCAAGAAAATCATACCTGTAGAGTGTGATCAATATTGCGTAAGGAGCAGAATTCTTCTGTGGCACGTAGCGTTTTGTTTGCTTCCCTGTACAAAAGAATAGTGCTCTTTCATCAAGTAGAAGAAATCTTGTGTCGTTAACTTCATTGTTGGTACAATCGAACGCCCCAATACACACACACACAACCCAAAAAAAATGAGAAGAAGAAAGGGTGGCCTAAAAGAAGAAAATATTTTCAGAGAACACGCAGTCAAGCAAGAAAACTTTTAGCCTTTTCTACTGCTGTTACCTTTTGGAGGAGACAAAGCTGGGACAGAATCCGGAAGGAGCCCTTTCATGAGGCGAATGACCCAATCTCCAACACCCCTGACAACAATAATAGAACCAAAGAAGCAATGGCAGTGATCAAATTAGTTCAAATAATGTAAAGTTTCTGAACAATTTGACGCAATCCAGAGCACAAAAAAGAAATAAACATTTGGGGCTAGATATATTGCATACATTTATCTAGTTGTGAAAACTTCTGGCGATTTCCATCTCTCAGTTCAACTCACAAAAGTTAAAACTAAAGTACAAAGCTCCACATGGATTTGATCCAAACTAAAGTCATACTATTGTAGCACTTGTCTAGTCAACTACTTACAAGCAAATCCCAAGATGAATTGCAACCTAAAGTGATGTGGATACATTAACTACATAAAGCTATGTATCACAAGAAAGAAAAACAAGCTACCTAGCTAGCATCTCTCGCACAAAAATGGGTATGACCTAAAATCGATTTCACTGTACGCATGCAGCAAATCAATGCTTAGAGTTACTTAATATATGCAAACCGAATGCATAACCAGATCAATTCGCCACAAATCAAGTCCCCTAGCCACATAATATCGACCAAACCAAATGCACCCAAACCATCTAGTACATGTCAAAATCATAAACCAACCCATTCGTCTTACAGTGTTCCACAATATACGACCACTGATTTCCGTCTAAGTATGGCCCAGACATGCAACATTACCGCTCAACCCAAATCTTCAAACCAAAATCGATCGAACCCTAGACTTAATGCAACCTTCACCCAGAACAGCCAAAACAAAAACAGTTGAGAGATGTACGGAAACATGCGTACTTGGTACGGGCCAGGTCACCGAGGGTTCGAATGGGCTCCTTGGCGTTGCAGACGTTGCGGTAGGCGGTGGAGAGCGTGAGTTTCTGGTTCTCCGAGAGGCCGCCCGGCTGCTCCAACAACGACAGATGCTTCTCCCGGAGCTTGCCCGCGACCTCCTCGTTCTCCGGGAGACGCACCTTGCTCTGCTTCGGCGTCGACGGCGCCATCTGCAAGGGTTGGGAGCTCAGGATGGAAGGGGATTGATCGCCTGACTGGGGGTTAGGTTTTGGGGTTTCGGAGTGGCGAAGAAGAGCCCGCCATTCCGGTGGTTCGAGGTTTTGGACGTACTGATTTGGGGAGAATTCGATCAGGGCGTGTGCAGGTGCAATGTAGGGTGAAACCGAGGCTTAAGGCGTGCTTGGTATGAGCCAAAGCCTATACTATCAAAATTTTGGTTGATGTTTTATTTACCTATGATTTGATCGATTTTGGCAAGAAAATGAACTATAGCAGTTATATCAAAATTTTAGCGATGATTCAAATGAGGATCAAAATTTTAGTCATGAGAAAAAATTACTAAGGTAGACTTCGACCACAAACCAAACACATCCTCAGCAGACACCTTTTGGGTGTTAGACCCGAGTCCAAGCGTTCTAAGCATTGCTTGGTGGGAGACTAAGGCCATGTACAATGCAGGGTGCTTATAGCCCAGTGCTTAAAGAGAGAGAGTAGCGTTGCGTTCCAAAAAAATATGTGACTTACAATGCAGAGTGCTTCATATGGGTGCTTAAGTTGCTTTAACATTCGTGTAACACCTACTCTAGCACCTGGTGTCTCCAATGCAGCGCTGCATTGTGTGGAGTACTATTTGTGCTTCTTGGAGTACTATTTGCTAGGCACCGGTTGAAGCACCTGTCACATGTGTCACCCTAAGCACCAGCCTAGCACCGGGTGCTTAACTTTGCTTCCATCGCCCTTTCTAAGCACCTGTCTAAGCACATCTCAGGAAAAAAACCAGGTTTTTTTCCTGAGACACATGTCTAAGCACCTGCATTGTACAGGGTCTAAGAGCATCTCCAGCCCACCTCCCAAATTTGACTGTCCAAATCCTCATTTGGGAAGTCATTCCAAAAGATTCACTTTCTAAATATCTTCCTGCTCCAGCCCGCCTCCCAAATCTCACTCCCTATATTCCACCTCATCTATATTAAACTAATATCCTGTAACTACCATATTATTTGTAAATGTTATATTTATAACAGGTATATTTATAATGGGTATATTTGTAACGGGTATATTTCTAACAGCTATATTTGTAACGGGTATATTTCTAACGGTATATTTCTAACGGTATATTTCTAACGGGTAAAATTCAAATGGGTATATTTCTAACGGTATATTTGTAACGGCTATATTTATAATGGCTATATTTGTAACGGTCAAATTTCAAACAGATATTTCTAACGGCCATATTTGAAACAACTATATTTCGAACAGCATATTTACAATGGCTATATTTGTAACGGCTTTATTTTTCTAGTCTATATATACCAAGCCATTAGCTCTTTGTGGCTTTCGCTCTTCCCTGCAGTTCTCCTCCTCCACCCCTACCACATCACAGTGATTTATCCCAGCTCAGGCATGAATCCCCTCTTTGATTCTTCACCGTCGGATGATGACGATGAACTCTTTATTGCTATAGCACTCATAATACACACGCACTACCAGCTTAGGAATGCTCCACGGCATGTGGTTCTATGCTTGGACATGCGGTAATCCATCGCAATAGAGAAGCCGGTCATTTTAGACTATATCAAGACTACTTTTCGGATTCTCCTACATACGGTCCAAATATTTTTCACCGCAGGTTTGCAACCGTTCTCATATATTATTATTCACCTTCCTTGTTGTTCTTCCCGTGTAGGACTCATTCATGTTTTTGACCAGGTTTAGAATAGCTCATTCTCTATTTCTTCGCATTGTGGATGCTGTAATATGTCATGATAACTATTTTGTCCAGAAAAGATATAGTGTTGGGTGTCTTGGGTAGTCTCCTCTGCAAAAGATTACAGCCGTATTTCGGATGCTAACATATGGAGTACCTGCGGATGCCACGGATGATTATATCCGGATTGGAGAAATTACTGCAATAGAGAGTCTTAAAAGATTTGTGAAAGCTATTGTTGAAGTCTTCGGAGATGAGTATTTGAGATCTCCAAATAATAATGACACTGCTAGGTTACTTGCTATTGGAGAGGAAAGAGGTTTTTCTGGAGTGCTGGGGAGCATAGATTGTATGCATTAGTAGTGAAAGAATTGTCCTGCAGCATGGCAAGGTATGTATACCGGCCATGTACACCAGCCCACAATCATTCTAGAAGCCATTGCCTCACAAGATCTTTGGATTTGGCACATGTTTTTTGGTTTATCAGGGTCTCACAATTATATAAATGTTCTTCACTGCTCCCCTCTCTTTTCAAGGCTAGCCGAAGGGCAAGCACCATAAGTTAATTATACCGTCAATGGTCACAACTATATAATGGGATACTACTTTGTAAATGGCATATATCCTACATGGGCAATAATTGTGAAGATAATACCATCTCCGCAAGGTAATAAGAAGAAACTCTTCACTCAAGCTCAGGAAGCAGTTAGGAAGGATGTCGAACGAGCCTTTGGAGTTCTGCAAGCTCGTTTTGCCATTGTTCCGGGACCGACAAGATTTTAGGACCAATAAACACTTGGAGAAATCATGACGGCATGTGTTTAACATGATCATCAAAGATGAGCGTGACGGAGGTCCACAAGACTTCATCTACGAAGGAGTAGGAGAGAGTGTGACTATTTCTCATGAGCATACGCCTGAAATTTTTGAGTTTATTCAACCTCATCATTCTATCAGAAGCAGGCAAACTCACTCTCAACTTCAAGCTGATCTGGTTGAGCACCTGTGGGAACATCACGGAGGCATGTAGGTTTATAGTTGTGCATGTAGTTCTTTTACTGATCTTGTATGCGGTTATGTAGTCAATTTGTGCACCTATTTTCGTATTGTCCGTGAAATAATATTTCATTCTGGTACTCGTGAGTTCATACATGAATACTTCATAAAGCTGAGTAGTGAAGGGAGTACAATACTTGAAAACACATAAGTTCAAAACACATAAGTTCACACAATAATCCGTACAAGACAACAAGAGATACAAGAATAAACTCGAACAACTCACTGGCATCGCCGAGCAATGATATCGTTCTACAAACTTACGTAGTACTCTTGTTGTGCCATAGACATAGCACTAATGTTCATGTTCATAATCCTCTCCTCTTCAAGTATTCTCTTAAAATCTAACTCTCTTTCCCTTACCTCAATCAATTTTTTCTCATTTGCAATCTTGTCGTCTTCCTGCGCAATTCTCAATTTCTCATTTGCAATCCTTTCTTCTTCCAGTGCATAATGCCGTGCGTAGCGCTCTTCTTTCTTTAGCTCTTTCACGGTATCTCCCTCAGTTTTGATTGACCAAAGAGACATTAACACAATCTTGTACACATCGTCATTTTGGGAGGAAGAACTTGTACCTCGTCAAACTCATTCTTTCTCCGCCTTCCTACCAATTGGCCTACCGGTTACCTCTGTTTCTGGAGTAGGAGCTTCCACCTGAGTTTCGCATTGACTTGAGTTCGTGCTAGGCGTAGAAGAACCTGGACTAGCATGTATGGTTGTCTTCTATTTCTTAGACGAAAGCCTATCAGTCCATTTCTGATGGTGGCGTAAAACATTCCAACAATGTAGGTAGGCAAAAGCTTTCTTCTCTTCTGTCGCGAACACACTACAAGCCTGAACAATCTGTGCATAGTAAAACATGTTAATAGTTATGTATAAGTTTGAGACTACAACAAAATGAAGGATAAAAGACAAATACCTTATCATTTTCTGTCGTCCCACTCTGCCTCCCATGCTCAATACGGTCATAGCATCCGCAAAACTTGTTAATGTTTTCTTGAATAGTACACCAACATTTTAGAAGGGAGTTCTGATTGCGATCCGCCTCGAAATCCTTGTTCTCATGAAAGTAATGTTGGATCCTATTCCAATAGGTAGAGCGAGACTGCTCATTACCGTGTGCTGCATCCATACTAATGTTAAGCCATGCCGACACCAGCAACAAGTCTTTCTTCTCACTGAAATTCTTAATTCTCTTATTGTGCTATTTACTAGAGGGAAATTCTTATTCACTTGGGAACTGTTGCTCCTCAACAGGGGTAAAATGTTGGGTATCAGCCCAAGCGATGCTATCATTTCCCTCACTCAGCAAGTTTATGTAGCCATCCATCTCTATTCTGTTAACACAAGTACTTCTTAGGTTAACAACAAGTAAGACATCCTTATATAGCATAGAAGAACAGAACACACCGATTCATAGCAATACTAGAATTCTTAAGTTTTCGAAGTACTATAAGGATCGGAGTATCTGCCTTATTTGGGAGAATGCCATCCGCAGTGGGTTATCATAAAAGTAGTGCAACAATGGAGGTTCCACATAAGAACGTTAATGGTTTGACATTACAAAGTCAATGGTTCTACATTACAGAAATAAAGATAGCACTACACAATACAAGTACTACTTGTACAAGGACTTGAGATCAATATCCTCGTCGTAGCAGTACTCATAGTAATCACGTTTACCACTGTCATCAGAATCGTAATCAGCTGCTTTACAATTAGCACGGTCTACAAGTTGTAGTTCGACGTCGTCTTGCCATTCTTCTACTGATTTGCTTTCAAGCAAGTCGGTAGACTGCGTTGCAACATGATCAAGTCCATCTGCTAAGACTTCAACTTGTTGTAGGAGAATATTCATTTCAGATGCTAATGGACATGACAAAGGAGAATAATTCTCTAGGGCTAATTTATTTAAAGACCTCACTATCCCCTCTACTTCATTAATTGTCCAGGCCCATCCTTCCTTAATTTTCTTCGGATCCTGCTCCATGCCTGCTAATCAAAGAGCTACAATTTAATTGAAGTGCACGTGTTGCCATATATGCTAACTATCCAACATATAAGATAACAAGTAGTTGCTAGAGGATATACTAGGACAACCAACATTCAACAGTACATGGTGCCCTATTGATATAGAGCTCGTATAGCAGGTATAGCAGGTATGGAGCTGGGGTTAGATCTGATTTCATAAAGAAACAACACCATTAACCTACCTAAAGGGTGTAGTAATTAGATCTGATTTCAGCTTGCTTACTGCCTTATCAAAATTAGGATAGTACCACTTGCTTACTGCCTTATCAAAATTAGATCTGAACTATACACATTTTACCCATTTTTTATGCTAAATTGCTATATTGACGGCAACCATCCCACTATATATCATGCTCGCCTGCTACAATGTGCAGTATTGTTCTTTCCTTGCTCAAGTAGTCCATGTGAATTTGTACCCTACATATTACGTTTCCTCTAAATTCATCACAAGCAATAACAACCACACATATGATTTTGTATTAGAACCATATGAAACAGAGATAACAACTGAATCCCCATTTGCTGTTTCACTTGCAAGACATCTACACTCTATATATAGGTGCTGAAGTATGGAGCATTTTGGTGTTCTCATTGCAAAGAACAAAAGCAGGTGCGAGTTCAATCATATATATGCGGTTATCTCTGTTGCTTGCTTGCCATAAGATCAATCATTCCTGGGCATCCACATATATGCAAATGGAACCATGAGCATCACGACCGCACATCAGTTCTACCATGACCATCATGATAGCATCAACTCTATCATTCATGAGCATCCACTGCACGAGGGGGAGGAATGGAGGAGAGAAACGAATTACTTTCACAATGAGCTCCGGTCCTTGCCGACAACGTGCACTGGGCAACAAGCTGAGATGGGGATGGGCCACGGGACAGGTGGATCTGGCGTACGAGGACCAGCACTGAGGAGGAGGTCGCCGGATTCGAGGAGGCAAAGCTGCCTTGGGAAGCGGCAGTGCTCGGGGAAGCAGAGCTGCTCGGGAGGCGGTGATGCTCCGGGTGACAGACTTTGTCGCGGAGGCGGCGGTGCTCAGGGAGGCAGATCTGGTCGGGGAGGCGGACCTACTCGGGGATGCGCTGCTGCTCGGGGAGGCGGCGCTGCTCGAGGTGGCGGAGTTGCTCGGGGACGGGGCACTTCTCGGGGAGGCGGACCTGCTCGGGAGGGGACAGATCCAGTGCTTGAGGCAGATGCAGATGCGAAGGGATTCGACGAAGGGAGAGGAGATGCAACGTACCTTCAACGGATGCTTCGGCCGACGACGAACAACAGAACCTAGCGCCGGGAGGGAGGCGGCCTTCATCGAGGAAGGGAACGCTCCGAGCGTGGGCGGGAACGCGAGGGGACGACGTGCGGCGACGGCAGTTGGGGATTTAGGAAGTGAAGGTCAGTCCTCAGTGGTGGGGAGTCGGGAGGGGAGGATAGGGACTGAGATAGAGTAGGGAGTTGGAAGGGAGGTGGGCTGGAGACATGTTTTGGAGAAAAATACCCTAAATTAGAGATGGGGAGTTGGAAAGGAGGCGGGCTGGAGATGCTCTAAGTAAAATAATTGATTAGACAACCCCACTAATCAGCACTCAGCAAGAAGTCCAACCCCGATTGACACCCTAGTTGCCGATGAGGGAGGGTGAATGGAGATTTATTATTATTATTATCTGGTCCCACGTTTGGAGGTGTGAGAGAGGCTATCACTGCGTCAAAAATAAGAAACTTTAAGCATAAGCAAATTTGATATAAAAAAATATGTGGCAAAATATGGCATTGTTAGTTCTTGAATCAAACAGGCCATAGTCCTTGTTTGCATGGAAACTTAGCTCTCGTCACGTACACGCCCTTGTATCATCCAAAGTAAACAACTCTTTGCTTATGCTTTTAATTTTTTTCTCTTATAAATGAAAATTTTATTTTTTGACACCTCCATAGCTATCTATTACTATCTATTATATTTGAGCTGGTAGTGATGGTACGTCTTTTTTCTTTTCGATTTTACCCTTTCACCAAGTCCACCAAGTAGAAAAAAACTTCCTCATCTTCACGTTCTTATCCAACCAAAAACAACAACTCTACAACCTATTTTTCTAACAACCTGCCATGCATTAACAAAATAAATAACAACTCCAACAACCTGGTCAGTTTCAGATCCAACAATAAATCAAACGCACTTTCATATAAATCATTCATCTAGGTCGAGGGAAGGAAAGTAGCATGCACAGATTGAAAGACTATAGAGCCATTGTTCCCATCACAAAATGGGAGTTGGTGAAGCGGTATCACACTTTCACTTCTTATTTTAACCCTTCCCTCCATTAACTACATTCATAAAAAGTCTCTAACAAAAACCAACAGACTAACTACCTTAGATATAATAAAGACCTAAAAAATCTCTAACAAAAACCAACAACTAACTACCTTAGATATAATAAAGACCTAGAAAATCTGTAACAAAAACTAACAAACTACTACCTTAGATATAAATAGACCTAAAACTCTCTAACAAAAACCAACAAACTAAGTACCTTAGATATAATAAAGACTCCTCTCAATTAAGCCATAGGTTGGCCGTCTCCATACCGTGCGCTCCATCACCATCAGATCTCTGCTACTCCCCTTCATCCTACACCGTCTCTATCGATCGCCGTCCCCCGGCAGAGCCGCCTCCCCTCCTAGGCAGGCTGTCCTAGCCACTGGCCAAGGGAAAGGAGAAGAGCAGGGAAGGGAAGGAGGGGGATGAGGAGGAGGAGAAGAGGAAGGAGAAGAATGAATAAGGAAGAAGAAGGAATGAAGGAAGAAGCTGATGCCACCCCTTGCTATGCCGTCACTATCGTCCGCCAACACCGGTCGCTGTCGCCCCAGTCGAGCCACCTCACCTACTAGCCAGGCTACCCTAATCGCTGGCCAAGGGGAGGAAGAAAAGCTCGGTTGGAGGAAGGAGAAGAGAAGGGAAGGGAATGAGGGGAAGGAGGAGGAGGAGAAGAGGAGGAGAAGGAAGATGGAAGAAGAAGAAGAAGAAGAAGAAGAAGAAGAAGAAGAGGAAGAAGGGAAATTTGGGAATTTTGGTCAAATTGATGAATTAGTGTCAAATTTGAGGTTCATGCTATAAATTTAGTCTCCAGTTTGTCCCCATATGAGAATTTAATAGATGGAATTGGAAGAAATCGTGTCCAGTATTTGATCTAGGGTTTTTAGATTCAAAACAGTGAGCTTATATTAATCAACCGTGACCAAACTGAACCAAATTTCAAATTGACACAATTGAGGGAGTTGTAGGATTCTTCGTATCCTTTGCAACAGCACAGAGTTTGCATAAATCAGAGTCGTGGTTCAAAAGTTACGACCAAAATTTTGTTACTGTTATGTTGTTTTTCTAGGGATGAGATTTGTCGAGTTTAATTAAATGATCTTAATGGTATAACTAAAATATAGGCTCAACATAAAAGTTATTGAAATTTTTCTGTAGATATCTACATAGTATTCATTTACTTAATTTAGATATACAAAATTAAATATATAAGAATAACAGCGAGAGATCAGAAAAGATAAGTGACCTAGATTTTGTGAAGAAGCTTGATTTAGGATTTTGTTGAGAGGCGTACATATAGCTATAGCTCTAACGGTGGCGGTGCACGTTGGTGACATCGCGGAAACGGGCGGCGGTGGCTTAGAAGGAGGGCGAGAGGAGAGGAGAGAGAGCATGGGTTGGGGTGGGTCTACCTTGATCGATTCATTTGGACTTCTATTTGAACAAAATTATAGTCTGTCTCGATTGATTTGATGAGACGAACACAATCACGGTCTCAGAATCTTCCATTCAATGCATGATTTAAAAAGTCAAATATATCCATTCATCCTGGATTTTTGGTCAACCTTGAATTTGAGTAACTCAAATTTTAGTAAATTCTGGAGTGTTACAGTTAAAGACAATGAAAAACGTGGTGGAGATCTATCAAAGTTGAAGAAGTCACACACATTATGGTGGAGTGACAAGGATTGGATCAGGATGACTGCAGAGCAAATAAATAACAATCAGAGGCAAAGCTAAGAGGATGATGAAGAGAGAGGAAGGGAGAAACACAGGTGATCGCTAGAGAGGGAAGAAAAAAAGAGAAAGACATTAGTTGTGAAAAAGTTACACATACGTCACTTTTAATCACTAAGTTGAGTGACCCTTTTATTAATACATTTAGACATCTCTTTTTTATCTGCGTTGTAATGCACCAATCTCTTACTAGTCTTCTTTATATTCTTCTTTCTCTCGTCTACATATTGTTGTGGGCATGGAGTGAAAGTTAGGAACTTGATTTCTACAGATTGTTATGATCGACAGGTGCTTCGGCAAATCTAATACGAAAAGGTCCGGGGGCGCGGAGCCGACGGAGCCCGGGAAGCTCGTCTTAACAAAAGATGTTTTAACCCTAAAGGATCTTAAAATCCATCTGGGAAAAACCAGATGCTAATCCTTCTAATCCAAAAAGCCACTTAAGGAGCGACTCATCTTAACACAATTAGATGCAGACTAGATGCATGCATGCGTCAGGACTGCACCTAGCCATCCCATCATTGAGACGACAAAGTGACGAACTAATGATATCACACGCATTAATTAAAAGGTAATTCCAAAAATTCAAAAGATTTTTCTCACACACCTTTTAATCGATTCACGATCAATTTTTATCATTGCTGCGATGACCGCAATACAATTAGATCATATATATGTATAGTTTGACTATTTTTATCTCATTAGTTATCATATAGAAATATACATCTTACTAAATTGTTAGTGACTACTTATCGGGTACATGTTATTGAATCTCGTTCCCACTTCTACGGTATTTGAACACCCTCAATTATGTTTAGATAGATGACTGAGAGCTGTAAGGTTTAACAATTTTGTCCATCCAAGCTTAGAATATGTTGTGAAGGTGTTATGTTTCACTTTTACCATGGACGAGCTTGTTAATATAGTGGGAAGAAATTATTATATATTGAAAACCTAATAAAGTAATCTAATAGCTGTAGCGGAAGAGTTAGATAGCCTTACACCAACGTCATTTTTTGAAGACGTGTTTACACGACAGTGCCGCAATGGTCTAATAATCCATAAGTTACCACTTGATGACTCTCCACTAATAATATGTTAATCCGTATATTATTGTATGATAACTATTGTATCTAATTTTTTGTGAAGTATATCTAAGGAGGATCTAGTCTTGAAACCTTTGTCACGACCAAATTAATGGTGAAAACGGATCGTAAATTGGTTAAACATTTTAAGAGAAAAATTATTTTGAATTTTCATTCTAAAGGAATTTTTGCTGATATCATCATCTTCTTTTTTTGCATGCATGCATGGATTGTCACGTTTGCACTCAATTTGGACAGCTCTTGATGCAGTTTTGGCCATGGTCCGTAAGTCGTTGGTTAACAATCAAGAGTAAAGGTGGGACTCGGGCCGGGTAATTCCGGGCTTGCCCGAGGCCCGGCCGGCACGGCCCGGAGCCCGGAACGACCCGGCACGGGTCCTCGACGGGCCGGGCCGGCACGGCACGAAGGCCCGGGTCGGGCCGTGCCGAAGTTTTGCGCCCGATGGGCTGCACGGCCCGGCACGATGCTACGGGCCGTGCTCGTGCCGGCCCGGCCCATCTTCCCGCCGCCCCGCTCCTGCCCCCGGCCCAGCTCCCCGCTCGCGCCCCCGACCAACCCTAGCTCCCCTGGCCCAGCTCCCCGCAGTCCCGCTCCCCGTCGCCTCCCGCAATTCCGCCGCGCGCGCCCGCCGCTCCCCGCCTCCACCGTCGCCCGCCGCGCGCGCCCACCGCTCCGCGCCGCCACCCTCGCCCACCGCTCCCCGCCGCCACCCTCGCCGGCCGCCACCCTCGCCCGCCGCCGGTCCGCTTCTCCTCCCTCCTCTCTCCTCCGCCCGGTACCCTCCGGCCGCCTCCCGTGACGGGCTCGTGCCGACACGGCACGGCGGGCCACCGTGTCGTGCTTGGGCCCTGACCGCGGCTCCCCGTGCCAGCACGGCACGGCACGGCGGGTCCGGCGGGCCGTGCCGGCATGCCCAACCTCGGGCACGAAGCACGGCGGGCTCGTGCCGGGCCGGCACGGCACGGCCTGAGTCCCGACTTTAGTCAAGAGCACAAGTTATTATGTAGTCCAATTCCATTTTGTTATTAAGGCGATCCGGTGCTTCTAGGATAGTACAATTGCCCTCCATCGTCCCATCCACCCATATTATTTCGCCAAAATTATGTGAAAGCCTCTCAATGTTGGTTTGTCTGGTTTGTTCTCTCTATCCACATGTGTGACAAAATTGAACTAATAAATTAGTATGATAGGTGAGTCCTAAGGCATGAAACTGATAGGCGTGTAAAATTATGGTTATGAGCCTAATATATAATTAAGAAGTGTCAAAATTAACTAATCAACGAGCACTACTAGAAATCACGAGTTCTCCTAGCACCATATACTTTAGGGAAGAGGGCAAAAACGATAGGGATTGTGTTCCCCTAGTGCCAACGCTACGAAACAGCCCCAAGGGAGATCCTGGTCGGGAAAGGACTTTCTCTAGTGAGTTTTTCTGCAGCCCAAGGGAATGGATTAGTTCCCTAGGGATCCTAGCTAGGGAACATATCCAGAGTAGCTTGGGGATCTGCAAATGGAGATGGAGATGCATTGTGTACCAATTTGGGGATTTGTGGGAGGTGGCGCGGTTGAAGGGGGGAGAACCAAAAGAGCGGAGGTGAAAAAAATCAAGGTGCGCAACCGCGTGCCTCTTTGCCAACCGGAGGGTTGTCAAAGACGGATGAAAAATAATTGACACAAAAAATGGCGTTGGTTGCTTTAGCCTTGTGCCACCACGACTCCTACATGGCACACCTATGTGTCCGATCATCAATCTTTCCCTAGTAACCAAACTAAACCATAGGGAAACATTCTTTTCTATCAGGTTTCTGGTACATCCAAGGGATATTTAGTGTCCCTTTGGTGTTTCTACAAGCTCTAGGGAACATTTTACACACTAGAAAAACTTATGATTTCTTATAATGAAGATAAAGTTTAGAAGGAAACTAGTGTGAGTTTAGTGCTTAAAAAAAGTTTGAGCTTAGGGCTTGTTTGGCTGAAGCATGCATGGCAAATATTCTTGCCTAAAATGTCTTATTTGTAGCCAAAAACAACTTAGCTTGGTTAAGTCATCCTTACCACAACTCGGTCTTCTATGACACATGGGGTCTAACCGAAAAAGATTGACACGCGTAAGTTATGGGTATGAACCAAACGCTTGGTCAAACTTGAATGTGTAGCGAACAAACCTTTACCTTCCAATCAAACAGACCCAGAAAAAAAGAACATAGACTTCCCTCGCCAACAAAAGAAAAACAGAAAGAAACTAAGACTTATTCATGGGTGGCACACCATCTATGATACGCCTTATTCATGGGTGGCACACCATCTATGATACGCCAGACTGCACACATACATTGACCTTCATCCAGCGTTTGTTGAGGCATTCATCTGCAGCCCTGTGAGTTACTAATTCGGGAAGGTTATCGGGTACACAGGCTCCTTGTTAGGGTAGAACAGCCCAAAGTTCCTCTCGGTCTCATCTCCGGTCTTCTTGTTCTCGTTGAACATGGCGAACACGTACGTCTCGATCGGCCCCGACCGCTTCGGCGTCCCGTCCCGGACGTGGTCGATCAGGCCCTGGTTGTACCTCCTCGCGTTATCCACGGTCGCCCCGAACCCACCGGCCGACGGCCACCCGCTCTCGGATACGACGACCCTCACGTTCGCCGCGCTGGCCTTTTCCAGCGCGGCGTGGATGGCGTCGACCATGGCGTCGAAGAGGTTCGTGTAGACCAGCCCGTTGTTGCTGTCCCTCACCGTGGTGCCCGGCTGGAAGGTCGCGTAGTTGAGCATGATGTCCCGCGGGTTGTCTCTGTAGGCGAAGTAGGGGTACACGTTGGCCAGGAACGGGGCGCCGGTGCTGGCCAAGAACCGAGCGATGGGCACCATGTCCGCGGGGTCCTTGAACACGCCGTTAGAGGGTGGGAAGGAGTCGGCGATCACGTCGAACCTCACCGACGTCGACACCTTGACGCTGCTGGAGAGGCCAGCGGACGCGAGGGCGCTGTGCACGTTCTGCATGGCCGGGAGGATGATCCCGGCGTCGGCCGCGGGGACCTCGTTGCCGACGGCGACGTACCGGATGAGGACGTCCGGGTAGTAGGCCTGGACGTTGCTCCGGACCCAGCCGGCGGCGTAGGAGGGGTCGTTGGCGAGGTGGCGGACCTCATCGACGCCGCCGACGTCGAGGATGAGGCCGATGCCACTGCCGCGGAGGGCCGCGAGGGCCTCCTGGTCCGGGTAGTAGATGCGCATGGCGTGGACGTTGCGGGACTTGTACAGCTGCACGACGTCGCTCCGCGAGGGGAGGTTGTCGCCGAGCACACCGTAGCAGACACCATGCACGGCTGCAGGACGCACAAAAGTCAAAACTTGGATCAGTTGAAAACAAAATGGCAATTAAACAAGAAATCAAGAAGCAATACTTGATTCCGTTAACGAAGACACGAAATGCTCGAAAGAAAGGGAGGAAAATTGTATACCTCCCATTTGCTCAACGGTGTCAACTCGGTCTCTGCTCGCTCAAATATCTAGCTAGTAGATGCTCTGTATGCCTTGCTCTCCCTGCCTGCGATAAGAATAGCCATTAGCCAGGCTTATATAGTGATGAGAGATCAGGTCAGAGATGTGTGGCTTGTTTAGTTTGTTGGACGGCTCTTCAGTTCGTCTTCCTATTCTTTTTTCTTTTTTCGAAATGGAGGTACCCGACGTCGTCTACTGCACACAGCTCAATTTTCGAAATGGAGTATTAACCATAGTTGTTACAAAAAGTATGCATTTCCACAACGGAGAGGAAATAAACTATTGTCAATCGGGCACTTCGTTTCCCTTTCCTATACTCAATAACCAATTAAGTGTCACTTCGGCCGGTTAGCCTTAATTTTCCATGGATCCATACCGATGACAGGGCTGCTAGTGTGCCATTTTTTCTATTTATTCAAAATTTGGTTAACTTGTTGGACTTTTCGTCGACGACTAGGATCAATCATAGCGTTAAGCAAGCATGGCCTCTTGGATAGGTATTTTCCTTATTAAATACTTGAAAACCTCGTTGTGGCCTACGTTTGGCCACATATGTAAGTTCATGCACAATGTCATGTCCGTTGACGTAGTGTTGAGTGAGATCAGATATGTACTGAGTCACTAAGATAGAGATGAGCTGGAACTTAAACGACTCGTCTGCTCCCGTGTCTTTGTTTCCTGTACCTGGTCGTGTCATTGATCGTTTCACAAATTAATCATCGTTGTTGTCACCTGTAAGCAGCGGAGAATTGGGGCTGCGTGCACGCGTTGGCTGCTGTCGTGCCTGTTTGCTTAACCCCAGGACCATGATCAATTGAAGGAAAATGATGTTTAATTACGTAAGTGTCGAGTATGTCAGAATTATGCTGGCCTATATCCAGCTCCCCGTCAATGAAAGCGGAGTTTCGAGATAGAGAGCCAACAGCCAAGCAAGCTGCGATGCTTTGGTTGGCACATGACTTGAGGGATCTTCTATTTTGATCAGCATGACCGTGGCTTCCAGAAATATTTTCTGTACTCCACTCTTGCCCACGTTTCTTGTATAAAAAAGCAAGACATGTGGTTTATCATGTTAACACATAATGATGCATTTTTTCCTCCAACTAATTAAGAAAATGATAATATTTATCTAACTTAAAAAAATGTCAACATATAAGGTGGAGCAACCAAGTCAACACTCGCATGGAACATATGTTTAGGACCGAGTTCAGACTCCATACAGATGGTCTGAACTTCCAAGCTAGCCAACAAGGTTGATTCGTTCTTAATTAAATTAGTACGAGGACTTAAATTTATATATGCTTAAATGGACAAAATTCCGAGCGAACATGGGATTAACATGGCAATATTCGCTCAAAATATGCCGAGTGCATGTTAGCGACACAACGACCAGCTGACCAATCGCATGAACAGGATGCACGTATCTAGCCCTCCGGCTGCTAACCGGCATGGGTATGGTCACCTAGATCCAGCAGTGAGCATGAAGCCCACCATCCACTCCTCGGGCCAGTTCTTTTGGCAGATTCTCTCAGAATCTGTCTCCTCCCCAGCTTCCCTTAGAATCTATCTGTAACGCCCCCAGTTTAATCTCTTATTTGAATGTGCATCATATCATGGCATTGCATTATTTAAATCAAGGTTTGAGCTAGGGTTTTAAACTTAAAGAGAGGTTGCAAACCTATTTAAATATTTGTAAAACCAATTTAAAAGAATCAAGAGGGTCAGGAAGTTTTTGTTGAGTTAAATTTGGAATAGGGGCACAGGGTTTGAATTCATGTGAATTTGCATCGAATTGGAAATTAGAATTCAAAAGGAAGAGGGAAGAAAACCTAAAAAACCCTAAACCTATTTCTATTCGATGGGCCCCTTTCTTTGGCCCATCTCTCTCCCCGCGTGGGCCTCTCTCTCCCCCGGCCCACTCCCTTCCCCTCAGCCCACCTGGCCCGCCCGGCGCCTTCCCCTTCTCCCGTACGCCACCCTCCCCCACTCTCTCTCTTCCTCACCGAGCGCGCCACCTCCTCTCCCCCATGGCCGCCCCGTGGCGCACCTCGCCTGCCCCGCGCCTCCCTCGGCTGCCCCGCCGGCCTTCCCTCAAACCCCCCCTCTCTCTCGGTTCTCTCGCCCTCCCCTTCTCCTTTTCTTCCCGGAGCTACCGAGACCCCCCCCATCCGCCACCTTCCCTCCAACTCCTCCTCGGGAGCCATCGCCGCAGCCACCTCCCTCCCTAGCTCCGGTCGCAGTCCCTCTCACCGCCGTTCCCCGCACCTCCCGACGCCGGAACCACCTCGCCGCACCTCCCCGTCGTCTCCGCTTCACCCAACGCCGCCCGCTCCAGCTTCCCACCGCCGAGGCCCTCTCCCCGCCTCGCCTCGGTTTCATCCGCCGCCGAGCGCCTCCGCTACCTCGCCGTCGTCGCCTCGGTTCCGAGCGCTAGGAGCTCCGCCCCTCCCCCGTCCGCCGCTCCACCGGAGCCCCCTTCGCCGGCCACTCCACCTCCTCTCCACCCGGCCACCCGACCCAAGCACCGTCGCCGCGCTGCCCCACCTCCGACCTCGACTCCGCCGCCTCGTCGCCACCACCCGGAGCCAACACCCCGTGCCCTCGTCGTCGTCGGCCAACCCACGCCCCGTCCAGAGCACCGCCGTTCCCCTCGTCGCCCTCCCCGCCACCGACGCGCCGCCGCCGAGCTCCGCCTCGCCCCTCTCCTCGGCCGCCTCTCCACCTCGTCTCCGTCGCCGGCCGACCTCCCGCCGCCCTGGCCCCGCCGCCGTCGCCCCTTGCCTTGCCCTCCTCGCCGCCGGCCAAGGCCCGGCCAGCTGAGCCCCCATCGGTCCCGACCAGTGGTTCCAGGCTTAATGCCCTTTTAATTACCGGTTAAGACGCAATTAGTAGAGTATTTAATATGACCTGTGTTTAATGGCTGAGGATTGCTGTTAATTCGGTTAAGACACATTTATTAAGCATAATCAGTGCTTAGCGTTTAAAGCTGTGATTAAAATGCGCATTTACTGTTCAGACATGTTTAATAGAACACTTATTGCTAACTGTCGTATTTATTTCTAATCAGACACATTAATCACTATTATTAATGCTGAGCAGTGTAATTAATGAGCTTATTTTGGTATGTGTGTATGACGTGTGGGTCCCAGCTGTAAGAATTAAGAAAAAGAATAAAAGAAAATAGGGAAAGCATGACATGTGGACCCCAGTGTCATTGACTCGAGTCCCAGTGGACCAATATTGACCTAGGGCCCACCTGTCATACTCTAGGGCTAGCTGCCACCTGAGCAATAAAAGTAATTCATTTTATTTTTGCTGAGAAAAATACAACAAAGGGGTTTAAATCGATTTAAATCTTGTTAAATTCGTAGAAAATTCACCCGAACTCGGAAAATTGCAAAAAATATATCAAAATATTCAGAAAAATAAGAACTATTCAATTGCATCATATTCATCCATGTTTGCATGCTAGAGAAGATGAAAATGTCTAAAAAACTCCATTTAGGGTTTCCCCGAACCCTCGGAGAAATTTGGATCGCAATAATTCGAGCGTCCGAACTCCGATTAACTTGATTCCAGTTGCGTTAGTTTGCATTTCGAATCCTCTAGCTCATGGCATACATGACATCTCATGCCGATGTTTTCCGACGTTGTATTTATTGTTGCGTTGTTTCGATGTTTTCGTTCTTCCGATAGGACCGGAGGATCACGACGATTATATCTACGAGCAGGAACCCGACCTAGTCGCTGAACCGCAAGGCAAGCAGCCCCCTTTGACCATATTGCGGATATCCCATTATTTGCAAATCTATTAATTGCTTTAAAATCGTATTGCATGCGTTCCACTGATATTTTATGCTAAGTGTGAACCCTATCCTTTGCATGAAAACTTACTTTGTCGCTCAATCAACACCACCGACCTTCCCAACCCATTTAGAGTGAATTACTTGTGTTGAAATATTGCTATTATAGCTCATGATGCTTAGACCTGCTTAGCTGGATTCAAGTCGTAATTCCTGGGATGGCAGACGGAACACAATGCTCTGGATGGGTTAGCAGTTAGGTGGTTGTTCACCGGGCGGTTGTTAATAAACTTGACTAATCTCAAATCGGGCATCGACGAGAGGCCATGCTGGGAGCATGGTGGGTTGTCTCGTTAATCCCACAAGGACCGGTTCCCGGTGTCCTTTCGAACCAAGATTTGCGTGCTTCTACGCGGGTGGTATAATGGGCCACCCACGACCGAATAATCTGTCTAGACTTAGGATATGAGCTGCATAGTTTGCCGTTTTCGTGACTTGGGTGTGTGGAAAACAAGGAGGTGGTGTGTTACAACAATATAGGAGTGAGGGGTACACACGGTCCGGGACCGGGGATGTATCACCTGCCACAACTAGTGGGACCGCGTCGAAGTATCGGCCGAACTGTCATTCGCGGACTAGCCTATTAGGGCGGCTCATACCTAGGTCGAAAACATTGTAAAGGTCGTGTTCAACCTCCCTCTGCTAGCACACCTCGTGAAAGTGTGTTCTCGGTAGCACTAAGAGTCGGTTGATACGCGTAGGTAAAGATGTACACCCCTGCAGGGTTTAAACTATTCGAATAGCCGTGTCCGCGGTTATGGACAGCTTGGTAAGAATCCGCATCGAATTAGACAAGTATAACCCTAATCTAAAACTTGTCAACTTAAGGATGTGGTTTTAGCGATTGCTTTCTCCCTGGTGGTCGAGGAAGAATCGAGGGTTTGGCGTGTTCGATGGTCTGCTTAGAGTTCATTATGCAATTTCAGCTCCTCTCCTTGCAAAGTATTCCAGTAGACGGATTTCAATCTAATTACAGGTATTGTGAAAGATTAAATTAGCTTTCTGCAAAATAGTCCACAAATAGCCCCCTTCTTGATACCTGATGCATCTATTATTATTTTCCCCTGTAAGTCTTGCGGAGTACATTTTGTACTCACCTTGTATTCGTTGATATTATTTTCGTGCAGAGGAAGCCACTCCCGTAGCGGAGGGTTTCTACGTTGAGGTAGACGCCGACATCGACTAGTCGCTGGTGATCCCGGGCAGTGGTCCTGCCCTGGGTTCGGCAGCTTGGTTACTTCTGCCGCCATTTTGGCTCGACCTTTAGGCTTCTCAGCCAAACTTGAACTTCCGCTGTACAACTCGCTTTTGCTTGTGTATATATGTTGTTAAGTTTCCAGAACAGCTACTATTATTGCAGTTTCGGTCGTAGAATCTCTGTGATGGTACTGGTTCGTTCTCCCCTGTGTCATGTGCAATGCGTGTATGATTGAAGTACGTGATGCAGGGCGGATTTCAGGTTTTATATCGTAGAGCTATTAAGTTTAGTCACCCCTGTGAAGCGACTCTCCACTGAGATGTTGGGAGCTATATCACCCTACTCCAGCCGTGTATTTATTTGCCGGGACGAGGTCGGGGTTGATGCTCCGGCTCAGTGGGAAAGAGTGAGGAGACCATATCACCCTACTGCTCTGTGCATTGATTTGCCGGAGTAAGCTTCGGGGTTGACGTCTCGGGCTATTCGAAGCCATATCACTCCACTCCTCTCGGATTTGACCCCCGTGAGTTGAGGTCGGGGTTGAAGCTCCGACTTAGCGGGTGATTATTCCTAAAGCTCTCCGTTATGGAATCTGGGGTCTGACACTGTCCTTCCAAAATTTTTCACAATCTGAACTAATAAGATCCTGGGGAATTCAGATTGTGAAAAATTTTGGGGGGCAGATTTTGGGGGAAACTGGGGAGGAGGCAGATTCTGGGAGAATCTGCTAAAAGAACTGGTCCCTCATCCCGTTGCCCACGCCGCGGCCCGTCTCCTCGACAGTCACACAGGCCGGGCACCGTGCAGCCATTGCCTGCGTACGTACAGCAGCTCGCAATACCTCCACGAGAAGTGGCATGCATCAGTGAATGCACTAGTGTGGAAGCAAAGCTAAAGAACAAAGCAATACAGGCGCTCCGCTCAAATCCCCTCAAAAAGGAAAAGAAAAAAACACGTCCCGCTCAAAGAATAAAAAAGCAATACATGGGCAAGACTTGAGAGTGAAGCATACAAAATAATGAAAAGAAGTGAAATTTTCTTTCGAGCAACTGACAGAAGCGTTGCCTTTTCGTTAAAAAGAAAATGAGAATATATATGAAGGCACTTTTTTTCGCGGAACATGTCAAAACCACACAACAAAAATCAAGGGACTATTTTCCAACTAGCAGATAGGCGGCACAAAGACAGCGGCTCTTTGGTTGATGTCTTAAAAAAGGAAGTGGAATTATCACAGGGGCAAACCAAGAGAGTAAAAAAGATCGAAGATCGCAAACCATTTCATTTCCCTTTATTTTCATCTCCCGCCCAACACCCTCCTACCCAAGGAAAAACGGCAAATCTAGCCCCCGCACGAGTTGTAAAGGCGGGTTTGGCTCCCCGCCGGGCGCAACGACAAAAATGTCTCCGCGAAGCAACGGGAAACCGACAAGTGGCAAAATCACACTCCGGATCCGCGACGGCGAAAAATCGCGCCGTCAGCCCGGGACGGTAGCCTCTCAGCCCACGACGCAGTGGGCCGCAGCCCCTATCCGCGAAGTACCGAACGCCAAGGCGACTGGCGTTTGCCCAGTGAACCAAACGCCACGGGCTCTGGCGAGCCCGTGGCGTTTGGTTCACTGGGCAAACGCCAGTCTCCGTGGCGTTCGGTTCACCGGATAAACGCCAGTATCCGTGGCGTTCGGTTCACCGGGCAAACGCCAGGCTCCGTGGCGTTTCGTTCACCGGGAAAACGCCATTGGTAGTGGCGTTAGCTAACCCAGTCACACGCCTCCAGGAGCGCGACGAGCGGGCCGTCGCGGCCTAAGGGCGCGGCCCACCCCCCGTTGCGGTCCAGGGGCGCGATTTCAGCCCGTCGCGGGCCCGCCCCGCGAATTTCGCGGTGACAAAAATCGATTTGCCCCCGCCGGGGGCTAGATCCGCCATTGCCACTCGGCGGGGGGCTAATTTTGCCTTTCTCCCCCTACCCAATACAAAGACTGACACATCACAGATGGGCTATGAAAACAAGAAAACACAAATGGATTTCTCCGTTTGTTTAACCATCCACACGTCATGTAATCGAATCCAACGCCATCACCTCGTCCACCCACATGCTCTCTGGATTCGCTCATTCCCGATCGAGCTCGTGGTAACCAGATGCGCATCCTTCCGCGGCGAGCATTTTGCTGCCCTTCGGCGACGAGCCGACGACACGCCGCGCCCGGACCTCGAGCTCTTCCTGACGTGGCAGAGCACCCAGTACTCGTCCTCCTCGCCGTCGTCCGCGCGGCGGTAGCACTGCGGGTCGGTGATCTCGTACTCGGCCATGACCCACCCGGTGCTCCGCATCTGCCCGAGCTCCCCGCCGCGCACGTAGAAGCAGTACCTCACCCTGCACCACCGTACCACCACGCCCAGCTCCGTCACGGACCTGCCGTCGTCCTTGGTCGCGCTGTGCATCCAGCTGCCGCCGCCGCTGCCTCCGATGGACCGCCGCACGAGGTGCCTCCCGCGGCGGCGCCGCACTGCGAGGAAGTATCCCTGGCCGCGCCCGCGCAGGCCGTGCCACGCCAGGAGATCCGACGGCGCGGCCGCGCAGGGGTCGGCCTCCACCACGGCGCCCGCCACGCGAGGCGCGAACCCGCGGAGCTGCGGGCGGAGGAAGTGGAGGACCAGCTCGTCCTCCGTCGGCTCGAACCTTTCCTCCTCGCTGGCGCCGGCGCCGGCGCGGTCCTCTTTGTCGGCGGCCAGATTGACATCGTCCTCCTCCATATTCCCGAGTCTCCCCTCGCTCTGATGAAGTCAACGCTGCGAGACAAGATGGGGGGCGAGGGACAGAGACAGCTAGCTAGATTCGGAAGAGGCAGGCAGGCAAGCTGCGGTTTTTAGCTACCTCGTTTCCGACAAGCCAATTGAGCCCAACACTGCATGCTTCGGTTCAGCCCGCGCAATGGCCTGCTTGAGCCCAGTCCGGATTCATGTCGAACCAGCAACGTGCGGATGGATTAATAGGTCCCATATCTGGCAAGGCTCTAATTAGCCATCAGTGCCGTATGTACGCAAGCTGCGTAGGAACCATTAGATGTCAAAGAATATGCTGGGATAAATTGGTCTTCATTGTCTAACCAAATCTGATGAACAAGACACACTGTAAGATGAGATAGGACTAAGCGGTGACCGGTCGCCCGATAGTCTTATTGGATGACCAGTCTCATTCATTACCAGCTATCTCTCTTCACCGATGTCTCCGTCTCCTCTCTCTCCCAATGCCACCTCTCTACCTCCCCTCTCTCCACTATTGCCTTTGCAGATCTAGTCGGCACCACTATCTTGTCGGTGTCTCAATCAAGCCATTCTTCTAAGACCGAGGGACAGTGTTACCTGTCCAGTCGCCGATTAGCCTCCGGGGGTGACGACCGTCGCTGTCGTCGTCACCATCGAGCTCACCGATTGGCCTCCTCCTCCCCCTTCTTTCTCTTTCCTCATTCCCCACTCCTCTCCAATCGGACAGTCGCACGACAAAGACCAATGTGCGACCGTTCAGAGGTTAGATTTTCTGTTTAAAATGAGTAGCACGGGTACGCAACGCATTAAATCTGTGATCCCGTCCCGTTTGAATTTTGACCTTTTTACATATCAATATGATTATGATAGTGTAATAAGGATTCTTTCATTTGGAAAAAGTAAACACTGATCACAGACTAAGAAGAAAAGAAACCATCGCAGTAGGCATTATTAACATTTTCCATTCAATCAAAACCTATATGGTCATCGCCAATAAATTAATCAAATTATATGGAAATCAGAGTATAAGTACTACTACAGTTTACAGCCATTTACACCCAATCTATGACTACTTGTATGGCTCCTTAAGTCCTCTCCTCTACAACGATCACCAACTCAGGCATGCAGTGCTGCCAAGCAATCAAAACCAAACCAAAACAATCTCAAGCAAGCCTTTCCTCCAGTACAAACACCTCGAGCCACGCACACGCTTCACCTCAAGAACACACAGGCCTTGTTGTGATCCTTCACTCCCGTTTCTTGCTGCTGCTCGTCGCCGTTGCAGCCATTCGGCACCCACCAAACTCTGATGCTCTTGTCGAGCCCTCCGCTGTACACCATGCAGCCATTGCTCACCCTGCACCAGGAAGCCTGGATGCATTTCACGGGGCCCTCGTGGCCTCTGATAGCGCCCACCCTGGCGAGGACGCCGCTGGCCTGCCGGCGCCACAGGCCGATGGTCTTGTCGGCGGAGCCAGTGCACACCAAGTCGCCGGCCACGCACAGGCACAGCACGGCCATGTCGTGCGCCTTTACGTCGCACGCGAGGCTCCACCGGGCGGCACCCCTGCCGCCGAGCCGTTCCCACCCGACGACGTGCCCGTCCGAGCCCGCGGCGTACACGCGCCGCCCGCCGGCGGCGTCGGCGCTCACCGCGACGGCGTTCCAGGACACGCCGTCGCGGGAGACGAGGATGCCCAGGAGGGAATGCGAGGCCTTGCCCCTCTCCCACGCCTTGACGCGTCCGTCGGCCGACGCCGAGTAGATGACGCCGCCGCTGTCGGCGGCGACGGCGTTGATGGCGTCGTCGTGGGCGTGGATGGACTCGAGGCACTTGAGGTCGGACATGCGCCAGACCTTGAGGGTCTTGTCCCACGATCCCGAGTACACCACGCCGTCGTGGACCGCCAGGCAGGAGATGCTGTCGGCGTGCTCGATCCAGAGGCGGCGGTGGTTGCGGCGGGTCTGGACGTAGCTCGCCTGCCGGAACACCCTCCCCAGGTAGTCCCTGGCGGTGGGGAGCGCGGCGACGAGCTTGAACGCGTTCTCGGACGACCGGCGGCGTGACACCCGCCAGACCCGGACGCGGCCGTCCTGGTGCGCGGAGAACACCCGCCCACCCGCGGCGGCCAGCGCCTTGACGGACCCCTCCCCGTGGCAGAACCGCGCGAAGCGGCGGAGGTCCGGCTGCTGCCACGCGACGATGTCGGCGCCGGTGGAGGCGCTGAGCAGGAACTCCCCGCAGAGCGAGAGGCAGGACACGGAGGAACCCGGGTGCGTGTCCCTCAGCACGGCTAGCGCCTTGCAGCACGAGCCCCCTGGCACCAGCATCGGCGTCGAGGCCACGTCCGGCGCCGGGGGAGAGGACGCCGAGAAGGAGGAGGAGGTGGAGGAGGCGGAGGAGGAGAAGGAGGAGAAGGAGGAGAGGGAGGCGGGCTGCCGCGGGAGGAGGGGCGCGGACATTGCGGCGCGGTCTTGGTCTGGCATTGTTGCCATGGCCACGGGGTTGGGGAGAGAGAGAGAGAGACGTTGGGGGGAGGAGGAGGCTATAAAAGCAGAGGAGGAGCTGGGTTTGGGGTTGGCGACAGAGAGGCCGGCGGTTTTAAGACGACGACCGGTTGGTCGCCGTTTCCCTTCTCTCTCTTTTTTTTTCTGAAAAAGAAAGTTAAATAAAGGCGGGTGGGGTAGGAAGAACGAAGGGCGGTTCAACGGCTACTAGGCGCGGGCCGGCGGAGCTGAGCTGCTTCGTCGCTACGGCTTCCGTTTTCTATCCAGCAAAGCGCAAAAGTCCTGCTGTTTTTCTGTATTTGTTTTCTGCAGCTGTAAACTTGGCTAAATCGACAGTAACTAATCAAAATTATTCTTTCCAAGGCGTAGATGTGGGTATGCGGCTACCTGAGTATGCTGATCGCCGGTTCTGTGAAGCCATGATTGTATAGCCCTCGCGTCGCTCTCCTCGGGTGGCTCGGTCGCAGACGACGCCCAACTCTACCCTTCTTCACGGCGTTGGCTTCCCTCTTCCATGGCGGTGGTTTGGCCACCGTTGCCTGAGGGCAGGAGTGGCCGGCGAGAGTGCGGCGTTGTGTCTGTCTGTAACGCTGTCAGGGTGGCGTGTGCGGTTGCCGGAGCCTCAACGCAGCCTGTTCTGTGGCTTCTGCTCCTGCTTTATCAGTGAAATAGATAAAGCTTTTGCCTCGTTTCTAGAAAAAAGTAGAGTCATGATTAGTTTATCGCGCGCTACAATCACAAGCTAGAGCTCACATGCACGCGCTATGTGGAGTAACACCTTCTGTTCTCGTTCGGACAGTCGCCGAGCGGATTAATCACTCAGCTTTTTCGCTCGAGGAATATGATGAGGCACTCGGAGCAAGCAAGCGATAGCTCAAATTTTCGCATGCATGTCGTCGTTTCCGGATGAAGAACCAAGAGAAGTCGACCGCTTTACAAAACTGCCGTGAATCTGTAGCTGGAGTTCCCTTCAAGAGTAGTACTGGTATACTCGGGTGAGGATTTTCAGCGCACGGCGGCACCTACACCCATTAGAGTTTCCTCGATTTTTTTAAATCACGTATAAGTTTCAAAAAAATCTAAAAAATTCATACCGGTTTATGATGGAATGAAGTACACACAGGTAAATTCTCGTAAAATAATATGCCCGTTTGTGACCTGTGTGAAAAAAACAAATATGCATACTGTTCACGGCTTCGTACTGTTCACTACTGTGCACAACCCTCCAGAGTGTTCTCTTCTTTTTTTTACACAGATCACAAATAGATATATTATTTTACGAAAATTTAACCATGCATACTTCACTCCATAATATACATGTATGAATTTTTTCAGATTTTTTTGAAACTTAAATGTATGAATTTCAAAATTTTGAAATAAGGGGTGCACATGCCCCCGTGTGCACCCCTGACTTTCCCTGGTATACTCTTGTCTACTGAACTAACAAGTGTACAAGTACTCATGCACCAACCATGCTACGACTAGTATTTATGCACCGACCAAAGCCAGCAAACAGACAGTAGCATATATATGCACGTACTACAAAACGCTAAAGCTATGCTGTTAGCTGTTGCAGACATGCACGGTAGCTTGACTTGAAGAGAACATACATGTAAACATATTTACCACTCATACAAAGAGGAAGCTATATATAGGTTACGTACGTATGTTCTTCCTTTTTTGCAGACCACAAGTTACTTGCAATTAATCTTTCCACATCTTAGCTTGCTTCTTCAAAACCTTTAATTTAACAGAAGAAACTTATGTACATCACGCGCAAAATGGTTGAGAAACATGGATTCGTATCCTCCACCTTTGTGTTATGAAGGCAAAGCTGCCTTAACCTTCATCTCAGCCCTCTAATCTCACTTAATCAAATCCATCGGTGGAGAGTTACTCACTCATTCATCTCTCCTATCCTCAATCAAATGGGCCTATGGTAGTAGAAAAACAATGTGAGCTGCCATGGCGAGAGGCGCCGTCACCGGAGGGACGCGGTGGCCGCCACAAGGATCGGCAGTGGCGAGTCCTCGACGAGGAGCTCGTCGGCAATGGAGACGAGGTCCATGCGGAGGCCGTCGAATATGCTTCCGTTGACGCAACGAGAGTAGGCTTTGTAGAAGCAGTGGTGGATGATGAGGAGCTCCGACGCGCCGGCGAGGTGGCACTCACCAGCAACGCGCTCGAGCAGGTGGCCGTGGCTTAGGTGGAGTTTTGGTCAGGTGGGGTTTTGGTGTGGACGTGTGAGTCCAGGCCGCCATGGAGGGAGGGAAAAGAGAATGGGAAGAAGATGGGAGGTTGGCTTGTGGGGTCCATGTCCACCTTAGAATAGTATCCATGTGAGCGTCGGTGAGCACTGACGAGTAGACCTGTTATGTTGGGTTTGTTGCCAAACACTTAGAAGTGGCCAGTTTAGGTTATTTGTGACAAAATTAGACTCCAAGTTATGTTTTTGTGAATTTTTTTAAAAATGTGATAAAGTATCATGAGGTATCTGAAGTTGTGGTTTTAAGTATTTTACTCTATATATTATGGGATTTTATAGTCGCCCATAAAACCGCATTTTGAATATCACTACAACACGGTAACAGTTTTAAGGCATTTTGGTAGAGGTGCTTTTCTAAAATGCCTTAATAGCTCTTCTTTTACGGAATTCTTTAGAAAATGCCTTAAATAAGCATATCATTTAAGGCATTTTATTGAAAACGCCTCCAAAGCTAGGTACTTGGAAGGATTTTTCTGCCACAAAAGAACCCTCAATATTGAGGCAAATCTAAAAACACTGCAATATTGATTCAATTTGGGGCACTTTTGCAAAAAATGCCTCGAAGATGTCTTAAAGGAAAATGCCTCGTTTACCTATGCCATATATGCATAGAAGTCCCTAAGCTATATTTCGAAAGAATGCCTCAAAACTCTGTCACTACTAGATACTCCCTTTGTCCCATATTCTTAGGCGTATTTTGCCTTTTCACATAGACAAAGATAAAATTTGATCGACCGATTTGCCCTTATTTATTCCCGCGAGTGCTTCGATCGACTGCTCACCTTCCGTCAATTTAAACTCCGCGCCCCTGCGTCCTCTACGTCTCCCGCCTGGGCAGTGCATGCATGCATCCGCTGTCGTCCGCGCCCCCGTAGCCCACGTCTCCTGCCTGGGCAATGCGTATGCATGCATCCCATAGTTGAGTCATGAATTTGCATGCATGCGGAGGTTATTTAATTCGGGAGAACTCGAGAGCTGCGGAGGGTCACAATCGGAAGAAAAGAGCTAAAGTTGATTTGGGAAATGATATACGCCTTAAGCTTTGGGACAACTCTAAAATCAAAAGGCGCCTAAGAAAAAGGGACGGAGGGAGTATATTGATATGCTGCTCTTTTATTACACAAGAATCATGCCAGTCTAGTGGTATCGTTACTCTAATGGAGTTTGCAGGTGTTGGGTTTGAACCCATAATATCCCATTTTTATTTTTTTATTTTGGCACAACGGAGGTTTGGTGAGCCGGCTCATGCTCAGGAAGAAAAGGCAATAATCTATTAATCCCATACAGCTTAGCAAACTAGAATTTCACGTGTTTAAAAAGAGAGTTGCGCATGATTTAGAAAAGAAGACACGGGCAAGATTGAAAGAGTAATATGCCGATGGATCGATGCTCATGAGAGGTGCGATGTTGCTGCAGTAGGAGACCGCCAAAAGAAAACAGCCCATGTTGTTTCTTTGTAGTGAACTGGCTGACGCTAGCTTATTTTTTTTCAATTTTATGTACAAATTATCAAGGTATTTGAAAAGTGCCTCGAAATCCTATACATGGCATTTCAAATTTTGCCTTGTTATAAATTTTTTAAGGCATTTTTAAAAACTGCCTTGTATGAATTTTCCCTTCCCCAACTTTTCTAACATTTTCTAAATTACCTCCGAAAAGCTTTTGAGGCATTTTTTTGACCTACAGAGGCATATTAAAATGCTTGCTAAACTCTACCATGTTGTAGTGTATATGATAACTTTTAGTGTAGGATTAGACTAACATAATGGATAACGAAAGCAATTTCCCGTGGCAGGTATGGATAATTAGAACCAAAACTAGCCCTTTGACAATTTTTTTTCCTTGGTAAATATAAATATTGTGATATGTGTAATAACCCTATTCTTAAGACTCGAGATCAATGTAGACCATTGTGAATAAAAACGATTTCTTTCACTTACATGCATGCATATAGGTAGCTCAAAAATAACTTCGATTAAAAACCTTGCATTCATGACCTAAAAACTAACCTCGATGATATAAAGAAGCTTATGCTAACTAACTGTTTTCCTAACATGTTCTTAAATTGAGAATTTGTATGAAGGAATCCCCTACACACGTTAAGAATTAAAAACTCAGATTCATTTTCAAGTACAGGATATGTGCTTAATAGACCAAATAAGGGAAATGAGTGGTCGACTAATTGAGGGAGAGTACACCGGTAAATTCCTATAAAAACATACAATCGAATTCTACATGATTTTCTGAACCCTTCCTATAACTTCCCAACATTCTTGCACAATACTTTGGATAGCGAATCGAAATTTAGTAAGGTAAATTTTACCCCACGGTTTTCTCGGTTAATTGCTTCAAGATTAACGTCCGAACCCAAATTAAACTATGGATAACCTAAGAAGGTTCAATCGACTTAAAAATGTTCTAGCAAATTCGGTTCAAATCTATTGATTTCAACTCCCAATTGAATTTTGTCGCTGTCAGTTTGAATTTCAAATAAAATGAATACCCATTAGATAAAGGAATAAAATGAATAGAAAAGAAAAACAAAATAAAAAGAAAATACCTCACCTCTCTTTTTCTGTCCGCGGGTCCCACCCGCTGTTCTTTTCTTCCCCATCAGTTCTCCACCGCACGCCCCATTTTTTTTCCCATGTCCGATTCCTCCAAAGTCGGACTCCCCAATGTCGCCTTCTTCTCACCCGCGCTCACGCCCACATCCCCTGTCCGAATTCCCTCCGCCACATCCCCCCTGTTACCCGCGCCACTCCCCCGCTACCCCGTCGCGTCCCATCTGCTCCGCCGCCGCCGACGGGACGGCTCACCCACGCCGCGCCGCCGACCTCCTCCACCATGAAGCCGGCCACCGTCAGCTGCCCCTGGAGCTCGCCCATGCCGTCGATTTCCCGGAGCAGTCGCCGCCCCCATCGGGTTTATCCCGGAGCTCGCCACCGGCGGCTGCCTCCTCCGGCCGTTGCCACCCCCAGGCCCTCGCTCCCGCACCCGCGCCTCGCTCCCGAGCTCGGCTCGTCGCCGGCAAGCCCAACCACTCCGGCGCCGGCGAGCACCTCACCGGCGCGCCATGCCTCGGCTTCCTCATGACTGCAGCTTTGCCGCCGTCCAACTCCACCGGCGCGCCGCCCCGTGAAGTCGCCAGCAGCTCCCCATCCCAACTTCACCAGGAGCAGGCCCTGTTGTCGAGCCGAACGGACGGCAGAGCTTCTCCTTTGATTCCAGCGAAGCTTCTCCACCACACCGATGACGCTACACTGCCCCACCACCGAAGCTTACTCCTCCAACCTCCGCTGCCAATCCTCGTGCTTCGTCAAGGGTAAGACCCGTCCCAACCCCTTTTCCCTTTCTTCTTTCTCCCCGCTGGTACTTCCCCGTACTGGATTCTTCGCCACCGTCGAACAGTACCGAGCAGTACCTGTACAGCCGATTAGATCTAGGATTAATACTCAATGGTTAAGCTGTAATGACAATTAATCAAAATGAACCTTGTCTAAATCTTGTTCGGCGAAAAAGGGGATCAATGTTCGATACTTACATGTCGGATAAATATGCTTAAATACAACCGATGATTTTGCTGTCAAGATTATTAAGTAAAGTTAGCTGATCCAACGACAAGTACTTAGAGAGTGTCTGCTGTCCACTAAATGTCGGATGAGATAAGTTAATTGTGTATATCTTGGTTAATGCCAAGACTGTCCGGATGAAAACATGTTTAAGCAAGCTAACCAAAATACTTAGTGTACTGATGATTAGTGTCACGTGGATAGCAAAAATCATTAACCAGTGAATGAACGTAGGATATACCCTTCACAAACATGCTTGAACACTAGCCTGATTGAGTAAACCTTTTGGCTCACTAATTTAGTTAGCATGGTGTAATCGGCTGATTTCCTAAAAACTGCACGTGAGCATCCTGTGTGTTGTTGCTACTAAGCTATATGGGTATGTGCACATATGCTGCTAGCTATGCACCCGCATGTGCTGCTTAGTGGTTAATCTAGTCAATAACTAGAATGCTTAAGTGTATGTGTCCCGGTAGATATTTCACATATAACATGAAAAACCCTCTAAAACATGCTTAGGCCCTGCATTGTGTTATAAGGTTTGACTTTCATTATGGGAGTAAAATTTGTGGTACGGAGTGGTAAGCTGTTGGCAAGACCACAACTGATAGGAGCTGTAACTAAGAACTAGAATTAACAAGGCTCGTTGGAATGTCTAGTGGGACCCCTTGGTCAATAACCTGATTAGAGAATAATCTACTTGTTTATGTGACAACACCATTAGCTAACCAAGCCAATCCATGCCTAACTGCAGTAATGGTAATACTAAGCAAGATTTAGCTTATCGTCATATGGATCCATGAGTCAGTAATTCAATGTGAAGCCTACATTTCACTTGTATACCATCTGTTAATTGAACCAACAATAGCAAAGAGATTCGGTTAATTGCAATAAACCAAATTACTATACTTAATGCCTATCATCTTCCCTAATTTTAAATTCAAGACTTTCAAAGGAACTTGCTAAGCCTGGTGTGTTTAGATAATTCAATGATCCAAACCTTGCGGTAAAGGTACATCTAAAACCAAAGAATTATGGCTCATATCTAGATCTGCCTTTGAACTTAGGATAACAAAATATAACCCTTATCAGTAGCTCCGTTTAGAGTACTTGTTTGCCTGATTCCGGTGGACAGTTTGTGAGATAATTCCCGAGTACTCCTGCTGTCCAGAACTGTTCTGATTAAAAATCTGCTACTTGGATTGATTAAGAATAGCCATGTAAATGATAAAATTAAATACTAAAATTTATATGAAAGTTGTTACAATCAAGTTATACTATTAACAATGGTATGTAGTGTTAATTCATACATGTCAGTCCAATGAAAACTATTGAATCCCAAATGTCATGTTAACTCAAAGCACACCTTGTTAAAATCCTTAACACCATAAGTTGCATAGTTCAAAATGTGTTATATCCCATGCCTGTCACTTATATAAAATACATTGGAGCTTAAGTTCATCTTAATAACAATGCTTTATATCAAAACTTACAAAATCATAGCCGACACTTTAACAATGTCACATGCGTGCTTGCTATTAAATCATGTTGATGACCATGGCATCTTAAAGTGTAACTCCTGTCACCTCTAAAGAGGTGGAATCTGAAATTTTATACTTAGCGCTTATGCCAATCCACTATGATTTTAGCCTGCACTTTTATATTGCCATGTGTATATCATGCATATTAGCACCGTGTGAATCCAAACTTTATTAATAGGAATTAATAATAATCTATTGAACCTGCATATTTAATCTAGGTTATAGGGTATTGACATTCACCTCAGTTGCATATCTCGGCACACGAATCCATCCATGTTAGAAGCTCATTTATATTGAGGCTATAATACAACTAAAATTGAACCGAAACGTAAGAGGATTTTAATTACTTATGTTAACCTCGTACTTCCTTTTCCAGCATCTTTGCATCCCATGCATCTTCGCCATACTCAAACTAGCTTCTTAGGCTTGCCTTTCCTTTTGGAGGATGATTGCTTCCCATTGGTGTTTCGAGCATTCTGGATTTTCTTACGACCGATCATTGGAATATTATACTTCTCCCAGCAATGAGGCAAGTTCACAAAATGCTCGATAAGATTCTCTTAATTCATATCATGCCTTGCTATTGATTTGAGATGAAATGCTATGTTGTATGTTGGTTGATATGAACATGTTTTGTGATGGCGATATCACTAGCATGGTTAGGTGATTTGATTATAAGATCAGTGTGGATCTTTTAACCGGACTAATGAATTATGGAACCTTTAATGGTGAGCTGTGAGAGCCGGGGTTCTGTCACCTACTGATGTGTCGATGAATAGGGTAATCGTAAGCACCGCAGCTATTCAGTCGATGCCGGTGTCGTAGGGCTTTACCCTTCACCCACGTAGGGAGGCTTAGCGAGATGACCGGGTAGTAGGGGTCGGCCAACCTCGGACCAACAGCTTCTTGGAAGTGCTCCTTTGGTCAAACTTTGTGGTTTGCTCAGAACACTTGAAATAGCTTTTGTAGGCTACTCTTAAATCATCAAGCTTGGTTGTCTTGTGATGATTTGTGGATTTTGTATGGTTGTTTCCCATGCTTATTCAGATCTGAAATTGGATGTGTACATGTGGAATGTGCAAGTAAATATGGTCATATTGATATCATATTGGTATTGTTTATATCAAGTATATTCATGCCATGTTTACATTGATGTTGATATGCAATATTAGTGTTTTATCTTGGTTAATAGCTTGCTGAAATTGAATTAGGATGAGCTATAAATGTGGCTTGCAAGTATGAAAGTACTTACGAAATTCAATTCTGAACTTGTTGCAGGTGGGACTAGAATAGCAGACTTCTACAATGCTGATTTTGTAAAAGTTTATGGCTGTTTGCATATTGCCCTTCTCGGTCGTACGTGTGGGTTACGTGTTTCTATTGGAGATGGTTGGGTTACCATCCTAAGGGTTTTTAGTTTGTTTCCGCTGCTGTTCTTGAGCTTTAGAAGCATGTAAATAACCTTCAAGTTGTGAAATTGTGCGTTGTATAACCTCTCTCGGGTAAGAGGCAAGCTATGTATCTTTAACTCCTCATTATTAGAGTTTGACCTGTGATATAAAGTTGTTAATTGTGACCGTCCCATATACCGTGCGTGTATGTTTTGAAGTATATGGAATCGGTCGTAAAGGAGTAATGTCTTCTCTCTAGTTTCACGTGGTGAACAAATCTCAGTTGAGTGACCCGCTAGCTGAGATGCAGTGCCGGCTAGGCAGGGTGTGGGCAGTCGCACCGGGCTTTTGAGCGACCCACCAGCCTTTGGGCTAGGTTAGAGTGTGGGTGCGATTGTCGGGCTCCTCCGAGTTTGGTTTACTTCGTGATCCGAAGAGCAGCATTAGTTCTTTACCGGATCAGGGAATTGTATGTGGTTTTGGGAAGTCTAATCGCTTCCGACCGGCTTGACCAACGGTGAAAGCATACGACACCGGTAAGCGTATGGTGCGTTGGTCAGGTGTCGGACCACTCCGTCTCGGTGTTCACGGCGCAGGTACCGTGCCACCAGGCCGACTGGTTTCTCGGTCCTTAGTGACTATTCGTTCCCCTACCCATATATAATTCCGCGGTCCGTGACAATATGCAGGGCTCAGATCGTGTACTGGATTCAATTAATAGATCTGTTGGTGTTTCAAAGAAAAAGTTGAATTTGTTTGATCGAATATATAAAATATGACCATATGTTGATGAAGTAATGATAAAGAAGGGGGCTGGATTAAGGAAAGAGTGTTTCGATATTTTGAAGAATTAGAATCATCCCAATGTTGTTCCATTGTTGAATTTTTATTTTGAATCTAAAAGTATGGGTAGATTCAGTATTCTGAAGGTAGATGACTCATGTAATGCATGGTTTGACGTAACGGGAAGCAAGTTTTGCCAGATGAAAGTTGGATAGATTAGACATATTTTTAGAAATATCATAATGTAAGTTAATCATTGGTTTATTCATATATCACTTCCATTTTTAATCTATTTTTTCTTAAAATATTATACATATACTTTTACAGTGATTTGTGCGATGTCGTAGAAAATCTTCATAGCAATGATATTGTTCTAGAAGGTATTGACAAAAAGCATTTGTACGTCAAACTATTAGATGAAGGTGTACCATTCTCTTATACTCATGGTGGCTTAATCTTGGTTGGCTATATGGTGGAGGGGAGACACCCCTATTCATAGTTACACAAGACCATTGGATTGTTGACATGTGGCACAATTCAAACCTACAACACAAAATATCTTTACTCTAGAAAACTCTCTACAAATATCTAGCTCTATACGTTTCTTACTTTGTCATGAAAATTTTACCCTAGCACCTTCCATGGGAACTATTTATCTATGCATACAACCTTCCAAATCTTCTAGATTATTCCAATGTTACCATGACAAAATACTTCTCATCTTCTAGGAGCCTCCCTGCAAATATCTTCATAATGCAATTTCTCCACTTCTCTAGAATATTCCAACGAGTATGCATTGTATTTCTCAACAATATGTTAATGGAATTTGGCAACACGCACTCTAGGGCATCGCTTTTTTGTGCATGGAGTGTGTGTGGATAGGTAAGTTGTGTTATTATCTTTACTAGTACATTGGTACGTGCAATGCACGTCCAAAATCACAGACAGACAGCAGCATATATATGCATGTACTACAAAACGCTGAAGCTATGTTGTTAGCTGTGGCAGACATGCACGGTAGCTTGACTTGAAGAGAACATACATGTAAACATATGTACCACTGATACAAAGAGGAAGCTATATATAGGTTACGTACTTATGTTCTTCCTTTTTTGCAGATCACAGGTTACTTGCAATTAATCTTTCCACATCTTAACTTGCTTCCGACGAATCAGGAGACTTGCTTCTTCCAGAAGAAACTTATGTACATCACGTGTAAAATGGTTGAGAAACATGGATCCGTATCCACCGCCTTTGTGTTATGAAGGCAAAGCTCCCTTAACCTTCATATGAGCCTTCTAATCTCACTTAATCAAATCATCCACCGCCTTTGTGTTATGAAGGCAAAGCTCCCTTAAACCTTCATATGAACCCTCTAATCTCACTTAACCAAATCCATCGGTGGAGAGTTACTTGCTCATTCCTCTCTCCTCTCCTCAATCGAATAGGCCTATGCTCCAATGAAGCCCACCTTGTCCGTTTCTTGCCATTTACTCCCTCTGTTCCAAAATGTAAGACACATATGCATTTTGAGACTTAAATTTGACTAATAACTAGACCAATAAAATGTGTGTCATATGACACAAAAGTTATGCCATTGGATTCCTATTCAAAAACATTTTCTAACGATGTCAATTTTATGTCAGGTAGTCCACATTTTATTGGTCTAATTGTTGGTCAAACTTAAATCTTGGAATGCGTGGATGCCTTACATTTTGGAATTGGGGGAGTAGAAAAACAACGTGGGCTGCCATGGCGAGAGGCGTCGTCAGCAGAGGGACGCGGTGGCCACCACAAGGATCAGTAGTGGCGAGCCCTCGACGAGGAGCTCCTCGGTGATGGAGACGAGGTCCATGCGGAGGCTGTCTAATATGCTTCCGTCGATGTAGCGAGAGTAGGCTTTGTAGAAGCAGCAGTGGATGGTGAGGAGCTCCGACGGCTGGCGAGGAGCAGGCGGCCATGGCTTGGATGGAGTTTTGGTCGGGTGGTGTAACACCCCGGCCTCTCACTCAGACCGGCGGTCGTTACACCTGGCTATCACCTGGGATCCAGACTGGCCCCACAAACCAACACTAGTCTTTCCTGCGCACTTTATGCTGACTCGTGCGCACTCGGGAAGAACTTCCCGGTCGGTCACCCATCCCCAAATTGCTACAAGCCAAGCACGCTTAACCTAGAGGTTCTTTGGAGATGAGTTTCCGGAAAAGAAGGTGCACCTTGTTGATATTAGTAGTCTATCAATCCTATTAACCAGGATGCCACATACACCCCCCTTAAAGGATCCGACGTCCTCGTCGGCCTAGCAGGAACGTTCCCTCTTGGCACACGTCGTCCATGCGTTCAGTGCCGGCACATGTGCCGTGCCATGCGCCTCCCCTGACCCGCACATGCCCGTGTAACCGCGAGAGTCAGCTCTGATACCATTCTATAACACCCCGACTTGGACCGGCGGTCGTTACGCCTGGCTATCACTTGGGATCCAGACTGGCCTCACAAACCAACACTAGTCCTTCCTGCGCACTTTGTGCTCACTTGTGCGCACCCGGGAAGAACTTCCCGGTCGGTCACCCATTCCCAAATTGCTCCAAGCCAAGCACGCTTAACCTAGAGGTTCTTTGGAGATGAGTTTCCGGAAAAGAAGGTGCACCTTGTTGACATGAGTAGTCTATCAATCCTATTAACCAGGATGCCACAGGTGGGGTTTTGGAGTGGACATGCGAGTCCAGGTGGCCATAGAGGGAGGGAGAAGTTTGAATGGGAAGAAGATGAGAGGTTGACGTGTGGGCCTATGTCCACATTAGAATAGTATCCACGTGAGCATCCATGTGAGCACTGACAAGTGGACCCCTTACGTCAGTTTGTTGTCAAACACTTAGAAGTGGCTGGTTTTGGTTATTTGTGAAAAATTAGACTCCAAGTTTTATGAATTTTTTTCAAAAAATGTGATAAAGTATCATGAGGTACTTGAAGTTGTGATTTTAAATACTTTACTCTAGATATAATGGTATTTTATAGTCACTCATAAAATAGCCCATAAAACAGCGTCTTGATAGTGACAACTTTTAGTATAAGGTTAGACAAACATAACGGATAACGAAAGTAATTTCTCGTGGCAGGTATGGATAGTTAGAACCAAAACTAATCCTTTGACATTTTTTTTGTCTTTTCCTTGGTAAATATAAATATTGTAATATGCAGGGCTCAGATCGAATACTGGATTTAACTAACAGGTCTGTTGATGTTACGAAGAAAAAATTGAATTTTTTGATGGAATATAGAAAATAGGACCATATGTTGATGAAGTAATGATGAAAAAGGGGACTGGATTAAAGAAAGAGTATTTTGATATCTGAAGAATTGGAATCATCCCTATGTTGTTCCATTGTTGAATTTTCATTCCGAATCTAATAATATGGGTAGATTCAGTAGACTTATTCAATGCATGGTTTGAACTTAACGGGAAGCAAGGTTTTGCTAGATGAGAGTTGGACTGATTGGAAATATTTTTAGAAATATCATAATGTAAGTTAATCATTGGTTTATTCATATATTACTTCATATATTACAGTTATTTGTGCGATGTCGTAGAAAATCTTCATAGCAAGAATATTATAATTCCAGAAGGTATTGACAAAGAGAATTTGTATGTCAAACTATCACTTCCGTTGACCAAAGGTGTGTATTTTTTCTAAGCTAGTAATTTTTTGTTTGGACATTTTTATATATGAGTCATAAATTTCTATATTGCCATAAAAAATGTGCTAGGTGTTAGGTGGGCATTTTGCCACTACCTAGGTTGCCTAACCGTTGCCTAGGCGATTGCATAGGACTTGGCTATTAATTTAGATAAAGGGTCAAAAGTGCTGGAGCGGGTTAAAAGTGTTGCATATAGAGGCTTCCAACGGCTAACATTACAACTTGTAAAAGTTAGACATAGATGCAAACTTTATATGTGTAAATAAATAGTAAATAATAAAGACCAGTTTAGCTTCATGGCTTCATACCCTATTTTTCCTTCCCATCGTGGTTTATTGCTGCCTCCATCGTGCACATAACAACACAATAGCTAGCATAGACAAAACATGGACGAGTTAATATTTGAACAAGGTTCAGAGCAAGGAAAAGAATAAAAAATTAAAGAGTACATCAATTGAGTAACTCATCTCTTTGGCTCGTAGCCTTCTTCCAAACAGCATCTTACCATCTTTCATTCATCCAAGCAAGAATTAAAATTTCAAATAGCAAGAAACAACTAAAACAAGCATAAGTGTATAATAAAGTTCTTAGTCCCACACACATAACAAAAGACATAACGAAGTTCCATAGTCCAATCCCACACACATAACAAAAGACATGTATGAAATCGAAAACATGATAACTTGATAAATGATAGCATGACATCATCATGGCATGATCATGAAATGATCACCCCTCATCTTTCTCGAACTCAATCTTCACCTCATAGCCCTCCTCTTCTTTGGGTTCTATGTCTTGAACTTCAAGGTCTCCTCACTCTTGCACCCCTATGAAGTTGAATCTGCTCACTAGCTCTCATTGCTTCTCCGACTACACTCCATGGTATCCCCGTACCGGGCATTACATCTCCATTCCCCTCATCCCTACAAACAACCAATGCATGATCATCCCCTCCATCAACTAGAAATCCTTGAGCTTCAGAAGCATCAGAACTTAGGAGCACATCAATCTTTTTCTTTTTCTTGATATTTTGTTTTTTTGCAATCATTCTAAGATTGAATTGTATGAAGACTGGAGTGTTGAGGCGGTCTATTGTGAGCCTATTCCTTCTCTTTATATGTATCTACAAATTAAACTTACATGAGACTTGAGAGTTGAGAGTTGAGAGTATTGAATATTTCAAATTAACTGGTTCAAATGTGCTTCAATTTTTTTCACAACCGGAAGAGCTTGAGGTCAATGCTAGGATCCTCATAGACTTCTTTTGTGAATTTGGTGTTTCTACTCCATAGAGATTTCACCAATATATTAAAAATAAAAATGATATTGAATAATAACAAATTTGTACCACATGGAGATTTACCATGCATTGCAAAATAAAGGCATAAATTTTTAAGCACAAGTTTACCCAGATTAAAATCGCAGTTTTCACATGACCTTGCAAGCTTCTGTAGAAATGATAGGGGGTGACTCATTGTTGTTTTGTACAGTTAAAGAGCCCAAATTCCCAGCTAATGAAGGAAAGGCCAGTTGGAGATCGATTAAAAAAACTTATCGATTGGTGTTACATAAACTGTGATGTTAAGTTAGATTCCAACGGAAGCTTGTTAATAGATTTTATTGGGAATGAATATTTTAGTGTGAAGAAACTGAGGCAATACCCTCATAAGTGGAATTGGAGAACAAAAGGAGAATATCGAATGACACTCAAATCAGAAAGACAAGACTAGATCAGGAGTTAAGTTAGGGGGACTGGGGTTGTATGGACACATCCATTACTTGAAGCACTTAATGTCATTCTCGAGGAGTTAACAAAAGATAAATTTCTCTATAATCACAGGTCCCCTTTGATTACTTGTCAGTCTTGTAGAATTCGTACAAGCATTTCATAAAACTGTATTTACACAAGAATTTTGGCAAGCGGGAAGCTTTTGTGAATGAGATTGAGCATTGGACACCCTCATTTTGGATAAAACTATAAAAAAAATTGGTACATTCTATGCACAACTACAAATTTGATACAACACTCTTTTGGTGGCTATTCTACGACTCTACAAAGAACTCCATGCCACCCTCCCTAGCATTCTCTCATACTCATGGTGGCTCAATCTTGGTTGGTTACATGGTGGAGGAGGGACACCCTATTCATAGTTACACAAGACCATTACATTGTTGACATGTGACACAATCCAAACCCCACAATATAAAATATCTTTACTCTAGAAAACTCTACAAACATCTAGCTCTAAATGTTTCTTACTTTGCCACGAAAAGTTTACCCTAGCACCTTCTATGAAAAATATTTATCTATGCATACAACCTTCCAAATCTTCTAGATTACTCTAATTTTACCATGACAAAATAGTTCTTATCTTCTGGGAGTCTCCTTGCAAATATCTTCACAATGTAATTTCTCCACTCCTCTAGAATATTTTAACAAGTATGCATTGTATTTCTCAACAATATGTTAATAGCATTTGACAACACGCATTCTAGGGCATCACTCTTTTGTGCCTGGAGTGTGTGCGGATAGATAAGTTGTATTATGTTTATATATATTGGAAAGGCTTAGTTTAAGGATAATTTTTGTTGGGCCGGAGAATTGCATGCATCCATGTATTATCAGCTGCCACTTACAAGGTTTTTATAACCCTCATGGGAACTCCAATTTACTTTATAGAAGGTAATTACTTGTGTTTGGTACAGTGTGTCCAAGACTTAGAATGCACGTATTTACTGGTCGTCGGAGTCAGCGGCGGAGCCAGGCTTCGGCTGTGCCACAGGCTAAACCGAAGGTTGGCACTCGGCCTTGATCAGGGAATGGGCCGGTGGCGCTCGGCTTGCTTCCACCCCGGGCTGGGCCAAAATTTTAGCATAGTAACCCCAGGCTGGGCCAAAATTTTAGCATAGTAATAGGTGGGCTACAGCCCGTGTAGCCTGGGTCTGGATCCGAACTGGTCGGAGTTGATCCGGCCTACAAGAGAAATAAGCTAACTACTCACAAGATGGTTTACAAATGTCACGGTCTCTACAGAGTAGCAATGTCTTCTTGGATTAGGAAGAAAACGTGCTGTTCTGCTGTATCAACTAATATCATCGCCTGGAGTTGCCGCATTTACAGTGTGCCACCACTCAGCGATGCCACCATTGATCTGTAAGAAACGAAGCCGCTAGGCTCCTCCAAAACTTGTTTGGCAAATGCGCATTGGACACTCAATTGCAAGCTCCAGATGGACACTCAAACATGAGCATCGAAAAAGGCATTTTTTTTATTTGTTCTTCTTCCCTACCTTAAGATGGACGTAGAGGAAGCCGGCCGGAAGAGGCGATGTGGGCGGCGGCAGATGCGAGGTGGCGGTGGTCGTGTGGTGTGTAGAGAGAAGCAGTAGTGTGTGCAGTTCGGTGAGGAGGGTGGAGGAACCAGAGGGGAAGAACTAAAAAGTGAGTGATGCAGCGATACCATTGGATTACAATCAGAAGGATTGGAGGGCCAAGATGACACCAAAGGCAAAGGTTTGGCTTTATGGAAGATGATATGCTTCCTAATTTTTCTTTACCTTTTTAGGGAATTTTTGTAAGCTGCTTGCTTCTTGTTTTTTTTTGTTGAGATTTTTTGTTTGAGGGGATTTCGAGGATATTTAAGCGGCTTGCTTGAGATGATCCATGCTAAAATGGACCAGGATGCTAGTAAGCGCACACACCAGTCCCACACACCAGTCCAGTATACAGTACGGGCATACGGCGGTGGCCTCGCCGCCTCTTCTCGGTCAGGCTCTCACCGTCTCCAACTCCAACTCTTCTCGGTCGCTTTCTGGGAGCTTCGGCGATTGTAGTTGAAAGCATCACTGACCCAGCTACTTTGGAGGCCCTAGCATGCCGCGAAGGTTTGGTCCTGGCTACAGATCTTTATATACGACGACTGAAACTTGTATCCGACTGCCTGGGAGTTGTCCGAAGCATTTCTGAAGGTAGCAACTGTGGCTATAGCTCCATCATCCGGGAGTTCCAGGAGCGGCGCAAGCTTATCGACGAGGTAGCAGTCAGGTACTCAGATATGAAGAGAGATCCTCGAAAAGCCCAATTTTGCTAAGAGTGTGCTTTCGTGTAATGCTGGTCGGCAGGTGTGGATTTTAAACTCGCCAGACACTGTTATTATACCCATGTTTATGATGATCTAATAAAGCAGGCCAGTTACCCTAAAAAAAAATTCTTCCCCAGAAGAAATCCACCGGCCTCACCAATCCACCCCAGCCCCCCATCTTCCTCACAATGCCCTAATTCTCTCGGTTCTCAATATCCGCCAAATCGCCTCCTTAACTCTCTCTCTCTCTCTCTCTCTCTACAACCAAACAAGAACAAGCCCAACATCCCAAGCCCTTCTATGGAAGAGAAGGTTCTAATTGACCACAAACAAGAACAACGATCAGGGCAAATGCAAGACCTCCTCGATCTGGACGATGATACCGCCGAGGAGCAGATTAATTATTACTTTACGCGCATGAGCATTGGCCCTCCTAGGGATGAAGATTGTTGGACTGAATACGATGAGCCGCAGCTCACTGAGGTGTATCAGCGGCTAGCCCTTTACCGCATCAAAACTTATGAGGTATGTCTCTTATAAACACATGAGATCATCAGATAAGATTACGCACAGACAAAAAATGTCATACATATATATGTAACCTAAAAACCTGGTTGGTTTGTCTTCAATATTTTAGTCTGACGTCTCTGCTCTGGTTTGTATTAATTTATTTGCTGCTCCTGCTATAGCTATTATCGACGGGAAAGGAACTAGATATTGCAGAACTGAAAGTGAAGTGCCCATCTGCACGTTATTCAGGATAACTGCTACTTTAAACACTACGAGGAGTCTTGAATGGTACTTCCATCCTGAACACTGCCAGATTGCTGGCTTGAGCGACTACCAGCGGCTAGTGCTTTATGATGATGTAGGTATCAGTACCTGACTTCTTCCTGCCAATTAATTTAATGTTCATTTATGCTAGTGCAACCAAATTTTTAGTTTAATATGCCTGTTTTGACTAATCCCAAGTTGGGAACGGATCAGTCCTATTTTGGTTGAAATTTGTGGTACTTATCATCCCTACCAGTGTCCGTTTTTCTAATAATTCTATGATAGTCAGCATTCAGCCAGTGTCCGTTTTTCTGTATGTGCTAGTACTAGCAGCCTATATTCTATTAGCAACATTTTCTTTGTGCAGGGTTACTACAGAGATTGGGATTATTGCCGCTTAACTTATCATACCTACCAAGGCGATCTAGAATATGTCCAGTACTGTGACGAGGTGTCAAAGGAAATTAAGGTAGGCATGATGCAATCAACTATAAACTACTGGTCATATGTCACCTTGGTCTGATAGTGTTTTGTCATGCATGTGGGAGTGGATTGAAGATAAAGTGAGAATTGACAAGCAGCAGGTAAACATCCCCCAAAAGCCTCTTGCATTTGATTAACTATCGTGGAATATCTACTGATTCTGTAGTGTCTCATGTCACACCTGATAACCATTTAAATTGTTGTGTAGTGGCAGATATGTGACTGTAGGGCTTATCTTCAGGCACTGAAGATTGCAACAGGGTTTCATAATATTTTCAGATTCAGTTATTGGTGCCTACAGCGTAATGCCCCTCCCTCACCTATTAATTTACTTGGTGAGCATAAGTGGTGATGGTATTTGACAATTCTATTTTTTTCATTCAGGATTATTTACGTAGCATTAAGTTTGATTTTAATGAGCGTAAGGACTTTGATGGTGTCTATCTTGAGATTTGGAAACGGATTGCTAAGCAAAAGGTTAGATTCGCCTCAGTCTACAACTAAGCAATTTGCGGTGCTATTTTTTTTTCTGTTTGTGTTATCTTGATATGCTTAATGACACTGATATTTCCTTGCTTCGACATTGGTCAGATGGATTTCAATGATGCTTTGGAGGAATTATATGAACAGAACATGTTCCCCTCACGCAGGTTTCAGATTAAACACGCACTTCAAAAAAATCTGCCTATGTTTAGCCATCCAATGAAAAAAAATGTAGGTTCCTCTTCTTCACAGAGGATGTTACTTCATCATGCTAATTCTTCAGTAGATGTTTCGATTTTATCGTTTTGTCTCACTAATTCTTTTGTATGTTTCTGTTTTAATTCCAGTATGGCACCTACGTGGCTTGCATTGATTAAAAGGTAAGCATGGTTTGTACGAGATCCAAGTCCAACTGGAATCTTCACATTGATGTAACATGTTCTGGTCTATAGATTTCAGAAGAGGATGCTCATCTCTTGATCATAGAGGCCGTTAAAGAAATTGTTAGTTGATCGTGTTTTGTTTCCTAGTGAGGAAATATATCTTTATTTGGGAGTTTTATTTATCTCTAAATTGGCTACATTTTGCTGAAGTGAAGTTAATTTTGCTTTCAGATTCCTAAACGGATGACCTATTTGGATTACGTCAGAAAGAAATTGGAAATCGCAGAACGTACTGGTTTGATTCCCAAAAGTACGCACAAACTTGACAATATCTTTGCATGCTTACATGTCTGCTTAATCGGATTAAGCATGTTGTTTCTCAAAATTCGTGTATAATTTTGCTTATAGGGAGCAGTCTAGATGTCACTACACAAGGCAGAGAAGGCAATAGTGAAGCGAAGCCTGCAATAGCTAACTGAGGGAAGCAATGCCATGAATAAGAAATGGCTTCTTGGTGCTGAACTTCTGATGCCACCCTGTGCTCTATTGTCACACCCTGATTTTTAGCATCCCGATTTTTCGAAAAAAAACCTAAACCCTAATACGCGTATACGCGTATATGTTTCCAATCATGCTGTATGAATATTTGGATTTCTAATGTTTCTCAACGCATATCATTTCATGAAATCATCTGAGGATTCCTCATCATCGTATGTGCATATAAAACCCTAAAATCGAAAACACGCACCATATACGCACAAACACTTCGTACACCCAAACCCTAAGCAGCACCTCACCAATTTTTGCTCCCGACCCTCAAAATTTGAACCCTAATCTCCCCCATGCCTCCCCTCTACCGTGCTATCGCCCGAAACCCTAAAACTCAATCTACCGTCCCATTCCTTAATTAATTAACCCTTAGGCAGAAACCCTAAAATCCATATCATATGTGTTTTCCTCCACCCAAAAATTCTAAAAAAATTTCATGAACTTCTTAAAGCTATTTGTCACCAAGTTATGAAATAATATTTGAGGGTCCAGTTCAAAAATCTTTGTTTACATCCAAATTTGAATTTTGATCAAAATCTAGCTTTGAGCTATAACCCATATATTTATAGCTCATAAAATTTCCAGAAAATTCCACAATGCTCATCATAGTACCAATGGCTCAAATATGCAAAAACATGTGCACCTCCAGTTCAAATTTTTTTCAAAAATGCTATCGAAACACCTTACTCTATTTCTCTTCTCTCCATGAAATCAGAGCTCCCATCCCATCCTTCTCCCCCAAAGTTATACCAGAGTCTCTTCTACACTCAATCTCACCTCCCACCCCCCCCACCTCAGTGCAAAGTCCACTCTACAGTTTTCAACTCCAAAGTTGCCTCATGCCGACCAGGCAAACCACCGAAACATCTTTCCTTTGCTTGCCTTGCTGCCAAACTTTTCCTGCTCCCTCCCTTGGGTCTTATCAACCCCGGAGACAAGATTTGGCATCCCGCTCATGTCTATGCCAGCACGTGCAAGCGTACGCCACTCCGGACGCGCCCCGGACAAGCACAGGACGCGCGCCAGTGCTGAGCCGTGCACGCCACTGGTTTGCGCTCCCCGGCCACCAGAGTCCTTGCTGTTTTGGTCGAGTCCACCAGCTCAGTGACCGGTCTGACTCCGCGGTGAACCACCACGCCACCCTGCCGGTCGCCAGCCCCGCTGCAGCACGCCAACGCCGTGCTCGGCAGGACCTCTCCCACCTTCCCACGCGCGCTGGTCTATATGTAGCCACCCGAGGTCTCGCGCCAGTCCGCCAAGCATCCCTTCGCTGCTCCAGCGAGTACCCATCTTCCTCCCGACCCCTCCCCTCTCGCCCCTGGAGTGTGGAGGTCAGCCTGTGCCGCCATAGCCGAGCAAGCCGAGCAAGCTGTGCCAACCCCATCCCAAATCGACCCACCCACTGGACGCATGACTCCTCCCGAGCTAAGGTCCACCGGTGATTTCCCTGTCGGAGCACCGTGGCCAGAGGCCACTTCCGCCTAGGAGTTGCCGCCGGCACCGCCTGGTTCCAAGCTTAGGAGCTCTGCTCCATCCTGGGTCGGTCGCCCAGTAGAGGTAAGCGGCCGGGCCACCGACAGGTGGGCCCCAGGCCCGGCCAGGTCCACCGAGGAGAAAAGGGATGACGCCTGCCCCCTTTTCCGCTTGCCTTCTGCGAAGGCGTACTCTCTCCGTAAAGAAAGCGTAAAGTGATAGAAAACCAGCCAGTTTTTCCTTCAGAACCGATCCCAATCTTGGTTCAGCCGGTTCGATGCCAAATCGTTCGGTTCTTGAAAAACTCCCAAAATAAAGTTTGTTCCTAAAAATATTTAGAAACTTTTGGTTTAAATAGAATTTCAAAAATTTAAACTCTTCTTGCTATACAGAAAATAATTCAACTATCCTTTTTAAATTCAAACACTTTTGAAATTCCTTTTGAACTTTTGAACCATTCCAAAGTTTCTAAACATGCTAAAGCTTTAATAATCTGAGCTGAGCATAAAAACACATATATACACATGTTGCATGGTTCAAAAGATGAGGAAAGCGTATGAAACCCTAAAAGAACCCTAACATCAAATTTCATGCATATATGTATCTCGGTAGCCCCCAAACAGGTTGAACCTCATCAAAAATACTTCTCCCAAACCTTTTCAACCATCAAGTCCCTAGACACTTCCTCCACCATATTAGAACTAGGGTTTCCGAGCACAGAAAGTTATAGACTTAAAACCCTAATCCCGATAATCTCCAGTGCATAAAATGTAAAGACCCCAACCTTCTTTTCTCCCGAAGCATTCCTGCACATGGCATATATTCTGCATTGAGTTGCCCTTTCTGGTTCTTTGTCGCGTTTGGATTCTAATTGGCGTTGTTTTAAAAACATGTAGTTGACGGAGTGAGGTACGTTTGTCAGGAGGAACCAGAAGCATCCCCGCGTCCGGATCAAGACCAGGAACTGCCAGGCAAGCTCTCCACCTTTGATCATGTTGAATCCCACGTTTATGAAATGTTATTTTGCCTAGAAACATGCATGCTATGTTCTACGACCCGTTATTTTATGTAGAGAAGTTATATCCGATGCTTAGAAAACCCTAGTTCGACCCTGAACCCCTTGTCACCTTAAGGACTACGTATTCCAGAAAAGTTATCGGAAACCTAGGGTAGAGTATGTATGTATGCTTAGCCCTGCGGTAGCAAGATTAGGTTTTCAAAATAAAAAGGGGAATACTCACATATTTCATGTGGCAAAAGATTGAAAATGGACCGTCGTGTCCGAAGGTGTATGAAGGTAGTATATCCATGGGTTGGGATATTTCACAGTAAAAAGGTTTTATGAAACCAACACGAAAATGGAGAAGATTTTGATCCGGGTCAGAAATGAAGGGGGGAAAGCAGGAAGCTTGTTAAATGCGAGGTAATGCCCGGCGTGGTTCTCGCAGCCCATTTACGGGTGAGGTGTGAAGTCCCTCTCGGATCACATAAGGACCGAGCTTAAGTGCCGTTTGGCCAAGTCTTATCGTACGTCCACATGTCCTTTATGGAAATGACTTGATCTAGTACCCGGTCTGAGACTAGCATGAACCCGTAGGCAGTGTGCAGTGTGCAGATGAGGTTGTAGCCTCTGTAGAGAAAAGTTTCCGCGGGAAAGCGATGGCTTATTCGCCACAAAGTTGGAACACCAACCTCCTTGTAGCGATGATACTGACTCAAGCTAGGTTTGGGACATGTCCTTCTGGCGGGTTCATGGCTAGGCTTACTCCGGTGAAGAGTCCCGTTGTACTAGCTCTTGTAGTATGCGGTGCACAGTATGCCCAGGGCGACCTACATCATGTGGGTAAGCCGTACCACCTCTGCAAAGGGTTAAAAACTATTCGAATAGCCGTGTCCACGGTCAAGGACGAACTTGGTTAGGCCACACTAAAGTAGACTGGGTTTCAAAGCCTAAAATGTGGTTATGGGTTTAAGGACGCGATTCGCCGAGTTTGCAGGGTTACTTGAAAGATCCTCGTTGTAGCGGGAGGAGTGAAGAAGGGATTTCCCCGTTGAAGCGAGCAAACCCTAGGATTCCCCGTTGTTGCGGGCAATCACTATATCTCCGTCGTAGCGGATGAGCATATGTCTCCCCGTTGAAGCGGGTGATCACCAGGCTTTTTCCGTTGTAGCAGAAAACACAGAAATGATCTTCCCGTTGTAGCGGGAAGAATGATGAAAGCAGGTACTTTGTCTCGCCGCGTCGAGATATTTTGCGAAAACTGCTTTTACTATCTATTTACATATTTCAAATGCAAACTTACTTTCTCGCACAATATGAAACTTAGGCTAGAGCCATTTCTTGAAATACCCTTGCATGCATCTATGCCCATGCTAAAGTTTTCCTCGGTGGAAAGCTTGCGAGTACATTCAATGTACTCACCTGGCTTGTTATGTGGCCAGAGGAAGAGGAGGAGTACCCGTCCGGAGAAAGCGACAGTGATTTCGAAGCGTAGGGTTTCAACCCCCAGTCAGTTGCCTGTGGTTCGGCATGCCGATGGGTTATCTACCGCGTATTTATTTCCGCTGCAATTTGAATTCGGCCAATAGGCCTGGTTTGTACTAAATAAAGACCAATGATGGCTAATTGTGTAATGAACGATGTATTGCATGTCTATGCTATCAAGTACTTGTGTGTGCTAGCCACTGATCATGGGACTAGCACGGTAAACACAGGGGTGTATCCGGCCTCAAAATCGGGTACACCACATCTATCCACGTGCTCCTGTTTATCATCTATGTGCTATTGTGATTTTATCATGTATATGTGCTACCATGTACACCTTGGAGCAAATATAAATTATGAGTGATTTTAATATACACTGTAATGCAAGAAGCGTCGTAGCGAGGTGTTTTTTTTAATCAAGAATGCAAGCCAAATGTGCAGGCCTTGATGATGTATTCTTGATCGATATCTGTTACTATGATGACATGGTAGCTGTAGTTATGATGATGGAATGGATTTCTTGAAATTCATTCTTGTGAATGAAATATGTTGCGTCTGATTAGTTTGAGCAACTAAAGATGGTTTGTGTACCGGAATGGTTCTACTGATTATGTGCTTATGTTAGACAGGGGACAATTACTGACTACATGTTACTCCAAGAGTTAGGTGTGTTCATCGCAAGAGTTACGTAATGCGACAATCCATTATATGCCCTTGCATATGATGGCACTCGGAGTTACGGTATTGCCCTCCCCTCCTTTTTGCCCGCTTTCTCTTGGTCAGCAGTGTCTTCAAGGAGGCGTGATCACACTGAACCCCCAAGTTAGCCGCTAGAACGCCTGCACGCCGAAAGACACCATGTTGAATTTATTTTTCCTTCAAAAAAAACTTGCATGCACACTTGCCCGCCTACAACCGCCGCTTTGCTTGAGCCAGATGCCTCCCCCTCCCACCACCCAAATCTCTATTGGATTCAATCCAATCCTAGCACCCAATGCCCTGCCGCCATGACTTCGTTTGGGTGATATAGAAATCGTAGGGGGCCACAGGGATATATCTTTGATATGTAAAAATGATCCACGTGATTTCAAATTTTCACCGAATATTGCAGAAAATCTTGGAAGAACACAGGCAAAGAATAAAAAATTATCCTGAAAATGGAAAAAAGAAAATATGAAACCAAGTTCTACATATTCATAAACCACTATCATGATTAACGATACGAGGTACCAAATAAATGCAAGTGGTTCATGCCAAACTTCAATATTGAATCTTTCACGAAACCACAATTCATCCATGTCTCTAACACAATTCAGCAATTTCATGAGGCGGAGAACCTTTGTCCATGGAGGTGTTTATCTACACCAAATTATAGACTCTGATAATGATTCAAAATTGATAGTCATCACAAAGTGGAAATAAGATGATAAACTAAAAAATAATTTGGGGCTCATAGGAACCTTGTTGGCTCCAATGCTGGATAGTTAGTTCACTACACCAAAACTACAAACTGACATCGGTGTTCATTACTCACACACATACCAATTACCGAAACACCATATTTTCTAGCATGTTTCAGGTAGTCTACTCATATTAAGTTTAATTAGGGGAACAACAAGCAACACTCGAAGGTGAGATTATGACGTTGTTTCAAACATGATAGAGTAAAACCCTTATTATCTGAAATGACTACAATTTCACAATATCTTCCCCACTTACTAAGTTAACTAAACTAAATTTCACATGAAAGGATGGTAAGTAGTTCTAGACTTTCGGTTTCCCATTATCAGCGTCATTCTCAGCTATCAATTCATCTCTTAAATGTCTCAGTTAGCAGAATAATATCCAAATAAGGGGGACTATGATACATTCAACATCAAGGACAATTAAAGACAAATTTTGACAAAGAAACCTAGGAAATACGAACTTGGCAAGATGAATGAAGACACATAACTTATGTTACACAATTCTCTGTGTCCAACTACGATCTATTCACGACTTATTTGTAGCAGCACAAAACTAATTTTGCTTTGCTTGGGAAAAGACCATCTTGGGCTCCCAATTGGTTCTCACAGTCTGCTTAAGCAAACTTTATGTCTGTGACAATTTGGTTGTGATTCTAAAACTATATAGAATAATAAAAGGAGTATCAATGCTAGACCGTGCCTTTGAACCATGTGACTCAGATAACAACAAATAATCGGAACTCAAAAAGGGGTGGATGTTGTATCCTACAAAGTCAAGGGGCCCATAAGAATTGTCATGCTCACCAGGGTGACAGATGAGTACGGTCTTCAAATGCAATTTTGACAATTAATATGTCTATTGTAATATATTTATAACTTAATTGTTGAGAATGTGCAATGCATATTTGAGAATAATCTAGAAGACTTTGGAGTGATAAAGATATTTGAGAAAACTCTAGAATAAATCAAGGATAAGCATGGTGGAGATATTTTAGAGGAGAACTCTAGAATTGAAGAAAATTCTAGAGCAAGATATTTTAGGTGTAATGTCTAGAATAGTTATGAGGTAAGAAAATATCTAATACTTAGATAACTTTGTAGAGAACTCTAGAGATAAGATATTTGTGGGGAGTTTTCTAGAGCTGTGTTGTAGAGTTTGGATTATGACACATGGCATCAATCCGATAATCTTGTAATCCTATAAATATGGGTGCCACCCCTCCCCTCATGTTAGCAACCAAGAGGAGCTACCACTACTAGCCACCATGAGTATGAGAGAGTGTTAGGGAGTATGGCATAGAGACTTAGGTAGTGGTATGATAGAATATTGTTATATATTCTGAAGGTACATTTTAAGATAAATTTATGCATATGATTGTTGCGGCTCATTCTGTAGAAACAACAGTGTGTCATCAGCATATGTAAACTAATGACATCATAGGTAGAGAAATGATAGATCATGAGCCCAATCAACATATGAAGCAGGGAAGGGAAAAAGCTAGATAGTAATCTCACCAGACACTAGGCATCCAACCCAAATCAAGGATGACATATCTTGCAAGGTCTAGCATCGCACACAAAACCCTGCAAGCACAAAATGCATTGATAAAATTGCCACTTTAACTACTCATCAAACCTCTACCAACAATATTTATTTGGTCATATATTAAAGGAAACATACCATAGATAGATGGTTTTCTCACCGAACTGTCAAAGATTTTGATAAGATGCTTCAAATCAATGCATATGACGGGATGATTTTCACGGATGATAGAATCAACATGAAATTTTGTGATTTCGTATCCGTGTGCATAAGCTCCACATATACACATTAGTAAATCTACTCAACTATCCTTATCATAAATTGACATATTTTGCACAACACGATAAGCATCCATGTGCTTCACCAAAGATGTAAATATACAAGAATCAATATGGTCCAAGTCGTCAAAGCAGGCTTGGAAACTACAAATTGAAGATAGCAACCCCGTAGTTGTCTCAACATATGCAGCCAAATGACCATCTTTTGTCTTGTCCTGATCTAGTGCTTTCATACAAATGATATTTTTATGCCATAGATGGTGCATAATATGGAATGCATGATCATTACAAACTTCTTCTCTTATAAAAGAGACAGTTGAAGCATTACTGATCTCCAGTTCAGTTGCGATCTCACTTTCACCACCTATAGGTTTAACCAATTTTAGTAGTTTTTTAGTTGGCGTCTCCTGAATCTCATTGATAATCCATGGAATATTGAGGTCTTGAAATCATTTTAATTATTAGATATGATTCTTTGTGTTGACATTGAGATTACATTCAACATGCATACCTTTCGGTCTTTTCTTCTTTTCCCTTTAGATTGAGCTGCAAAGAAAACAGTTAATTGCTGCATAAATTATAATTATCGATCTTGGCAAAGCTTTTTTATAACATTTAGGGAATCATATTTAGCTTAATGTCTCTTAATTGGCTATCTCAACACCTCACGGTTTTACATAACACATCCTACTTATCAAACAGTTAACCAATGTTATATCAGCATAGGGCTTGATATTAATTATATCCGTAAAACTTTAGGATAATATAGGCTTGTTGCCCGATATCACGTCGCTAGAGGAGACATGGCTCTCCTATGGCATGATCGCTAGATTGATAGCATTCTCTAGGAACGTTTTGCCAGACTGCAATCCTTCGCTCATGATGACTCAATATCCGTTGAAGAGGCCAAGCTTGTTGATGTTCCTCTAGATTTGTTCCACCTTCCTTTATGCCGGCAAGCTTTCAATGAACTGCAAAATCTTGATCAACTCCTCCAGAACACTTTACAAGACATAGAAGACAATGCAGATGGGATTACATCTAGGCAGCACAACCTATTCATCTAAAAAAGGTTAAAATTGTATTTTTCACTCCTCAACTATTGTCGGAGTGCACATTACACCCCTTAACTTCAAAATAAGAAATATCTAACCCTTAACTCTCAAAACCGGATAGAATACCCCCTCACACCATCCTAAACGGTTTTGACCAGTCAAAAGTGGTGTCAAGTGCGTGGTGTCGACGTGGTTGCCACATCACCTTCACGTCATTCAAATGGTTAGGAAATTTTCGGGAAAAGGGAGTTGAGAGAAAATCAAAATTTTAGAGTAACTTTTCATTTCAAAATAAAATCAAAAATATTTTTTCCCTGATTTTGAAATTCAAAAGAAAGTCAGTTTTTTTCAAAAAAATAAAATCATAAATTTGACAAAAATATTGACTTCCAAAAGTTATTTTGAAAATTTTCTAACTTTTTGGATGACGTGGAGGTGATGTGGCAGCCACATTGGCGTCACGTCACCTGAAATTACTTTTAATTGGTCAAAATTGTTTAGGGATAGTGTGAAGGGGGTATTCTATCCGGTTTTGAGAGTTAGAATTAGTTATTTTTGGTTTTGAAGTTAAGAGGTGTAATGTGCACTTAGACAATAATTGAAGGGTGAAAAATACATTTTTTCCTCTAAAAATTTCTATGCTTGGGCTTTTAGTAATACTCCCCTTTGCTGGAATTGGAAATGCAAATGCTTCCCAAAACTGAAGGCCTTCGCGTGGTTTCTCCTAAATGACCGAACACCAGAGACATGCTCGCGCACAGAAACTGTAATGTATCTAATGATAATGCCTCTGTTCTTGCTTGCTAGCAATGCCTTGTTATCCAATGGTTGCCTGCTGATAGACTTGATCTTATGATTCAGCATGCGCAAGCTGGCTTCCAGCGGTCCTCCTTTATGGAGGTGTTCATCACTGCTGACTGGTACATCTGGAAACAACTGAATGCCAAAATCTTTTAAAAATGTTACCCCCAGCTTCAGCTCTTGGAAAATTATGTTTAGGGCCTGTTCGGAACGAAGGAATTTTTGAAGGAATCGTGCAGGTTTCTTTTCCTATGGAATTTTTTCCCAGGGGGCGTTCGGTACACAGGAAAGAGTGCTTCATTTTCCTTAGGAAAGCGAAACTTTCCCGTGAAAATCGCAGGAAACAAAACATCCACCGAGACCAAAGGAAAAGGCGAAAAGCACGGGACTCTCTCGCACTCCCGCCACTCCAATTCCCCCATGGAGCAGAAGGAACCCTAGAGAAGGCGCGAAATCGAGATGGAGAACCAACGGAGCACTATCGTCCGGCGAATCCACCCTCCTCCACCTCCCCATCTTTCCCCTCCACCCCCTCCAATGACACAAGGGCTCGACGACCCGAAATTTGGGGGAAGTGAACAAATTTCTCAAGAAGGTAACAAATCTTGTGCAGCTGGTTATAGATTTCTTCTTCTACAAATTTACCTGTTGATTTCGGGCCTGTTCGGCATCTCTCCGCATCCACCAAATCCGGAACTCCCGCTCCGCACGCCCGATCCCCGCTCCCGCTCCCCGATCTGCTGCGTTCGGCTGCGGTGCTCCTCAGGTTTGAGGATCCTGGTAGCTGGCATGTGGGGCGGGCGGCGAGGCGAGGTTGGGCGGGCGGCGTGGCGACGGGTCCGGGAGGCGGCGTCGGGACGGGCGGCGGCGCGGGAACGGTCCGGGAGGCGGGGCGAGGGGAGGCGGCGTCGGGACGGGTGGCGGCGCGGGGACGGCTCCGGGAGGCGAGGCGGGCGGGCGGCGGCGTCCGGGCCTTCTCGACCTTGGGGTTCGCGAGGGCGACCGCGGCCGCGGAGGGCTCGTGGCGGGCCGAGGAGGGGGCGCTGTCCTTGTTGCGCACGCGCTCCTCCTCGCGGCGCACCGCACTGTGGTAGATGGCGAGGAAGTCGCGGCCGCGCGCGTTGAGGATGGCGTTGCGGTCCTTGAGAGGCCGCTCGAGGGAGCGGACGTGGGCGGTGGAGGCCTCGTCGGCATCGGGCTCCTCGGGCGGCGGCGGCTGGGCCTCCTGGGGGAAGTGGGGGAGGGAGGAGGGGATCCGCCGGGTGCTTTCTTCTGTGAGGGAGTGAGTAAGGGAAGGCAGGGTCTGTGAGGGAGTAAGGGAAGGCAGGGAGGTGAGGGAGATCATACTATTCTTTAGCTTCAAGTCTAAATTAAGCTGATCAATTTGATTCTACAGATGTTGTAAAAACTAACTTCATTGCCAGTGTACTACTTTTATACACAAGATTAAAAATAGCTGATCTATAAGCTGCACTTTTCACATTGCTAGGTACCTCTAAGAATTGTGCTAGAGCCAAGTGGAATCATCAGATGAAGGCATATCTCATTGGAGTCTTAAAAGATCACGATGTTCCAAAATACCGGACACAAAATGCATGGAGTAAAGAGGCCTGGAGAAGTATTGTTGATAAATTCAATCAAAGATTTCATTTATCCCTCACGCTAGCTCAAGTGAAGCAAAAGGAGCAGGATCTAAAGAAGGATTTCAAAGTTGTAAAAGACTTGATATCTGAAAGTGGTTTTGGCTGGGATCATGACAGAATGATGGTGGTGGCTCCGGATAATGTTTGGGCTGCACTACAGGCACGCAAAAACAAGGACGCCCTCCAATGGCGAGAAAAGTCATTTCCATACTTCGATGATCTTTTCGCTCTATATGATGGTGAGCTTCAAATCATTGACTTAATTGGCTTAGTTTTGTTTTACTGATTGTTATATCTGTTTTTTTACATAATTCATGTAGGACGGTATGCTCAGGGAAGGAGTTGTCATGGCATGGATCATTACGCGAACAAAGCAGCACAACTCTCACAGGTTGCAACATCATATTCGCCACCATTGCAAGGTCCAGAGGCGCATTTGCACACACCTACACCAACCATACATGCTCCAGGTGATTCTTCCATGCAGTTTGACATTGAAGAGGATATTGGAAACACAAATTGGTTTTCCAGCAATGATACATTCAATCAAGTGGCGGCAAATTCAACTCAAGGAAATGACTCGACATTACATGCTCCATCACAAGCTGAAACAGTGCCAATGTTCTCACAACATGTTGGACAGACCTTGCAAGAAATCCCACAAGTTGTACATCGAAATCCTCGGCCATCTAGCTCAGCTCCTGAGGCTACTAACGCCAAGAGAGCAAAAAAGCGAAAGACCAGCACCACTAATGATGATTTTCATGAGAGATACCTGAAACTCAAGAGGGAAGAAATAGACCAGTTTGCAGCTATTGAGGAGAGGAAATTAAGGGACCCCTTTAGCATCAAGAAATGCATCAAAGCACTTGAAAGGTTAGAGGGTCTACAGATGAGAGATATGCTAAAAGCAGTCGACATCTTCACCAACAGTAAGGAAAATAGGGAAGTATTTCTATCATTTTCAAGTAACGAGTTACGGTTGGGCTGGTTGACTGGAAAAGTCCGGAATACCTAAACAAATGGATATGAAACATGACACTTGGAAGTAGTATTTTGCACAAAGGGAGGGCTAGCACAAACTGTGATATATTTTGTGCATGTGCATTTCTAGGCACATGTTTATGATCCTTGGCATAGGTAACTTGTAGTAGGCTGTGATATATTTTGTGCATGTGCATTTCTTGGCACATGGTTATGGAAATGTCAAACTCGTTTGACAGTTAATGCAATGTTATATAGGTACAGTGAGTGCCCTTATCTCTCATCTTTTTTCCCTGTCAAATCTATCTATTGTCCTGCATGTTTGTTAATGTTAGTTTATTGGTGTACTACCGGTGCTGTTTGCATGTTTCAAATTCTGTTACGTCTGTAGTTCTGAGGACATGGTGGGAGAACGACAATGGTAACAAGCTGAGAAGAAAGTTCGAGAACAACTTGGCTGAACTGTAACAAGCACTGTGAGTGCCATACCTTCGCGTTGATTTTGTTGTTAGCTCTATAATTTTCACATTTATTTTGAACATCATTTCTGCTAAACTGGAGTATGATCACACTCATAGCATGTCATCTGCATGTATTAAGTGGTGTACAGTACAATCAAAATTATTACATAATATAGAGTAAATTACAAAGTACATATGAGTTATCTTCTAGCAATGTAATCGGCCCACATTTGCATTGCCATGGCATCTCGCATCTCATTTCCAGCTTGTCGGGAGTTGTTAAATGACATCACATCGCTATTGTATTGGGCATCTCCATCTGGTACTTCCTTCATATTGCTTTCATTGATATCCATCGTACATCTATCGGGCAATGTCATATCTCCATCATGTATCCGTATGAAATTGTGCAGTACACAACAAGCTACAGCAGTATCAACTTGTGTCTCAATATCAAACAATGTAGCTGCTTTTAGTATGGGATACCGCGCTTTTAGTATGCCAATAATTCTTTCGACATGATTTCGTAGTTGAGCATGTCGAAGGTTAAATAATTCCTTGTAGCATTGTGGCCTATGTCGAGTTCTTCCTTGCTCTTGTAAATGATATCTAGTTCCTCGGTATGGAGCAATGAATTGAGGTGTATTTGCATAACCTGCATCTACAAGATAAAATTTTCCAGGAGGTACGTTGAATCCACGGTTAAGTGCATCTTGCAGTACTCTTGCATCTGAAGCAGACCCCTCCCATCCAGCATGTACATGTACAAACTTCATGTCAAAGTCGCATGCAACCATTACGTTTTGTGAAAGACCTTGCTTTCTATTTCTATATGGCTCTTGTTGCCTAGGCGGAATAGTCATAGGAATGTGAGTACCATCAACAGCTCCAATACAATTCTATAGATTTAATGCTACAGTTAGTGATATGTATAAGTTAAAATTTACTCAATACCAATTCACCATGGTAGGACTAGAAAACAATTACCTGAAAGTACGAAAACTTTGATTGGCGTAAGATGTGATGCTGGTGTACAGAAGGTTGTATATAGTTGCATGTGAGTCGTGTAATCGCGTTGAGCACGACGTGAAAGTAAGTACTAATTGTATCCGCACTGTGCTGGAATATGTCTTGTAATGTTCTGTTGGTTGCGTTTTTTGATACTGCATATAAAAATATGGCTACTTGCTCTTCCACGGAGACATACCTTGCATCCTTGAGAAGGCGCTTTTCACGCAATTTTTGTGCTAAAGCTTGAAAGATCTCTCTCTCCATATGGAAACGCCATTCGCATAGAACCTCATGACCAGTAAGAGCTTCATGCACATAGGTAGCTCCATTCAGAATGGATGTATGTATTGGTCTCCTCTCGGATGACTGGGATGAGCTATTGCCTTCTAATGTAGGGAGTATGAGAAATACAAATTCATCTTCATTTCTTGATCGCCGGCTATAGTTTGGATCCATTCACCTTCAGAAATGAATGAACTGCTACTTCTAGGATGAACTATGGGTTCCTAGAGAATTGACACTGGAGGAAAAGAAATGATATGTAAGTTGTTGGCAAGTTCATGGTATGTGCTTATATAACAAGAGGAGGAAGCAACGGCTAGTTCTGTTTCCTAGGGAATTGTGCAGCTTCAAATATTTCCTTTGTTCCAAACACCCCCAAATGTTTTCATTCCTTTGTTTTAAAAACCTGTAGTTTTCACTTTACACTCCAATCCTATTCCTATGCATTTTCTCTTTCCTCTGTTTTGCAAAACTGTGTTCCGAACAGGCCCTTAGGAGTCGTCTAGGAACCCCCACCCCCCCCCCTTCTAAACTGGCTAGATTCTCTGTCTTGATCCCTGTGTAGCCTCGTTTGCTTCCCCTCCGCCCTTTGTACATCCCCTTGCCCCCTTCTCTTGTCAATATTTTTCAAATAGGCACCGCAAAAGTCAACTACAAGTACTAGTGGAACTATGAAATTGCTTATAGGTGTTTGCAAAAGGTTGAAACTACAGGTGGATCTTGTGCAATTCGCTCTATTCGAAAGTACACGAGATTTGTACGAGATTTGTAAGTATAGCAGAGCTCATAATAAGTTATTAATCCATTTTGTACGCACATGAACACCACATCACGTGCCATAAAAAGCCCGCAAAGGCTTGTCCAGTAATCAAACACAGATGTGAGCAACTGACAAAGCATTGCTTGTCATTAGGTGATATGAAAAGGTAGAACAGCCATAATCCAATTGTATATGATAAGATCATGCTTGGCGTTATTGACTTTAGATTGTGATTCCGGCGAGTGGCTGGAGGCGCTGTCGCCGGTGGAACACGGAGGCTGCCGTGAGGGTCGGCATTGGTGTTGTGTTTGCCGCCCGTGAGGCGCTCAAGAAGCCGACGCCACAGATCGATCGAGTTCGTCAAAAGCTTCTCATAACAATCACCAGGGTCTCGCTTGGTTTGACGCATGCGCAAGAGATAAATAAACAATATTAATGGGAGAGGGGTCGGCCTGCTGTTTAGTGCTCACGCTAATGCTAGGTTTCAAAAGTTTTAGAACATTTTTATACGTTCCAAGCAAAAGTCGCAGTACGGTATGTTTGATTTGAGCTTGGCTCACGGGCGCATAAAGCAATTGCCGGCCTTCTGTTGGAGAGCACCTTTTTGAGTCTGAAAAGGCAGTTCGTGTCGTGCACATTTATCAAGTTCGATCGAGATGAGCAACTAATCCACTGCAACTCTGGAGTTGTTTAGGTTGCGCCGTTCCTTTGGAGTTTGGTCACCGGTAACGAGGAAACAAGACGGTTTGAAATGCAGGAATTTCGCAAGACTCGTGTGGCGGTGTACGTGATCCTTGAGAAATTCATGGGCTCTACAGAGATTCTCTATCAGCCCAATAATTAAGCTAATCTATTGTACTAAGGGCTAAGGCATTCTTCAAGTATAGGCTGCTTAGCGCACGTAGAGCATTGCAAAGGAAGGAACAGCTTCGTGAGACCTTGGAATTGACCGACGAAAAGATAAGGTTGGACAAGTTCCACGACGACGAAAGCAAATACTTGGCGTATTGTCAAATAATTCAAGAAAGGATAACCAGTAGTCAGGAATTAGAGTGACAACTAGCTGGGTGAACAGCTCACGAAAACGATGCTGTGTGGGGGTATATACATAGGAGCGTTTAGCAACAACGTCGATAGGGCCGGTGGCATTGACCTGAGCATGGAGCAAGTGGCAGGTTAGCTTCCACTATCATGTCTCTCGTAGGTTTCACAGATGAACGAGGTTATAGACAGAGGAAGTGAGCCTAGCTTAATTGTATGGGTGGGGAAGTAGATGGTGCACAATCTCAACACTCGAGTTCAAGCCATCTGGATGCCTATTTCTTCTCTACTAAAGAGAACATATAATTCATCCTACATATTACTTCATACTTAGATTTGTAATTGAACACAACCAAGTTGAATCACTACATCAACCAATGGGAACACGAAATATGCTAGCTATTAGAAAAGAGGCGCTCTATCAATTAGTGTTAACACTTTAGGTTACTATTGTGCGGCATATTTTTCTAATCTTTACTATTGTATAAATGAGATTTTATGGTGAATGTCCGGTGGTGTCACACCATCCCCTTTATTTTTCACATTCCTAAAATATCTTTAACAAAAAACAAAAAACTAAAATTTACTATTATATATAAATTGGAGTAGGTTGTGACTGCCTGGTGGTGTCACACCGTCCCCTCCATTTTTCACATTCCTAAAAAATCTTTAACACAAAATAACAAACAAACAAACTTAATTACAATAAAGACTCAATAAATTAACTTAATCACTACTCTAAAAAGTCTCTAACAAAATATGGCATGATACAAATTTTTTGACCAGATATGGTTGCGGAACTATGGGTACAATGTATGAAAGTACAGTGAGCAAGACATATATAGGTATGACGCCGGCTTGAAAAGAGCTTGGTTGAGTATATAAGAATAGCCAAAGTATAGATAAGGTTGAACCTGATCTATCTATTACTATATTAATTATAGACTCTCTAGAAATTTCCACGTTAATCGAAGAAAAAGAAAAATATTTAACCATTGCAATTTCTCTGATATTTTTTAGGAATAGCAATAAGCAAAGACTATTATTTAGTCAATCTGAACCGTGAATAGTAATAAGCAAAGACTCTTATTTAAACCATGAATAGTAATAAACAAAGACTCTTATTTTAGGTAATCTAAACCGTTATAACTCGGTCCCACTAAATAGATGGTCAGATATTTTTCATAGATATGTACGTATCGTATTAGTAGAAACTCTGTCACTAGCATAAAGCAAACAAATAACACTTACGCGGAAGTCCCTCAAGGGCCCAGTATCAAGGCCTATGATATCTCCCCTCGATCTATTTTTCTATGTTTATGTCGTTGCGGATGAGATGAGCAGTCCATGTTTGACTCCAATCAAATCATATATTGTTTATGTTTACTGCTGCATGTTAGATCCAGATCTTCTTTTGTGAATTTCCAGAGTGTTAATTCTGTACGAACCTGCTACCAATCCATACATGCAAGATGTGCTTAATTCTATCTCAGTATGTAATACGTGCTCAAGTTTTGCAAGACTGTGAATCCAAACCATCCACGTGTAATGTGCTACTTAGATACTATGATTATTACACCAAAAGTAATCAATCAGATTGACATGCATGCAGAGTCCAAATAATATTCCTCGCAAGAAAAGTCCAAATAATATATTGACATGCACGCTTTCTGTTCCTTCATCTACAAGTGTCCTCGTATCTTATGGTTTGTTAGATCAGCATAAATTTGACGAAATAACGCACGTAGAATCAAAGATACTAATTAGGAATTTATGCGATTTTTCAATTACATATGTAAGCATGTTTACTATATTCGCCAAGTTTTACGTCCAATATATATTTGTAATTGTGTTCCTATATTTTTTTATTTTTCAATTTCTATATTTCAACCAAACTCAAAGAAAATAATAGCAATAAAATAACTAATAAAACCACATAACATAAACATTAGCCCGTGCGAACGCACGGGTTAGCGACTAGTACAACGAATCGTTATGTATACATCACACGTACAGGCATCAGATATCTCGAGTTAGTAAATCCTTGCCGTGGCAGTTTCTTTGATTTTGTTAAGCGATTAGTGGGACCAAACTGAAGCTTCAAGTCTGCATATTGTTTGTGAACTCCGCGAACCAGCATCTGTCTCGTGACACTAATTGAAGTTTAGCTAGTCTATTATTAGCACCTTTCTTTTTCTTTCTAGAACGGAAAACATACAACAACCGCGGAGAGCTGGTTTAGATAGACAAAGCATCAGGAGCTGATGTTGGTGCTGAGGATTTGTCTGTGCCCTCAGCATCTGTCTCGTGACACTAATTGAAGTTTAGCTAGTCTATTATTAGCACCTTTCTTTTTCTTTCTAGAACGGAAAACATACAACAACCGCGGAGAGCTGGTTTAGATAGACAAAGCATCAGGAGCCACAACTGTCCATTATTTTATACTACTGATCGATTATTACTTTTATGTAAAGATCCCCATAATAAACTAGATTCTACATGCATCCATATGCTTCTACCTAATGGGGGCGAGAGGAGTTACTGTTATGCACAAGCGTGTCGCGGGAGACGATTGGCAGACGTTGGTCACGGCAACTAGCGCGGTGTGACGCATGGTAACGATTGGGAGCCACTGCTTTGCAATCTAGGTTTCAGGCGCAATTCATGCAATCTATCAATTTGAAGATTGAATAAATCATGAAAATTTTAGAAAAAAATTATAACCGTGACACAAGGCGCACCTACCATACCATAACTTTAAGTATAAATTCATTCCATACATTAAGAAAAAAGACAAATTCCCTATGAATAGTACCCATGGCTACTATTCACAGCAATATTATTATTTGTAACAAAATTTATCTTTTTTGTTTATCGATATGTAAGACATATTTAGACTTCAGATTTAAAGGCATAGTAAGTACACACACACACACACACACATATATATATATATATTACTGCTTTTTAGTGGTTGATTGCACATATAGACTGCACTTATACACTTGAAGCCTAGATTGGGGTCGTGCATCTTGGACTTTTGATGATTCACTAATGGACGATGGTCATGTACCGAGAACCAAGTCTAGTTTAGGTGTTTAGTGGAGGTGGTTGTACCTCCTACTCACCAGGGATCAAATCTCAGCTTTGACGTCCTATGTGTTTCGTGTTTCACAAAAGCGGACTATTCCTTCAATAGTAGGCGACGTATCCGTTGATAGCGAGACATCCATGGTGATTTTATCATTCTCTAAACCTTATCATTCTCTAGACCCTACAACCCTAGTTTTCATAGACATTGTATAAATATGTGTATAATAATGTATATGCACGTATTTATATGTACATGTTATACTCAATGTTTCTACAATAAAAAAGACGGTGGTCATGTATGATAAGGTCCTTCCTTAACACGAGAAAAAGGAAAAAGAAAAACTAAGTCCTTCCTTCGAAAGAAGAAGCTAAGAGCATCTCCATCCGATTCCCTATAATCCATTCCCTATATCCTCATTTGAGGATTCACCCCAAAAGATTCCTTCCCTAAAATTCCCTCACACTCTAACCGATTTCCCAAATCTCATTCCCTATACTCCACTCTTCCATATTTTATTAGTTTCCACCAACTAACATGTTATTTGTACAGAAAAAATAAAACCGCTTTATTAATACGGTTAAAACTATAAGTAATATGTCATTTGTAGCGGATAAAATTGTGACGGATAAAATTGTAACGGCTAATTTTGTAACGGCAAAATTTGCAAACGGGTAAATTCGAACGCCTAATTTCCAACGGCTAATTTCCAACGGCTACATTTTTGGGTCTATATATACTAAGCCTTAAGATGCTCCTGGCACTTCATCCTCCTCCTCTTCAAGAACACAATGAGTCGTAGCAGCTCATCCATGCATCCTCCTTTCGATTCTTCGTCGTCCGATGATGACGACGAACTCTTTCTTGCGACAGCAATTGTAATTCAGAAGCACTTCGAGCGTACGAATGCTCGACGCCATGGCGGTTCTCGGCCCGACCACCATGTAATCGAACGCAATAGAGAAGCCGGTCATTTTAGACTATATGAAGACTACTTTTCTGATGTTCCTACGTACGGCCCAACAATATTTCAGCGCAGGTTTGCAACCGTTCCGAAATCATTTTGTAATCTTTTTATTTGTTGATCCTCGTTTGAAGCACTCATTCTCCTTTTCCGCCCAGGTTTAGAATGGCTTGTACATTATTTCTCCGCATAGTTGATGCCGTAGTAAGTCATGATGAATATTTCATCCAGAAAAGAGATAGAACTGGTCGTTTTGGGTTATCTCCTCTGCAGAAGATTACAGCCGCATTTAGAATGCTAACCTATGGAGTTCCTGCAAACGCTACAGATGACTATCTCCGGATTGGAGAAAGTACTGCAATTCTGAGTCTTAAAAGATTCGTGAAAGTTGTTGTTGAAGTGTTCGGAGGTGAGTACCTGAGATCTCCTAACAGTAATGATACCGCAAGGTTGCTAGCTATTGGAGATGCAAGAGGTTTTCCTGGAATGCTGGGGAGCATTGATTGCATGCACTGGGAGTGGAAAAATTACCCGGTAGCTTGGCAAGGTATGTACACCGGCCATGCGCACGAGCCGACGATTATACTAGAAGCTGTCGCATCACAAGATCTATGGATTTGGCATGCTTTTTTCGGTTTACCAGGGTCCCACAATGATATTAATATCCTACACCGGTCCCCGCTCTTTGCACGGCTAGCGGAAGGGCAAGCTCCAGAAGTTAATTACATCGTCAATGGTAACAATTATACAGTGGGGTACTACCTTGCAGATGGGATATATCCTTCGTGGGCAACTTTTGTGAAGACCATACCATCTCCTCAAGGCAATAAGGAAAAATTGTTTGCCCAAACTCAGGAAGCTGTTAGGAAAGATGTCGAACGAGCGTTCGGAGTTCTACAAGCTTGCTTTGCCATTGTGCGTGGACCAGCTCGATTCTGGGATCAAGAAACACTTAGACATATCATGACTGCATGTGTCATCATGCATAACATGATCATTGAAGATGAGAGGGACGGAGGCCCGGTAGACTTCAACTACGAAGGGGTGGGAGAAAGTGTTAGAGTATCCCACGAAGTTACGCCTGAGTTATTTGAGTTCATTCAAACGCATCATTCCATTAGAAACAGACAGACTCACTCTCAGCTTCAGGACGATCTAGTCGAGCACCTGTGGCGCCGTTATTCAGCGATGTAGGTTTTCGTACAATTGTTGTAAGCCTTTATTACGCAATGTATCATGTTAGAATTATGCAAGTTTTTTTTAAATTGCTGTAAGCACTTAGTAAGACAATGTACACAGTTCTACTTTCAATAAATCAGAGCAGAATAATCCACACGACAATCCTTAAAACAGTCCATCGAATAGTCCATACAATGTGCCATAAAGGAGTAGTACATAGAAATCACTTGCGTCACCTAGCTATGATATCTTGCTGCAAGCTCATATAGTACTCCTGCTGTGGTACGGACATACGGCTAATGTCCATGCTCATAATTCTTTCCTCCTCCAACATTCTCTTAAATTCAAACTCTCTTTCCCTCACTTCAATCAGTCTTTTCTCATTTGCAATCCTCTGTTCCTCTTGCTCAATTCTAAGTTTGTCATGCGCAATCCTCTCTTCTTCTATCGCATAATGCCATGCGTATCACTCTTCTTTCTTGAGCTCTTTCTCAGCATCCACCAAAGTCTTCTTCGACCAAAGAGTTTCTAACACGTCACTGTAGGCCTCTTCCTTTTCTGGAACCGAACTTTTACCTTTCCAAAGACGTTCTTTCGCCGCCTTCTTCCCAATTGGTCTAGCTGAGCCCTCGCTGTCAGGAGTAGGGGCTTCCACTTCAACATCAATTGGACTTGAGTTGGTGCTTGGAGTTGAACTGCCTCCACTTGCACGGTGGCTTGTCTTTTGTTTCTTCGAGGACAGTCTATCGGTCCATTTCTGATGGTGGTGTAAGACGTTACAATAGTGCAAAAAACCGAATGCCTTCTTCTCTTCCGCCGCGTATAGGCTACAAGCTTGAACAATCTGTAAACAACAACGTTTTGTTAATATATCTCCAGGCATAAGTTGTAACTCAGAAATAAACAAAACCAGCATACCTTATCATTTTCTGTAATCCCGCTCTGCCTTCGCCGCTCAATCCGATCAAAACACCCACAAAACTTGTTCACACTCTCTTGTATAGCGCACCAACGTTTTGTGAGGGATGTTTGGTTACGGTCCGACTCAAAATTCCTGTTCTCGTGGAAGTAAGCATGGATTCTACTCCAATATGTCGTTCGGGACTGCTCGTTTCCTCGTGCAGCATCCAAACTTATGTTTAACCATGCTGATACTAACATCTCATCTTCCTTCTCATTGAAATTATTTGTTCTCTTGTTCGTAGGTTTAGTACAAGGATTATGTTGTTCTATTGGGAATTGTAGCTCTTCCATTGGGCTAAAATTTTGAGTATCCTCCCAATTGGTGCCGTCATTTCCATCGCTCAACAAATTAACGAAATACCCATCCATAATAAAATATGTGCATGAAAATATAACATTAACAGAGCATTACCACCAACAATAGCACAAACTAGTTTCTAGTCCAAATTACAGTACCATAGCATTAACATAGGTTTACGGTAGTACAACCAAATATGTTCGATACAAGCCAAATCACAGTACTAAGCGGCAGTTCATAGTGCTACGATCTAGTCTATGAAAACATAATACAAACCGCTAGAGTCCACTTATGCCAATACTACATGAACACAGATAACACTAGTACTACGAACACTCGAGATCAATGTCTTCCTCATAACAGTACTCATAGTAGTCAATTTTCCCACTGTCATCAGGAACGTAATCAAACGGGACACAGTCATCAGGGTCTACTAGCTGCAGATCAACATCATCTTGCTCAGGAGCTATGGCATCATCTCCTTCAAGCAACTCCGTTGATTGTGCCGCAACCTGGTCAAGGTTTTTTGCAAGTTCTTCAAACTGGAGAAGCACTAGGTTCATGTCGGCCGAACATGGACAACTCATGGGAGATAAATTTTCTACAGCTAATGTCTTAAACTCAGAAGCTAACTCCTCTATTTGCTTTATTGTCCAGACCCATCCTTCTTTTTTGTCCATCCCTGTTGATCAAATGATCAAACAATTATATATAATTCTTACAGCTAAACCATAGCAGTAGGTAACACAAATCCATTTCTGTTCTGTTCTAACAGCATATATACCTCATATGATCATATGTATCTCATAAACTACACTCAAGATGAGTCAACCATAGCAGTAACACTCAACAGCAATGAACCATAGTAGTAGGTAGCACAAACCCATTCCATTTCTGATATAAACATCATATATATCTCATAAATCTCAACCCAAGCAATAGCTAAATAAAAAATGAAGCTCATTTCTGTTCTGTTCTAACAGCATATGTACCTCATATATATCAATCCTAACATCATGTATATCTCATATACTAACACTCAAGACCAATGAAGCTCAGCAGTGACAGTCAACATCAATGAACCATAGCAGTAGGTAAACACAAAGCCATTTGATTTCTGTTATAACATCATATATATGCCATAAATATCAACCCAAGCAATAGCTAACAAAAAAAGGAACCTCATTTCTATTCTAACAGCATGTATACGTCATATATACCAACTCTAGCAGTAGCTAACAAAAAAAGGCAGCCCTTTTCTGAGCTAACATCAAGAATATGCATACATGAGGATTGGAAAGCAATATAGCAGATTCAGTCCATACAGATAAGTGTTGAACCAAACCAATTGGTTCAATAACATGCATATATGAGCAATGCAAAGAAAGGAAGCAGATTAAGTCTAGAGTTTAGGGTAGCTGAAAATAAGAACTATCTAATGACCGAACAGAGCACTGTCATGGCATTAAAAAGATACAGAGAGTGCTAGTTAAACTGATCTTGATAACATCACAACGAGAATTGACTATAAATTGTGTGATGCCAACCTTTCTTATAGGAATTCAAAGCTGATCCAAATCCAAACATGTTTTTGTTTACAATTGTGTATACTATAGACGATAACTGGTCTTGGCCAGTACTTTACTAAATGGAGCTAAATCAAGAAGCAGCCACGATTCAAACATGTGCTCATGTGCTCATGTGCATCAATTAGAGTGGTCATTTCTTAGCTCTTAAACATTATTATGCACAAATACTAAGCAATTCCAGAGAGCTACGTAGGTGAATTGCACATCAACTATGACCACATTGCCATTCTCAGTTCTGGACATACTCAAGCTCACGAAGTAGCTCTACACGGCACGAATCACTAGCAGTAACATGAGCTCACACACAAGTATCTCCCAGCATCATTGAATCATATGGAACAAGAGAGAGTACTTCATCCTGGAGGCGAGACCGGCGAACCGTACCTTTAGTCTGGGGAGCTCAAAGCGGAGGAAGTTGGGCTACTCGTCCTGGTAGCTCTGGTCGTCGCGGTAGCTCCGAGTGAACGTTGTCGGCTCAACGCAGATCCAACAGCTCCAGCGCGACTCGATGCGGGTAGTGGAGCTCTCCTCTGCAACGGCTGCCTCCTGCTTCTCCGGGGCCTCACCTTCCTCAACAACCGTCAGCAAGCACCCACGCCCTAGATCTGCGGAAGAGGAACAAATCACCAACAAGAGAACCGAACAGGAGTTTGGGAGGACGATGTGGGTCTTGCGACGAAGGGAGGGGTTTACCGTACCGTTGATGTTGGTCGCCGGCGATGGATCTGTGCTCCCCACGGTCCCACGGCTGCTGCTGCTCCAACGTCGGCGTGGCGAGCAGAGGTTGAAGGCCGAACCGCTCCGACCAGGCACGGGAGGGGAGGATCTACTCCGGGATGCGGCGTGGGAGGCGGGGATGGACTTCTCCGAGCTGGCGCGGGAGCCGGGAGGGAGCCTGGAGGTAGTCGGGAGTTGGGGGATGGCGAACGGAGGTCGAGTGCTCAGATTTGAGGAAGGAGGTCGGGGAGATAGGGAAGCAACAGTGATCCGGATCGCGATAGGGAATCGGTTGGAGGGGGTATTTTCACTGTGCTGACCAAAATTAGGTATAGGGATCCATATCCGGACTCGGATGGAGATGCTCTAACAGCCCGTTTGGATATATGGAAATGGAGGGTGGGATAAGGATAGGGATACGTGGTGGGATATGACAGGGTGGGTTATAGCTGGGATATGAGGCTTTAATTCCCATTCCTATGTTTGGGTTTTGATGGGATAGGGATAGGAAATATTAGCATCTAAGACAAAAATAGCCTTGTTTAAAATAGTTCTCCGTAGTTCAGGGTTTACAAACTCCAAAACGCTGCTGCGACTATGATTTCAGTATCCAACTCCTGCTTCACGAGAATGCATTAGTATTGTTCACTGTGTCAAATAAACTAGTAACCATGGGATGTCCAGTACTCCAGAAATACAAGGCCAGGTCTGCTCTGGCATCGAGTTCTATAGTTCTGGGAATTTTGGCAGAATGTTTCTTCATAAAAAGCACAACATCCACAATCACACCATCCACAATCAACAAGGCTAATCAAGCCTTCAGAATATCAAATCATGTATTGATGAGAATATCTTTTGCAAGTCCTTTGCAAAAGAGTCAACACTTATATCCTTCCCTGTAGCACCCATTTCAGCAAGGGCAGATGCCATAGCATTGTAATCCTCAGTTGCAAAAGAAGCCAAAAAGATCTCCATAGCAACCCAAGTCCTTGGGGATATTTGACCAACAATCCTGTTAAGTATAACTAATATTACTGTACTTCGATGACACGATGTTATGGCTAATGATTACAGTAATAACCAAAAGACCAGCAAGTTACCAAGTAACCAACAACCAACCTAGAATTTCACAATGCTATATGTGTCATCGAGACATGAATGAACCAGAAAACATCAATTTATCTGGAAGATAATTTCACAACGCTATATTCCATTCAGAATGTGAAGAATTCTTTTCAACTGCATAGGTCACTTATACATGTGAAGACAAGCTATTAATTCGAGAACACATAATAGAGGTTGCAGCTCATGCTACTACAATTATGAACATGTCCTTACCTGACCAAGCTTGATATAAGTTGCACCCATGCGCTCAAAAAGCCTTCCGAGGTAAAGAGGAGAAAGCAAACCAAGCTGCATCTGAGCTGGAATTCCTGCTGAAGTGTTAGCTGTCTGCATTAGATTAACAGCACAGTATTATGTTTCTGCTATAATCAAAACCATTGATAAACAAGTTTCTCAGTTCAAACCTGGCAATTGTGCAAAACCCAACCCAAAGCTAACTCACCATCTTCTACAAAGAGCTCTATCTGCACTTAGAGAAAATTTTGAAAGACCCAAAGCTAAGTTCCTAATAATAACAAACGTGAAGTCCACCTCCACCGATGACTTCAATTACACACATCTAGTAGGTGATCACCATTACATATATATAGAGAGTCGTACATGCATGACCATTCATGTTCTTGCCAATTACATGTACTAAGCACAGTTCATACTTCAGGTCGAACACGACAAAACATTGCCATATATTTACATATCATAGCCTGCTGCCGATACTTCCTATAAGCCAACCAAAAGAGTAGAGCCCTGACTGCCTCATCTATTGTTTTGCACCATCAATCACCTGAGAAACAAACTCTTCTTTGAACTCATCCGGAGTGTCAAAGAAGAGGTTTAGTGTTGACAGATTTTCGCTAATGATACGTGCAGCCTTCACAACTCGTGGTGCAGTAAAACCAGGAAACGCACTCAAGACATCGAACAATTGAGCCCTTTTGTCATCAATTTCCTTTTGAACCTTCATGTCATGGAGAAGTGCATCCTTTTCAACTTCGACAAGGCTTTGAATTGATTTCGAGACAGCAACAAAAGATGATTCAACAGGATCATCTTCTGCAAACATCCTTTTACGACCTCCTCCTGATTTAGTTCCAGTTGAAGGGTTGCTGCTATGACAAGGTCCTTGAGAATGAGAGTCGTCACTACTATCCTTTGTTGTCTTTGCCAAACTTATGGTGGCTTCTTCTTCATGAATTTCAAGCTGGTCTCCAGGGCCTTTAGCATTCCCTCCTTTAGCTAGATCACTAGCATAAATTTTATAAAGTTTTTCATAATTCAAAAAAGGCTTCCCGTAGAGGGCTGCTGTACCTGCACGACTCTACAGCAAGGGTACAAGGTGTGAACGGCCAAGAAAAAGACAACAACTTCTACTCGAAAAACTATGTGTAGGTACTAACAAAGAATGCATGCAAAATATATATTCGGAGAGCTACATGTACAAAACATATAGGTATAAGTTGCTAACCTTTGCCCATCCCATGAATTGCTCTCTGTCTCCAACAACCTTTTTTTTTCTTCGTCCCAGCCAAAGCCACTACCAAATTGTTGAATATCCAAAATATATGAAAGCATCTTCTTCATTGTCTTCACCTTAGACTGGATATGAGGGTCAGCTTTGATCTGAGCATGAGGTGACCTTTTGGATAGCTCCTTTTCAATGTGCAAGAGGTACCCAGACTTGTGACCAATATCTACCTTCCAACCCGAGTCATTCTTTTCAAGGAGAATATCAATTATTTCCTTCTCCTCTTGAGCAGTCCAGACCCTCTTGTCTCTCCTCTTGTTTATTCTTTTTCGCTCTGCAGCCTTGTTAACCTGTACCAAACAAGATTCACAATAAATCAAAAAATGGCAACCAAAAGTAGGAACAAAAATAGAACTACATATCATAAAAAGTACCACATGAATGTTGTCATGGGAGATGGTTGTACCAACAGTTCGATTGGCACTAACATGGTGCTCGATATGTTGAATGTAGACTTCGAGAAAGTTATTCTGATCTGCGCCGATGCATCATTTATGATATGGTCTATTCCAAAATCAAGGCTACAACCAAGAATGGAATAATACAGTATGTCACCATCCTTGAATCCAACTTTCTTGGCAAGCTCCACTAAAGAAAAGTAGCCCATTTCATCTTTGTCGATATCTCTGAAAAGTTCAACTTTGCCTCCATCATAAGTTAGAGCACCTTCCTTAGAAAAAACACCACTATGGTGCATCAAGATATTGACATGTCGTCGATCCATTTCCTGTCTATTAGATGAGCCAAATGTTAGTAATACATAGTGCATATTGAATATTCACAAAATCACTCGGTCAAATAATTGGCAAATAAATGTATGAACATACATACATGTGCTGGGCAAGCACCAATAGAATTTGAACTCAATTGCTCTTCGTGCTACAGACTAGTACTGCATGGCCCAATAGAAACTCTTAGGAGCAACGGCCACTCAAGGGGCAAATGACAGCAAGCGGCAATGTTCTGGTGAGGTTGCCACCACGCGGACAAAATCAGGTACGGACTAGCGCAAACAACAAGCAGCCAATTTAGATCGAGCAAGAATCAAAAAACAATTGGGCTTGATTTGCTAGTAATCCTACTTACATACAACAAGAAAGTTTGGGAGCACTACACAAAGTTGGCATTAGAGAAACAAGGATGAGATGCTCAGATGCATGAAGGCTTAGCAAGATGAGGCTACAAGACACAAATAGGGATTCCTTGTGACGGCTGTAACAGGGCAGAACGATTTTTATTGCATACATGCATTTGATCATACACATAAAACATACAAAAAGTAGCCAACTTTCGTACATGTTTCCTTCATCTGATGATACACGTACAAAAAATAGCTAAGCCGTATGCATGTCGGTGAATCATACATTCATCTCATCTGAAATTTTTTGCACACACGAAACAAAGCCTATATGCATCACTGAGCATTACATTCACCGTATATCAGAGATTACATAGAATAGAGCAGTACTGAGAGCAACAATTACTAAGTTCAAAAAGAAGAAAGATGCAAATTTACCAATGGGGAAAGATCTGGACGAATCCGGCCAGCAGCGGCATGGTGTCGGGGACGGCGAGCTCAGGTGCGGCGCCGCACTCGGACGGACGGCACGAGCTCCGCTGCAGGACAGTAGCGGCGGCGGGGATCTGGAGGCGAGCTCCAGTGTAGGGCGAGCTCGCGGCGGAAGGAGGGGCGGCGCGGGAGGGGGCGGCGGGAGAGACAAAGGGAGGGGGCGGCGGAAAGGGCGGAGGGAGGGGCGGCACCGATGCCCTAGCCGGCGAGACGGACCGGTGCAGAAGCGGGTAGGAAGGAGGCGGGTTCGGTGGGCGGCGGGAGGGGGTGGCGGGAAGAGGAAGGGGGCGGCGGAAAGGGTGGAGGGAGGGGCGGCACCGATGCCGGGTCTCGGTGAAAGCAAGGAAAAAGGGCAAACATGCCCAAGGGTATTTTAGTAATTTCACTGATTCAGAGTCATTTCCCCCCAAATCCCAGTCCCCTCACCGGGTTTAAAACGCTGAGAAATGCATGCCTCATATTCCATTCCCTATCCTCCCTCTTTTTCCAATCCTCAAATCCAAACATTGGAATGGGCTCATCCCTCTTAATATTTCCCTATCCCACCCCCTAATTTCCATATATCCAAACGGGCTGTAAGGCCATCTCCAACCCACTTCCCTTCTCACTGACTATCCCAAAATTAGGGTAGTGGGCTCAAAAACGACGCTCCAACCCACTTCCCTTCTCACTGCCCAGCACTGTCGCAGTTCCCTTCTTCTCCTCCCGACTTCCCAACGGTGGGGAGTGAAGTCGACTGCCCAAATCAGCCACCGAACTCGTCGCGCGTCCCCTCCCCCGTTCCCGCCGGTGCTCGGAGTCTTCCGTCCCCGTTCGGCTTGGGCGGCGTCTTCTGAGGCAGAGGCTTCCGTCGACGTTCCACCCCGCGGCGGCCGATTCGTTCCCCACCGCGCTAGTTCGGGACAGGTATGTGGTCATCTCCTCCATTTGTGCGTTGTTTCGGTGATTTCGTTGGCATGGATTCGGGATTTCCGTGGTCTGAAAGGGTGATCTGCAAATGGAGTAAAAGAGGTGGTAGATCTGGATGGTGGTCGGGTAGGGGCGGCCGTTCTAGGGTTTGGATCGGGATGTGAGGGGAAAAACGGGTTTGCGCAATGATTTAGGAACTGATGTTTGGTTCTCCTGATCTATTCGATTGTGCTGATGCTTTTGGTTGTCCCTTCCCCGCCGGCCACTCCCCACCGGACTCAAGCCGAAGCTCCGCCATCGTCAACACCAGCACGCCGCCCAAGCCGCCCAAGCCGCCCAAGGTCCGGTCCACTCCGGCCCACCGTACACTGCTGCGAACCAAACCCAGATCAGCTCAAAGAGAAGGTACCTCATCCCATCGCTGGATGCACGGCTGCTTCGCCCCGTTGCTGGACGTGCAAGATCCAATCCTTCCTTGCCTTCATCTGCAATGAGCACCAGGTAATCTAATTCCTCGCACTCACCCTTCTCATGCTCATGAGGACCATGGTCAAAAAGCTTCTGGTGCTTGGAGATGACCTCCGCATGTCCGGATGCATTTCCTAATCCACATTACTGTCAGCTCATGGTGAGGCCGCGGTAGCAAGAAAAATTCAAGCCTCTCTACTAAGGGAAATGCTTTGCCCAAACAGCATTGAGATTTAAGACGCCATATTAGCTTAAGTGCCTTAGCACGATTATATCCAAAGATATTTTGTCCTTGAATTAATTGTCTATGTGATTGCTAGTGCATGGCCGTGCTTGGCATAGCTTATCCGTCTGCTGTAAGTAAGCATGTGCAGCTGTGGGAATAGCAAAAGTATAATCAGCTGAGTACAGTGGAAACTAAAATAGAGTTAAATAAGATTGATTTGTTGGATTTGCTTGCATCTGTAATGTAGAGTTAAGTTTTTCCGTCTCAGATAACATCTCAAGTTAATTTCTCAAATGTATAAATTAGTTAACCTGTTTTCCTGCTTGGATGCACAATTGATAGCTACAGATCTGTCAAGTTCTAAGTTTGCATAATGTTCCTCATGGGCTGTATGTTTAATTATGTTATAGTTAAACCTGTTAGTTTTGAACCCCTCTTGAGCAAGAGAAGTTCATATATGCAAAACATGTTCCTATATCCAATTGGTTGTAGGATTAATTTATCTAATTGCTTATGCTTATAGTTTCAGTTCATTGCTTCAGTTCATATATGCAAAACATGTTCCTATATCTAATTGGTGAATATGCTGCTTGCATGGCAGCCCCTAACTGATGCTTATCCCTTTCACAAGCTGGAGGTGGCAAGGCAATGCCACCAGCTGCTTATGGTGAATGCGTTCCTCTTGGACAGGTTGTGGGTTTTGTGAATGTTGCCTAACGTGAAGTATGCTTGTGGCTGATCTGATTTTGAACTTTAATCAAATGTTAAGCTGGATTAGCTGGATTATTACATGAAAGCTAATTTAGCTCAACAAACTCAAGGTAGCCTATATGGAGGTTAGCTTAACTGAAATTGACTTAGAGACTTAATCTTGTTGCCTTATTGCTTATTCGGATGTGGATGCCTAACCATTTGTTGCCTTATAATGTGTTGCCTCCGGAATGTTGCCTTAAAAATGATGCCTTAAGATTGTTGCCCCTTGCTAAGAATTGTTACCTAATTAAAGATTAACTCTAGGTCAATCTACTCCCATTTGAATCCAAAACCAGTTCTTTGGATTCTCAAGGCTAGCCTCCTACACAAATGCATTTCCAAAATGGAAATGCAACATTTCTAATCCTTAACCCACACTCTTTGGTAGTATTTTGTTTTATGTGCAGGTTGAAGAATCAAAGATTGGAGATGAGGAAAAGCTAAGGAAAGAAGTGAAGATGAAGTTTAGAAATTTTTAGAACTTGGTCTTTTCTTTGTAACATCTTTGCTTTGTAATATTTTAATCATTTGTAAATCTGATTTTTGGACACTTGTAATTGGAACAGAATTAATTTGAATATATATGCTTCCTGGAATTGCTTTGTGATACTCATATATATATGTGTATTGGAGTTGTATTACTTTTGAATATATATATAGCCGTTACAGATATTCCGGTTTGAAATTTGGCCGTTACAGATATAGCCGTTACAGAAATAGCCGTTAGGAATATAGCCGTTACAAATATAGCCGTTACAAATATAGCCGTTACGAATATAGCCGTTACAGAAAAAGCCGTTAGAAATAAACTCGTTAAAATTTTATCCGTTACAAATATAGCCGTTACAAATAAATCCGTTGTACATATACTATTTACAAATAATATGGTAGTTATAGGATATTGATTAAATATGGGAGAGTGGAATATAGGGAGTGAGATTAGGGAAGTGGGTTGGAGGAGAAAGAAATTTGAGGAGTGGATCTTTTGGGGGTGACTTCCCAAATGGGGATTTGGGAAGTGAAATTTGGTCAGTGGGTTGGAGATGGCCTAAGGTCCAACAACAGAAAAAGATAAATTCAACAAACAGAGCTTCGTTTTCCTCGCGACGGGGCTTCCGAACCCTCTCTGCCGAGCACCCCTCCAGGCTTCCTTCCACCCAAGCACGCCGCCTCGAAGGTAATTCCTCTCACCCCGTCGTCACCCTCCTCGCTCTACTGTACCGGCATCATTTTAGATCCATCCGGGCTTGGATTGATTTCCTTTGTTAGTGCCGAACCCTAACTCGTTCGGATTGTTCGGAGAGTTTTGTTCTGGAATTTTCTCTGCTGCGAGCAATCTAACCCAACATTTATCTCTGGGCTGGATACTCCAGCCCGTCCAGCTTGTTGCCTTTTTTTTTCTTTTTTCTTTTTGCTACTTGGTGGAGCACCACATAGCAGTTTATTTTCCAAAAAAATTATGGGGTTCAACTGAACCCCCTTGCCCCTCGTTAGGTCCGCCCTTGCCAATGCATTGGAGTAGTTTTGGTTTGACATACTAAGTTGCTGTACGATGCTGTGCCCTTTAGCTTATAGATGAGTTGATCCAATTTTACTATCCTGAGAGGTTCCGTTGAAGCATTGGGGTAGCTTTGTTTTGCTTTCACAGTTTAGCATTGATAGAGGGATTCTTTTTTGTCCATATAAATATATGATATTCGAAATGATACTCTTGCCATCGTTTACATCTCGTATAGTAAACAACTAATTCTAAGAGTTTAAAACTTGAATGTTCTTTGCTCAGAGCTTCTTTTGCCGAATCATATAAACCATCAAGCCCAAGGATTGGCAACTTGACATCAAGGCTATCCAAGAAACTGAAAGTCGTGCCTCTTCATCATACCTCCACAAGGCAATATCTTGGTGATTCTTGGGAACCTTCAGAAAAATTGCTGGAGAGTTTTCTCGGGCCCAGACGGAGATCTGAATAGTTTGTTTTGCTTTGATTTGGAGCCAGTATAATGGCCACAAAGCTTGTGGTAACTGACTAACCTTTCTTGCTTTGTAAGATTTCTTGTATAAATGCATCTCTTGATGAATAATGAGGATGTGGCATTAATGTGCTTAGGTTCTTGGGATCCCTTGGGATGTGGACACCGAAGGGTTAAGAGAGTATATGGCCAAGTTTGGACCCCTTGATGATTGTGTTGTCATGAAGGTCTGCAAAATTTCACATTTTGGATTAAATATGCCATATGCCATATTCACTGTATTTCCTTTTCCATAATTGTACAGTATACTCATTTTATAAGTAATATGTCCCTCTCTTCAAATTGTATGGAAAACAATAACCTCTTATACCTTTTCTGTTTGATAATTTATTACACTTTTTTTTCCTCTTACAAACAAGTTTGTTTTGGAATAGATATGGCTATGTGCTATTTTTCTTTCACATATTTGCTTTGAGATTTATTATTGGTTTTATGTTATATGCTTTTTCAAGGAATAATTAAGCCCTATTGTTCTAACATAGATGTCCAACATGGCTTGTCAATTTACCGGTGATTAAGTTTCAGATGTCACAACTACTTAGTACTCCTACCATTGTGCTGTGTTTATCAGCTCATTGCATCATTTGGTCATCTATATGCTGATTGCTTACTGATTTACCACCATATTTCTTTTGCTTGTTGTAAAATAGGAGCGCTCGTCTGGTCGATCTCGTGGTTTTGGCTATGTAACGTTTTCATCGGCTGATGATGCAAAGGTATAAGGATAAATAGACCCATTCTCTCTGTTTGACTCTTTTTTTTGTGAGGCATCTCTCTATTTGGCAAGGTGGCATTTCACTCTATGGATAGCTGCCGTTTGCCCCATGCATGATATTGCGTAACATGTCTTGTACATAGCCACTTGAATAGGTATTTACTGATACTAGGAAGTGGTTTAGTAACACCTTTTCATCGATCTAATCTTATTGGGTATAATTTCCAATTTGTTATTTCTAAATCATTCTATACCATTCTTTCAGAATGTTCTTGAGTGTGAGCATGTTCTTGGGAACCGAACTCTAGAAGTGAAGATAGCAACTCCGAAGGTAAATAATATACGTATATTTTCTTTTTGTCTATTGTCCATATGCTCTACAATTGTGTGGTGTCAAAATTGTAGCTGATTATGGTGCATTTTACTCTTAACACAGGAAGAAATGAAATCACAGGGAACCAAAAAAGCTACTAGGATATTTGTTGCTCGAATTCCACAATCTGCAGACGAGTCTATGTTCCGTAGGTGAGCTGTGGCTTCATTTCTTTTTCTTCATTGCTGATTTACTTACTGATTTACTATCAGCACTTGTCTAAACTATCATGTTGTCTCAACAGGCATTTTGAAGCATTTGGAGAAATTATCGATCTTTACATGCCAAAGGTAAAAAAAATCTAGAACTGATTTTACACTGCAACTAGTATCTTACATAGGGGTACTTTTGTTTTATAAGGCACCCGTGGTAGTTGTCCTTTACTCAGTTGATGAATTTTTCAAAAGAAAATGTGACTTAGGGGATGTTCTGTAGTGTCATAATTTATTGCTATACAAGTGAGAGATACCCTACCTATATAAAGTTTGATTTGCTTCTGTACCTAGAAGATCTAACACAATCTAAGCATGGATATATCATGGATAAGAGTGAGGGCGTAAACTAGTCCTTGAAATGCCACTGGATGAAGTTACTTGGGTGGCAACTTGTATACATAAGTTTTAAGATTCATTTTATGAATAACTTTTAGTATTCTCTGAACCTCTCTAGCTTTGACGAAGCATGCTTCTTATATTATACTGAACAGTGCCAGGGAAGATGAGGATTGAATTTATATCAGCACATTCTCAGCATTTGAACTGGATAGTCTTTGTGGATACAATCAGCATTAAGTTCATTTTGCATGAGTATTTGCTGTGGTGCTACGAAATCATTGTTGCATTTATGTGATGTTCTATTGCAAGAGTGGGAAGAACTACAGCTGGAGATGATATAATTTTATGCTGTGGTGCTACGAAATCATTGTTGCATTTATGTGATGTTCTATTGCAAGAGTGGGAAGAACTACAGCTGGAGATGATATAATTTTACTCAAATGAATTCAACCCTTCTTTTTCATGTGTAGGAACATGGTTCAAAAGGTCATCGTGGAATTGGGTTTATCACTTTTCAGAGTGCAGGTATGTTACTGCTATCTTCCAGCATTCATTTAGGTGTGAAGTTTATTTGGTCGTGTAAGGGAACAACAGTTTTTAGATAAGTAGAATGATCAAAGAAGTTATGATATAGTTGCATATTTGGCATGATACAGTCAATATTTCCTGTTCAGTACTGGCAAATAAACATTAATCATTTCATGTGTATACTGGAGTTCACTGACTGAAGTCATATGTTCGCGCACATTTTTTTCCACCATTTTGGTTGTGGTTGCGGAAGGCAGACATGTATGTTCCATAGTCACGAATGCATTTGGAAATGTGAAATCATATGCAATCAAGGACACATTATCCACTTATAGGGATTCGTTTACAATTGAGAAAGCTAGCTCGGTACCATCCCAAAGATATGTCATTGGAAAATATCATTGCATGTGAGCCTGACGAATGATCTTTGTGATGGTATTGTGCAATTTCTCCCTTTACAATTTCTAAGGCTTTTTTTTTCTCTCTGGCAAGCTGGTTAGGAAGCATTTGTTCCCAAGGCAAGAGATAGGGAGTTTCCTAGTTTGGGAACTTTCTAATCCTCATGACTCACCTTTTGCATACATATTTTTTTTTGCCAAAAATAATAATTCAAACTTGTGGTGCCTGATTTGGCCATGAGAAATAAGATCCAAATATGGTAGTAGGCACACTTTTTTTCCAAAATTACCACACTTGTGGTGCCTGATTTGGCTGTCAGAAATGATATCCAAATGTGGCAAAGTGTGACTGCTAACCGCACAGCCTCAAAATAAGATCCAGTTATTTGCTGGAACCAGATAGACACAAACAGCTATTGTGACCTAACATTGAAATGTTGATTAGCCTTTCATTTCAAGATAATGTTAGATATGTTAGCATATAAAAAGCTTACTTGGAAAATTGCTTAATATTTCCTTTTGAATTTGCCCTACAAGTACACGAGCATTTGCTTTCAGCCTTTGATATAGTCTTGCATACCCAGTCACCTGTTTATATGCTTGACATCAGAAAGGCAGCAATCTCATTTGTGTTGTTAGCAGTTTGTTGTTTTAGCAAAGAACCTACTGTGATATTGTTAGTTTATTGCACTTGTAGAAAAAATTTCGCCTATCTTTTTTCATCGACCATTCTGATTGTCGTCTTATCTGCTTGATGTTTGATCAATTAGGAACAGGAAGTGGGATAAGTTATCTAATTGTGATCGTCTTTTGCTCACTCTTTAACATAGTAGCTAGTATGCTCATCCTCCTGAGCTAATCATTTTGCTTTATGTCTTTTTAAAAAAAACTTTATGTCTGTTCTTAGGTTTGCATGTTCGATATTTTGTCTTAGTTATTCCTAATCTTCTTATCATCAGCTCTCTCTGTGTCTGTATTACCTTATTCTAATGTTAACTGTACAGAATCTGTAGACAGCATCATGCAAGAGTCGCATGAGCTGGACGGCACCACTGTAGTTGTTGATCGTGCAACTCCAAAGGTATCTTACTCTATTCTAAAACAGTGCTTAATGGTGGTTGAATATAATTACTATTTTTACTAGGCTATGTCTTATGGCACATCTTGTTTATATCAAGTATTTCTTACCACCTGAAAATCTCTCTGCATCAGGATGAAGATGTCAGACACCCTCGGAGCAGGGCATCTCAGGGTGGCCAGGGCGGGTATGGCGCATATAATGCATATATTTCAGCTGCTACCAGGTATGCAGCTTTGGGTGCACCTACGCTGTATGATCATCCAGGATCAGCTTATGGAAGTAAGTCCTTTGTTATGAAGTGTATTTCAGATTTGACCTACAAGAAACTTTGTCAGTGGATTAAGTATTTCTTTTTTCTGTTTGACATACATTGAGAAGGAGGATATTATGGGTCCTCTGAAGCAATGGGCAAAAAGATATTTGTTGGCAGGCTTCCACAAGAGGCAAACATGGATGACCTAAGGCAGTACTTTGGCAGATTTGGCCGAATCATAGATGCATATATTCCAAAGGTGAGGGTAAGACTTTCATTATTTGTCATGGTATTATTTTACAGTTTCTCAATTTTTTTTATAATTCTCTTATAGGATCCTAAAAGAAGTGGCCATCGAGGTTTTGGTTTTGTCACCTTCGCTGATGAGGGTGTGGCAGATCGGGTAGCTCGCAGAAGCCATGAAATTCTGGGACAGGAGGTAAGGCTGTGGGTGCTTTCTTGTCATTGCTCCCCTTGCGTTCAAGGGAAATGTGATAGTATTGACCTCACTTTTTCGTTTGGACAACAGTTACTAAAGATATTGTTCCAATATTTCAGGTTGCAATCGACACAGCTGCACCACTTGAGGGTGATTCAAATGGTGGTTACATGGAACCCATGGACCTTTATGGACCTTATGTTTCCATGCGATCTTTTGGCAGGTTCTGTGGCAGTCTGGATTACGATGTAAGTACACAACTCTGTTCTCGTGCTCACGGTGCATAGTAGGCTTATATGAATTAAAACGCTTAAGTAGGTTTCTCGAAAAACAGAGGTCTAAGCTTAAAATTGGTTCTTTTTAGTTGTCATCAGTTATTTTTTAATCATACGCGGCACAATCCTCTAACAAATGCTTGTCATCTTCCAGTACGGTTATGGTCCCAGCGGAAGTAGCAGCAGATCAAGAACAGATCGGCGATATCGACCTTACTGAGCCTGCTGTGTTCGTCTTGTTACTGTTAAATGCTGTATCAGTTTTTCTCTAGGGGAACTGCGGAACGGAGAAAATAATACTTGTTTAGGTTGTACTGCATGTTCCATGTGTATCTTAAGCGGGACGTGTGCATTCTATCTATTTTTTCGTGTTCTAGTTTTATCCATTGATGTGCATTCATGCAATTTGTGTGTGCCGAAATTCACCACTGGTGGGAAGAGAATAAGAGATCGAGGCAATTGTGCAGTCGTGTGGATGCACTACGTGTAATTACAATCTTTTACGAAGATCTGTCAACGATCGTTGTGCGCCGTGAACAACAGTTTATACCTGCTCCCGCTTTCGGTGAAACCTCGATTCACTTACTGGGCCTTTTTTAGGAGAGATTCTTACTATGCTATTTAAGTTCCTAGAACAAACTATCATTTACATGGACTTGCTAGCACGTGACGACGTCTTGAGCTATTGGATTTCTGTCGTCCGGTCAGAAGACAAAAATAAACCATCACTCTAATCCGATGGAATAAACCATTAGTCTAATTCTCCATGGCTAAGCTCTGATATTTAAGACTGAGAATTAATAATTATACGTTATTAATATTACAACCCTAAATGAATGATAGTCAATCATGCATTTAGAGAACCCTAAGACGTGGGGTGGAAGAGTTGCAGAGACATGATTCTATTCAGCATGGTTTAGATCCTGGTGTTTATATTTATACACATATGGATGTGTTCACTAAGAATGTAGTGATTCTCAAATGTATATCCGATCTTCGTCAATTCAAGTCTATGATTAGAGTGTGCATCTATATAAATATATATGTGTGCGTGCTTTTTAACAGTCATGTCTAAAAATAATTCGATGCGCGACCAGTGCAACATTTTCCTTCTTTCAAGCAAAAATAGGGCGTATGTCAGGTCGTGGGCCAGTGCATGTAAAATCGCCGGAGTCTCCTAATAGCCATCGTAGTCTTCCGCCCCAGCACTAGTCATTGCCGCACACCCTGCAAACCCTCGCCCAAAACCCCCAACCATGGCGGCGGCAGCAGCAGCAGGCACACGCCGCAGGCTCACCGCGCTCCTCCTCTCCTCCCGCGCGCTCCCCCGTCGCTTCCTCCCCCTCGCCGCCGCCGCTGCCTCCTCAGCCCACCTCGCTCCTTGGGCGCCGCCGTCGCGAGCGGCGTCGTCAGGAAGGTCCGGGTACTCGCCGCTCAACGACCCGTCCCCGAACTGGAGCAACCGGCCGCCCAAGGAGACGATCCTGCTGGACGGCTGCGACTACGAGCACTGGCTCATCGTCATGGAGTTCCCCACCGACCCCAAGCCCTCGGAGGAAGAGATGGTAGCCGCCTACGTCAAGACCCTCACCGCCGTCATCGGAAGGTATATGCATTTCTCTCATCTTATTTCATCAATCCTGTTGAACTGAGTCAGTAAATCTTGGGACCAAGCTAGTTTATTCTATTCTACTATTCATTTTACAACCTGTTTGGCAACCTTAGGGAAGGGGAATGGGAGTTTAGATGTTGGGGGATTAGGCATAGGAAGTTGATTTTTAGTCCCAATCTCTTGTTTAGTCTGTGATGAGAATTACTAATGGGAATTCGAGAGGCAGTTAACTTTCCCTTCTTTGGTTCGTGGGTTAGGAATGGTAATAAAATGCATGGTAAACTCAGTGCCCGTCTGTTAACGCTAATCATGATTAAACACGTAGACCATATCATAAGCTACACCACGCTTGAGCTGCCGTGGTGTAGTTTCTGCTATCTATCATCTGTGTCTCCAGCATGTTGAAAGTTGACACATGGTGCTCATCACTGAAATCAATGTCATTTGAGTGATCATTAGCTCCTTAGCTGCAAGCTAGTCTCTTGATGAGCTGAACATATTGCTACACAAGTTCCAGACAAATGAAACACAAGACTGGAATAGAAGTATTGGCACAAACCTACAGCCTTTGGTCCCTACTTGCTGCTCCCTTGCTCTTGGTCTGCAAAGATAATTAGCTAAAAATTCAAATTTGTGCCACAACTGAACAAAGTACGGATAGATGAACGCATAAAAGAAGCACGTAGACCATATCGTAAAGGAGTTGATATGGATCTGCAAAGGAAAAGGCAAAAGGAAAACAGGGTCCAGAAGCAAGTATCAGATAACAAAAGTACAGAAGTGCTAAACTCAGTCAGATGCATTTACTAGTTTATCAAATGAATCAACAAAACTAACATGTAGAAGCATGTATCACCTGTCTTTTGCTCTCCAAGCTTTCCATATTTCATCAGCTAACTTGTCTCTTTTCTCAGTCCACTGTGATGATGTTTCGTTGGGATGAATGACATCCTCATTTACGTGACATCATGATTCTGTGGCTCTAGCCATGAAAAATAGAGCCGACTGTCTCTTCTGACCCTGCTGAAGATTTAGAGTTGACTATCTCTTTGTGCTTTCTACTACAAAAATTTTTAGTCCCTGAACAGTAGGATACTATATCGTGTAGAAAAATCCAGTTATCTCAAACAGAAAAACCTTTCATTTCTGGACCACCTCATTACTTAGGAGTTGGTTGGAATATAAGAGTCCATCCAGTCTAAACACCTATGCCACATCTCTTCATGCATGCTGGTAGTTTAAAGGTTTTTTTTTGTTTGGGTATGACGAAGTAAATATGCTTGGTGATTTGGTGTCATCAAGGCTGTCCAACATGTGAAGATCTGATTCTGGGGCTTGACATGTATTACGTGCACCGTTATTAATCCATTTGTTTGGAAAATTGTACCTTTTGACTTCATGTTCTAACCACTAACTATTGGCTTTAAGAGTATCTTTTGGTCCGTTCTTACTTCTTGGTTGATAATAACTAAATAGATTTTTATTTTAATTCTTTTGTGCAGTGAGGAGGAAGCAAAGAAAAAGATCTACTCAGTATGCACTACAACTTATACAGGGTTTGGTGCGTTGATTTCAGAGGAGCTGTCGTACAAAGTTAAAGGTGAAAATTTTGTGGCTCTTTTTCTGTAAGATATTGGTGCACAATCATGTTTCAACTGAATTTTGTTTTGTTGATTTTGCTACTTCTTAAGGATTGCCGGGAGTTCTTTGGGTATTACCTGATTCATATTTGGATGTGCCTAACAAGGATTATGGAGGTTAGTAATCGTAGTTACTTATTTCCTTATTCAGTGATTTCATGGGTCAGGCCTATTGTGTAGGAAAATGCAAAATCACTTGTACATGTGGTACATGTACTATCTTAGCCGTCCAATTTACCCTGAGATTTGTGCAAGGACATTAATTTTTACCAAGATGGGATGGTGGCTCTAATTTTGGAAGTTTGTATTAATCTCGGAGGGACATTTGATGGTGATGATAGTACGTGTACCTACATGTACGAGTGGAGGAAATCCGTTCTCTCTGTTATGTATGCTGTTCTTCCTTGTGCACCTATTGTTTCTTTGCTTTCAGTTTTGCGTCTTATGGCTGATCTTTTCATCTCCACCCAAATGTATATGCTGTGGTTATTGGCTTGTTCTTATACTAGGCTACTACTTCGAGCAGGTGATCTATTTGTAGATGGCAAAGTCATACATAGGCCACAATTTCAATTCACTGAGAGGCAGCAGGTAAGGAGTAGACCTCGTCCTCGCTATGATAGGCGACGAGAGACTATGCAAGTTGAGCGAAGAGAAACAATGCAGAAAGGTCCTTCAGTACAAGAGCACAGGCCACCATTTTCTCAACAGGCTGCTCATAATCCCGAGCAACGACCTGAAACCATGCCACCAGGAGGGAACTAACTTTGTTCCCTGTCTATGGTTTAATACGAGGACTCTTGGCACACATGGCTGGCTGTGAACCCCGGTTGGAGTCCTCACTTCTACCTTAATAATGAGTTTGGGGGTTCCCCCCTCTTTTCTCATTATTTCTTTGTTGAATACAGTGAACTGTTTTTAGAATTGTAGAAAAGAAAATGGAATAGACTGGGTACTAGCACCACCAACGTTTTTATTAAGAGGAAGGTGAGTATCGAACTCAGGTGGTTGGTTACACAACCATGCGTGCCAACCGTGGATCCTCACAGTTATCAAGCTAAATTCCCTTGATAGCTCTATTAGAAGGTGTTTGGTTCAAAGAACGTAAACGGGACTGTAAAGGGAATGTGATTACGGGGGTATCAGTGGTGTAATGGAGAATTGCTCATTCTGTTGGTTCCGCTAGGAAATTTTATTCGTTAGCAGTACTTCGTTTATTCCACTTTACAACAATGCTGCTGCAGAAAGGAGTGAGACAAGGCAACACAGTCATGATGTAGGAGAGCAAAACGCCACGGACTCCCGGGCCAGAGAAGGTGCCGCTGCCATTGGGGTACGCGTCCCCATCAATCCATCGTCCGGTGAGGAGCGGCGGCAGCAGCAGCAGCATCATCGGAACTGCTGATCGGCCGGGCCACACAAGTGCGTCAAGGACAGCGTGGGCAAGGGAGACTGGGGCCAGCAGGTGCCACGCTCCTCGTGCCCCTGTACGCCGTCAAGACTGGTCGGTGGCGAGCCCGGATTTCTCGCCACCGTCGGCAGAAGCCCTAGGTTTCGGGGATTGCAGGATACGGGAGTTTGCTTTCGCGGCTCGGGATTGGGGATGTGGTTTGCAGAAAGGAGAAGAGGATTGGGAGCTTTTCTGTTCTTGCCTTCTCGTGTGAGGAGGCACTGATCGCGAAGAAGATGGTTGAGAAGGGGATAGAAGCAACTGCTGCGCCGCTCCGATATAACGCAAGGATGTGGGGCCAATGGGCTTTACACTGGCATGTTATCCAATCACGTGGCATCCGGTAGGTTGCTGGGTAGAGGACTTTCTGGACATGGTTTGCATGTGAACATGACTCACGTTTAGATTCTATTGGTAATACTATCGTGTTTGGTTAGCAGTTTTTGACCCGTTAACAGCGCGATCTGATGCCGTTACTCAGGTTTGGTTACCGCGTAAAGGAATACCGCCGCTATTCACGGCCCATTGCGCCCGCTCCAGTCCGTAATCGAAAAACGATACCGTGGCACATCACTCGCCTTCCCCTTCACTCGACGTCTACTCCGGAGTGAGCAGGGGCGCGTGCCGCCGGCTACCAATCCCGCCGCCCGAGCAGCAGCGCCAGCCATCAGCGCCAGATCTTTCCCTTGCGATCCTTTTCTCATTCTTCGCCAAACGGCGAGCGGCCCGAAGACCACCGAATCACAAGAAAGGGAATCTCGACTAGTTTGACAATTTTACATGCCCGAATGGCGCAACCATTGACAGTTTCCACTCCCTCTTTTGACTCCCTGAATTAAGAAGCTTACTAGTACCAAACGCTAGCCACTGACCCTGTAAACCGGAGAGTTGGAAGCTAGCAGAGATCGATGGCGCCCGTGTCACGCTCCGTCGTCGTGGCCGTGGCCGTGGCCGCTGCCGACCCGGCCGATGCAGACCAGGCCCGGCTGCACCAGATGGGCTACAAGCAGGAGCTCAAGCGCGGCCTCTCGTACGAGCTTACACCGTTTATGCAGTTAATTTCTTCGCTACTTTCACTCTTTGGAGTGCTTGACGTGCGGAGTTTTCATTTTGGCCTGCAGCGTTGTGTCGAACTTTGCCTTCTCGTTCTCCCTCATCTCCGTGCTAACGGGCGTGACGGCGACGTACAACACGGGGCTGCGGTACGGCGGGCCGGCGTCCATGACGCTCGGGTGGCTGGTGGTGGCGGCGTTCAACGGCTGCGTCGCCCTGTCCATGGCCGAGATCTGCTCCGCCTACCCGACCTCCGGCGGGCTCTACTACTGGAGCGCCAAGCTCGCAGGCAAGAAGTGGGCGTCTCTTGCTTCCTGGGTCACCGGCTGGTACGTACTTTCATTGCACCCATGATATATCTCTTAGCTAGTGGCGTTCATGTGATTAATTAGCTGCTTCATGACAAGATATGAGTGATTTCGACATGTTGTTCTGCTTCGGTTTTCTGATAATCGCTATACATTATGTCCTATATGATTTGTCATTTTGGTAGTTTGCTCAGCAATATCTTTTTTAAAAGAAAACTAGCACGGTATCCTGCGCAATTGCACCAAAAATGTTTTCAATTTTTTTTTCTGTACACGTGATATTAGATCAATACAGAAAATAAAAGTTCAGATCGTGAGTCGACCTGCTAGTCGTTATACTGAGCTGTCTATTTAGGTACTGTTATGATGGTCTATCGAATGTGATATGCTTATATACAATTATGATGATCATAACAGTACCTAAGTTATGCAAAAGGAGTTCTCTTTACGTTACTTTCACAAAGCAAAAGGAGTTCTCGGTCTAAGTTTTATCTTATGCTGCGATTTACAGGTTCAACATCGTGGGACAGGTTGGCTCTCCAACTTCATAGGCTCCTTGAGTATAGGCGCTCATTTGGCTGCAGGCCTACAGCTTCAAGATAGTAGTACTTTAATATCGAGCTATGCTAGTATTATCTAGCAGTCAACTTGAACTGTCCTCTGGCTGCTAGCAGCCCTGTGGCCGGCCAGGCACTGTTCCCGCTTTCTTCTAGATTTAGAAATAATAGTAGCAACGTGTTCAGAACTCGCGCGAGATCGTCAATCTCCAGGGCAATGGGCTGATGCAGTGAATTCATGCTTTTAAAAAAAGTCGTAAACAATTCGCAAGTTGCTGACACAGTCTAGCCTCTTGTTTTGACTGTCCCTAGTGGGCAGCTACCACGAGCGCGGACTTCTCTTTGGCGCAGCTTGTCCAAGTGATCATCTTGCTGGGCACCGGTGGAGCCAATGGCGGCGGCTACATGGCCTCCAAGTATGTCGTTATGGCTATCTACGGTTTTATCCTGATCCTGCATGGGCTAATCAACAGTCTCCCTATCCGCTGGTTGTCATGGTTCGGCCAACTCGGCGCTTTCTGGAATGCTGCAGGTATTCTTTGATCCTTGTTTTGTTTGAACATGCATTTTATTTTGATCTATCCATACTCCCTCCATACAATAGTAAAATATACAAGTCAAACTTCGTTGTTCTTTTTAATTTGGCATGTTCATACTCTCAACAACTGTAGGTGTCTTTGTGCTGGTGATATTGATTCCGGCTGTCGCCAAGGAAAGAGCGAGCATTGAGTTTATCTTTACACACTTCAACACAGACAATGGTATGGGAATCCATGACAAGGCTTACATTCTAGCTGTGGGGTTGTTGATGAGCCAGTACTCTATGGTCGGCTATGATACGTCTGCTCACATGGTAGATGCTCATGTTCTCACACTAGTTTCTAATGATTTATTTACATATGGAGTACAATTTAAATATGATTCCCTATATTTAATGAATACAAATTGCACCACACCATCCCAGATATTGATTTAAAGATCTGATATGTCTTTGCAATATATGCAGACCGAAGAAACAAAGAACGCGGACAGGAGTGGCCCAATGGGGATCATCACTTCTGTAGCTCTTGCGACCATGTTCGGATGGATTTACCTAGTGGCCCTGACATCGACAGTGATGGACATTCCGCACCTACTGAGCACCGATAACGACGCTGGCGGATACGCCATCGCTCAAGCTCTATACACCACCTTCCATAGGAGATACGGCAATGGGGTTGGAGGGCTCGTCTGTTTGGGGGTCGTCGCAGTCGCCATGTTCCTCTGCGGTGTCGCGTGCATCACCAGCAACTCAAGGTTTAGCTAATTATCACGAAGTTACATATCAAGTTACATTATATTATCAAGCTGCCATTTCTCAACTCTTGTTCCACAGGATGGGGTATGCCTTCTCAAGAGACGGAGCGATGCCGTTCTCGCATATCTGGCACCGGGTGAACAAGCATGAGGTGCCTATGAATGTTGTCTGGCTCTCTGTGGTCGTGGCATTCACAATGGCCCTCACGGTGAGTATTGTTCCTGTCGTCTCTAAACAACAGTGGTTGCATGATCATGTCATGGTCTCATGGACTATTTAGCTTACTTGACATCGTTTCGTGCTTCTTGTCTTGGCATGCAGTCGCTGGGGAGCCAGGTGGCATTCCAAGCAATGTTGTCCATCGCAACGCTAGGGTTGTACATCTCCTACGCGTTGCCGATCTTCTTCCGTGTAACGACAGCCCGTAACTCGTTTGTCCGGGGGCCATTCCACCTCGGACGGTACGGGGTCATCGTTGGCTGGGTCGCCGTCCTTTGGGTGGCCTTCGTCACCGTGCTCTTCTCACTGCCGGTGGCGTACCCGGTCGCGGGTGACAACTTCAACTACACGCCGGTGGCCGTCGGGGGTGTGCTGCTGCTCAGCATCGGCGCCTGGGTCTTCCATGCTCGGTTCTGGTTCGAGGGACCCATCATAAACGTTGACATATAGAATTTTGCGTCTCTGAAGCTTAGTTAGTTAGTTTGATGCATGAGTGTGATGTTTGCGTGAAGCTGGATTAAGAACGCACGTATGTTCATGTGTGCGAGCGCTGAGTTTGGTATTGCTACTTAAAATGTGCATGCTGCACTATTTCCGAAAGGAGGGGGAAAAAAGAAAACGATAGCTGAACAGATACACCGTGTGGTTTTGGTGTACTAGTTCTGTGCCTTTAACTTGATGCAGAGGCCAGAGGATCAGTAAAATCTACCCTTCAAAAAAAAGTTTCGTGTCTTTAACAGCGGAGGCACACGCTGTATTGCAGTGGAGGTCTTTAACATATTAGAATTAACTGTGCACGGTTTAGAAAAAACGTGTTTGAACACCTCTAGTTCAGAGCCAGGACCGGATCAAGAGGACTTGTTCCTTGTGACAGAAAAAAAAATATCAAAGAAGAAAAGAGTCAACTCAAACGATACTGTTATCTTATCCGACCATTCCCTCTTTTAAGCAAAAACAATGGCTGCTGCTGATATCTTGCACCACATGCCCATTGCAATTTTAAATTATTTCCCCTCGGTTAAGAATGCCCAGTTATATACGACCTCTGGATTCAACGTTAGTTAAGATTCACATGTTTTTATTTTATTCATTATGACACATCCATATTTTATATTTTAATAAAGTCAATTCTACGACATAAATGTCTATGCATGATCAATATAGTTTAGATTCGATTATCACTTAATTATTAATTTATTTATAATAACATTATTAGTATAAGCTAAATATAAATTAATTCATCACCAAGAGTATAATTCTATATAGTATAGATGTATAAAATATACGAATCTTAAAGCATAATCTAACAATGGATAATGGTATGATATAACACACGGATGTAGAAAATTTGGACTCATCACGAGGGAATCTTGAGTTTCCACTCCCTCTCTCTTGTTGACTTCTTGTGCACCAAAGACTACTTCTAAGACTAGTTTCATAAGTGGGTCCCACTAAAAATCTATTACAGAGATTAGGGTTCTTAGTTACAAGGTGAAGAAGTTACAAGGTGAAGAAATGACTTATTGGAGAGCTTGTTACTTTGTGTGAAATTATTTTTTCTAAAATCTAAATTAAGAAGTATTTTGTCGGAAATGCTACGAGAAGCACACTGGCTAATACGTTACATTTTCCTTCCTTCCAGCGAAAAATGGTATGTTGAACCAGTACATAACATGGCTACGCTAAGTGTCAATTGCAATCATACAAACATTTCCCCTTCAGTCACTGATGCCGAATCACACGAAAGGGAATCTCGAGTACTTTTAGGGGGTGTTTGGTTGGGCTTTTCAGCAGCTTTTCACTGGAAAAAGTTGCAACCCAACCAAACGACCAGCTTTTTAGCAGCTTTTGCCAATGGTAGTTGTAGGCTTTGCAGTGCAAATTCAGCTGTTTGGAAAAACTGCATTCTGTCAGCTTTTTGCAATGTGTTGAAGTTTCTGTGCTCATTTTCCAAAATGCTATAGATGGTTCGGATAAACTAAAAGTCATATGTTCACTTTCTCACAGCTACAGCAGCTTTTTCAGACAGCCAGCCAACAGCTGCTTTGTCAACAGCCGCAGCCTAACCAAACAGGCCCTTACAATGCCTGAACAGTGCAACCGTGCATAGTTTCCACTCCGTCCCTTGACTCTCTATACACCAAACATGACATTTAACAAGCTTACTAGTAGTACCAAACGCTAGAGTTTTTTAAATAATATTTTTCCCCGTAAATCGCAAGAGTACAACATGAAATGAATTTTTTTTAAAAATACGGAACGGTCGGCCGCACAACTGCCGAAAGAGGGAATCAGCATATCAAAAGCCGACTGCAGAGTAGATCGGTATCCCATCGGCCGAAATGGCCGTAGTCGGCATCCCATCGGCCGAAAAGCCCCTAGTCGGCATCCCATCTGCCGACTTGGGCCTAATCGGTCTTTACCCGCCCGACTTGCACACACACGCACGTGCATGTGCACACACGCTGTCGGACCCCAGATTCCATAACGGAGAGCTTTAGGAATAATCACCCGCTAAGTCGGAGCTTCAACCCCGACCTCAACTCTCCGGAATTAATTCCGAGAGGAGTAGAGTGATATGGCTCCGAATAGCCCGAGACGTCAACCCCAAAGCTTACTCCGGCAAACTGATGCACTGAGCAGTAGGGCGATATAGTCTCCTCACTCTTTCTCACTGAGCCGGAGCATCAACCCTGACCTCGTCCCGGCAAATAAATGCACGGCTGGAGTAGGGTGATATAGCTCCCAACATCTCAGTGGAGAGTCGCTTCACAGGGGTGACTAAACTTAATAGCTTTACGATATAGAACCTGAAATCCTCCCTGCATCACGTACTTCAATCATACACGCATTGCACATGACACAGGGGAGAACAAACCAGTACCATCACAGAGACTCTACGACCGAAACTGCAATAATACTAGTTGTTCGAAAACTTAACAACATATATATACACGCGAAAGTGAAATACACAGCGGAAGATTAAGTTGGCTGAGAAGCCTAAGGGTAGGGCCGAAAGCGGCGGCAGCACAAACCAACTACCGAACCCAGGGCAGGACCACTGCCCGGAATCACCAGCGACTAGTCGATGCCGGGGTCGATTTTAACGTAGAAACCATCCATTGCAGGAGTGGTTTCCTCTGCACACAAATTATCAACGAATGCAAGGTGAGTACAAAAATGTACTCCGCAAGACTTACAAGGGGAAAGTAGTATTAGATGCATCAGGTATCAAGAAGGGGCTATCTGTGGACTATTTTGCAAAAAGCTAATTTAATCTTTCACAATACCTGTAATTAGATTGAAATCCGTCTACTGGAATACTTTGCAAAAGAGATGAGCTGAAACTGCATAATAAACCTAAAGCAGACCATCGCAACACGCAAAACCCTCGATCCTTCCTCAACCACCAGGGAGAAAGCGATCGCTAACCCACATCCTTAGAGTTGGCCAGTTTTAGATTAAGGTTGTACTTGTCTAATTCGACGCAGGTAATCACCAAGCTGTCCATAACCGCGGACACGGCTATTCGAATAGTTTAAACCCTGTAGGGGTGTACATCTTTACCTACACGTATCGATCGACTCTTAATGCCACCATGGACACACTTCACGAGGTGTGCTAGCAGAGGGTGATCGAACACGACCTTTACAATGTTTTCGACTTAGGTATGAGCCGCCCTAATAGGCTAGTCCGCGAACGACAGTTCGGCCGATACTTCGACGCGGTCCTACTAGTTGTGGCAGGTGATACATCCCCGGTCCCGGACCGTGTGTAACCCTCACTCCTATATTGTTGCACTACACCACCTTCTCATTTTTCACGCACCCAAGTCATGAAAACGACAAACTATGCGGCTCATCACCTAAGTCTAGACAAATTATTCGGTCGGGGGTGGCCCATATACACCCGTGTAGTAGTACGCAAAATCTTGGGTCAATGTACGCCGGAAACCGGTCCTTGTGGGATGAACGAGACAACCCACCATGCTCCGAGCATGGCCTCTCGTCCAAGCCCGATTGATATTAGTCAGGTTTATTAAGCACATCCCGTGAACACCCACCAAATCCGCTAACCCATCCAGAGTGTGTTTTGTCTGCCATCCCAAGAATTACGATGTTTGCCCAACTAAGCAGGTCTAAGCATCGTGAGCTACAAGAGCAAAGTTGCCTCAATGAGACCTAGTTCATTTATCAAGATGAGGTCAACAAACCCATACTTCTCTGAAGATCAGGAGTTTATAGCTCCATCTTGCTCAGACCCCAGATTTCACAATGATCATCAAAGGGGTGTATACCATGAGATTCTTGCCTCCAAAGGTTTTGTAGATTGCAAGACAATTGATTGGTCAGCTATGACAGATTCAAGACTGAGAGCAGTTCCTTCTCTGATCCAAGCCTCAGGTCTTAAATTCTTATGCAATCTCCAGCAAGATTATGATCCTGAGATCATCAAGGAGTTCTATGCCACAGTTTGGATAGAACAGGAGAATCAAGATGTTATGCTCTGGATGACAAGAGGTCAACTTCTTTCAATCACAGCTCCAGAGTTCAATAGCCTAATGCATGCCCCTTTGGAACCAGGCATGCCTAATCTATTCAAGCTTGCACCAGTTCCTAATGAAGTAAGAAGAAAATTCTATCCAAGGAACTTCAAATTCCCTGCCAAAGCTCCTTCAGATCATGTCTATTTCAAGGGTATAACCATCACTGCCAAGCATCTGATCAAGATTCTTAATGTCACTCTTCAACCCAAAGGGGGAAACACAGATGCTGTCTATAATGCAACCTGGCAGATTTTGGTGCACATAGCTAAGAATCAGCACTTTGATGTAGCAAGATACATCTTTCATGAAATAGATGCTGTCACCAAGGACAAAAAGGCTAAGCTGAGGTATGGATCGTACATCATGTACATGATCCTTCAAAGAACAGGTCTTCTGGATTCTACTCTTGATCTCTCTGTGAAGACTATCAAAACCCAGCTTAGACCTCAGGCAGATGATAATCCAGATGAGGTTGCAGTCCCTGCTTTATTTGGAGACTCACCTGGACCAGCTGTGTCATCTCCCAGTCACACAGCTGCTCACACTGCTCCTCCCAGGTCATCACCTGTGTCATGCCAAGCTCCCACCGGTGCCACAGCTGCTGCACCTGTGTCAGAACCAGCTGATGCTGATGATGATGATGACACCTCCTGCGACCCTGCCATAGCTTATGTGAACAAGGTCATGCCTGCTCAACTTACTGCTCTGCGCAAAGAAAATCGCCAGCTTCGAGAAGAAGTCTCTCATCTGAAAGCCAACATGGATCAAGTGCAATCTCAGCTCTCTGATATGTCCAATCAGCTCTCAGATATGTCCAACCAGCTCTCAGAGGTCCTTCAGCTGCTGAAGAGCAAGTCTTCTTGAAGCATCTCTTCCTCCTGTCTTCCTTTTTGGGTGTTTTAGTGTCAAAGGGGGAGAGAGTGTAGAGTGAGTAGAGTGGTGCAAGGGGCAAGGGAGAGAAAAGAAAAAGGGGGAGAGCATATTGGGAAATTATTTTCAAAATGATGTATCAAGACTTGGTTCTTCTGTTGTATCTTATGTCTTGATAACATTGTATCTTTTATGCAAATCTTTTGATCTGATACATGTCTTATGCATTCTTATGCTCATTTTTATTTGTTGGAATGCTCTGTTATATACACATGTGCTCAGATTCATAGTTTGCTCTGTTATACATATGTATGATCTGATATATGCATGTCTGTCATGTTTTGATATCATTATCAAATGCTCTGATGCATGTCTTGCATATTTTGTGCACTTTGTGCTCTGATATACATATGTTTGATATGACTTGCTCTGATTTATATGTATGCTCTGATAAGGAATATAATGCTCTGATCATTCATCAACATACTTAAACTGATAAGAATGCAAGTCATCAGAAAATACTTCCCATGCTTAAAACATGTAAACTGTGCATCTCTTGTCAAACTAATCTTTTATGCACAGATTCAGGGGGAGTATATTCTACCAACATTCACATGTTTCAATGTTTCAATTCTATATATTTGAATGTGTGAAGCTTGGGTTGCCACTAACCACCAAAAAGGGGGAGATTGAAAGATCATCTAGGCCCCAATTTGGTTTTGATGGTTAATGGCAACCTAAACTGGAATCTAATGTTTACATTGAGTGTAAGCAGAACTTACAGGTTCCAAGAAGAAGGGTTATCCAAAGAAGGATGGCCACCAAAAAGGGTACAAGGTGGTTTCAAGGACAAAGAGATGGCTGTGCTAGGCAGCTGTGCCACAGCTGAGAAGAAGCCGGTGCTGTGCAGGGAGCTGCAAGCAGGGTGATGGTGGCTTGATGCGTCAAGGGCCGTGACTTCAGTTGGTGGCAGGTAAAAGCCTAGATTTGCTAGTTTCTTTGAGTCCATAGGAACCACCCGTACTATCAAGAGGGATGAAACAGTAGCAGTTGTCTAAGGGAACCTTGCTCATTGCTCAGAGTGTTGGTCAAGGGGATTGGTGCTTTGAGGCCAATTGCCCTGTGTCAATAGCTTTGCACAAAAGTATGTAGCTGTGTGAAAACCCTAGAGCTTTAGGCACCTGTGTGACACAGCTGTGTCACAGGTGGCCTTCCGCTCTATGACTCAGGTACATCTCTGTACCAGGGGAGAGCTTGTAAATGCTAAGGTACCTGCACTGCGATAGGCGGTCTGATGAGTCAGAAGTCTGTCGGAGGTTCTCTCCTTATAGGTATTAGAGTTGAAGTATGCTGAGGGCATGTCATGTGCCAGGACCGGGCTGAGTAGTGCGGCTATCAGCTAAGGGTTCACCTGTGTGCGCTGCCGGTGACACAGGTGTCGGTCTGCCTGAGCCGGGTACAGTTGGGCGTAGGGTGTAGCTGTGTCACCGGTGGTTGACACCGGTGGCTCACTTAATCCTACGTGGCAACAGGGTAACGGTCAGGTGCCTGTGGACCCTATATATAGGGGACCAGGGGAGGACTCTGTCCTCAACCTTGCTCAAATCAGTGATTCACATACGACCGTTGCAAAGCCTCCAACCACTCCACAAGAGCCGAGAGCCTAAGGGTTAGTTCGAGTGGGTTTGTGAGCTAGAGCACGAGCAAAGGTTCCTCCAAGAGATTGCTGCTGCATCATCTGTTACTCTTGGAGTTTGTCTGCTCCTAGACGGGTGTAGGAGTTGCTGGTATCACCCAAGCTTGTGTGGGCTGAACCAGTAGTTTGTGAAGGTGTTCTGAGGTCTACCTGCTGCAAGGCAAAAGGATCTCCACAAGCAAGAGAAAGAGTCCTGAAGGATCAGGTACTCGGAGAAGAAGCACGGTTTGGTGCTGGCCAGCTCTTAGGAGTGGTCTCTCCAACGGAGACGTACCTTCTCTGCAAAGAGTTGGGAACTTCGGTGAAAAACCCCTGAGTCTCCTTTACTTTCCTGTATTGCATGCATATCTGCTTATACTTGCTTGCTTGTGTCTCTTAGACTTGATCTGCTAAGTTTACCTTTTCACCTGTGCTAGATCTCCTTTATACCTGTGTGTGATCATCTGTTGCACAGCTGCATCATTCACTTGTATTCACCTGTATCAGCACCTGTGTCACAGTCAGTCTAAGTAGAGCACCTGTGTTAGGTTAGCTCTTCACCTGTGTCATTCACCTGTGTGACAGCTGTGTGTTAATTTACACATAGTTTCTACCTGTGTCACTTACCTGTGTCACAGCTGTCCACTATTAACTTGTGAAGTTAATCTGACAACTCAAACAAAAGTTTAAAAGAGGAAATTTTATAAGCCAACTATTCACCCCCCTCTAGTCGGCATCTCGATGCTTTCAATTGGTATCAGAGCAAGGTTGTTCTTTGAATTGGCTTAACCGCTAGAGTAAAGGATGTCGGGCTACGAGGGTAAAATACCTGTCTTTACTGGATCTAACTATGCTTTCTGGAAGAGAAAGATGCAGATGCATCTTACCGCTATCGATCCAGACGTATGGGATATTGTTGATGCAGGTTATAAAGTGGAGAAGGCTGATGCTCTCACCATCAACGACAAGAGGAATATCCAGAATAATGCCAGAGCTGCCACTGCCATCTTCATGGGCCTGCAAGAGCATGACTTTAACAGAGTCAGCACACTGGAGTCTGCTAAGGAGATCTGGGATACTCTGCAGCAGATATATGAGGGCAGTGACACCTTCAAGAAGTCCAAGAGAGGACTGCTGGAATCAACTCTGGAGAGATTTGAGCATGAACATGGAGAAGACATAAATTCTCTGTACTCAAGATTGACTCTCATCACCAATCAACTAAAGGCATTGGGTTCCAACCGAGTTGAGGATGAAGATGTTATCAAGAAATTCTTATCTGTGCTGCCCAAGCCTTACAGAACCCTAGTCTTGATGCTCAAGGAGAAAGAGGGGTTCAGTAGGATAAAGCCTATAGAAGTGCTGGGAAGAATCCTCACTCATGAGATGGAGCTCAAGCAGGAGGGCAAGCACAGCTCCTCCTCTGGACCCAAGAAGAATATTGCTCTGAAGACCACTGCTCAAGCCCCACTGCCAGACAGTGATAGCAGTGATGATCTATCTGATGACATGTCAAGTGGAGAAGAAAATGAGCTGCTCCTTCTTACCAGAAACTTCAAAAAATTCTATATCTGCTGTAGAGTATCCCAGTAACCGGGCCTTATATAGGCAACCGGGATAGGGTTACAAGAGTTCGAATCGGTTAACAGATTGATTTCCTAACTTGTTACAACTGATTTCGGGTATGCCGGACATGTATTAGTCCATGTCTTGTACTCCACGTTGATGAGGCGCCCCCGTGTTGGAGTCGGACTCCGAGCAGTCGGCCCGGCCCATCTCGTGGCCAGATGGCCGGATTCGTCCTCCTTGATGATACCCGGATGCCATGTCATCATCAGTAGCCCCCGAGTCCTTCACGATCTCATTGCTGCTGGTCTTCACCTCTAGCTGAGCTTTCCGACTGACTTCGGCTCACTGGGAGATTGCGAATGACTGATTGAACTCCTGCAGGAAAGACAATTAAAGCCATGTAACATTCACCCGTAAGGCAGGAATATTAAGGCGGGTGAGCTATTAGCGGGTAAGCTCTGGTGGCACCCGGTCGCCTTTGGGAGATATAAGCACAACACCAGCCCCCGCGCCCTGAAGCATCAGAGAGCCATCGAAGTAGAGTGTCCAGTGCTCGAGGTCGACGACGGAGGGTGGCGATTGAACCTCTGTCCACTCGGCCATGAAGTCGGCGAGAGCCTGGGACTTGATGGCCGTGCGGGGGGCATAAACTATGCTGAAGGCCATGAGCTCCATGGCCCACTTGGCAATCCTGCCCGTGGCATCGCGGTTGTTGATGACATCAGAGATCGGGAAGGAGCTGACCACCGTAATGGGGTGTCCCTGGAAGTAGTGGACTAGCTTCCGTGACGTTACAAACACCGCATAGATGATTTTCTGGATCTGAGGGTACCGCGCCTTGGACTCGGAGAGGACTTCACTGATGAAGTAGACCGGGCGCTGGACCTTCTGGATATGGCCGGGCTCGGAGCGTTCCACAACCAAGACCGTGCTAACTACCTGAGTAGTTGCTGCAACATAGAGAAGCAGTGGCTCGTTGGGCATGGGAGACGCCAGCACCGGGGGGGGGTAGTTAAGAACTTCTTCAAGCCGTCAAGGGCGTCCTGGGCCTCGGATGTCCAGGTGAAGGTCTCCGACTTCTTCATGAGCTTGTAAAGGGGCATGGCTTTCTCGCCGAGTCGGGAGATGAATCGGCTGAGAGCTGCCATGCACCCGGTCAGCCTTTGGACGTCTTTGAGGTTCTTCGGTGGGCCCATCTTGACGATGGCATCGATCTTCTCCGGGTTGACCTCGATCCCTCGTTCGGAAACGATAAAACCGAGTAGCTTGCCCGAAGGGACCCCGAATACACACTTTTCGGGGTTGAGCTTCATGCTGAATCTCCTAAGGTTGGAGAAGGTCTCTCCCAAATCGCTCAGGAGGTCTTCTCTTTTTTGGGACTTGATCACCACATCGTCGACGTAGGCTTGTACGTTCCGGCCGATCTGCGACTGAAGGCAACGCTGTATGCACCGTTGGTACGTAGCGCCTGCGTTCTTGAGGCCGAAGGGCATGGAGACGTAGCAGAAAGCGCCAAATGGAGTGATGAAAGATGTCTTGATCTCGTCATCCTCCTTCATCTTAATCTGGTGATAGCCCGAGTAAGCGTCGAGAAAGCACAAAATTTCGCACCCGGCCGTGGAATCAATCACTTGGTCGATGCGAGGAAGAGTGAAAGGATCTTTGGGACATGCCTTGTTAAGGCTAGTATAATCAACACACATCCTCCACTTTCCATTCTTTTTGCGAACAAGAACTGGGTTCGCTAACCAGTCGGGATGATACACTTCTTTAATGAAGCCAGCTGCTAGAAGCTTGGCTATTTCTTCTCCTATAGCCTGACGTCTATCCTCAGCGAATCGGCGCAAGCGCTGCTTGACCGGCTTAGCGTCCGGCCGAACATTTAGAGAGTGCTCGGCAGCCTCCCGTGGAACTCCGGGCATGTCGGAAGATGTCCATGCGAAGATATCCCGGTTGTTCTGGAGGAAGCTGACGAGCGCGCTTTCCTATTTATCGCTGAGCGCAGTCCCGATCTGCGTCGTCTTCGAGGGGTCTTCGGGGTCGAGCTGGATCGACTTGGTGTCCCGCGCCGGCTGGAAAGATGTCGATGTCGAAGCCTTCTTGGCCGGGGGCGCTTCCTCAACCACGGCCGACTTGAGGTCGGTAAGCGCGGCCTCAGCGATCTGGGCCGCGGCGAGGTTGCAATTTTCCAGGTCGCACGTGTAAGCGTGCTGGAAACTGCTTTGCACCGTGATTACCCCGTGGGGGCCCGGCATCTTGAGCTTCAAATAGACATAGCTGGGGACAGCCATGAATTTGGCGTAGCAGGGACGTCCCAAGATGGCATGGTATGACCCTGGGAAGTCGACGACCTCAAAGGTGAGGGTCTCGGTCCGGAAGTTGTCGGGAGTGCCAAAGGTAACGGGCAGGCTGACCTGCCCGAGTGGACTCGCCATCTTGCCGGGTACCACCCCGTGGAAGGGGGCACCAGTCGGCTTGATCTCGGAGCGAGAGATCTTCATGTCGTCAAGGGTTTTGACGTAGAGGATGTTGAGACCACTCCCGCCGTCCATGAGGACCTTGGTAAGGCGGACGCCGCAAACGATCGGGTCTACCACCAAGGGGAATCGTCCCGGCTGGGGAATGTAGTCGGGGTGATCCGAGCGCCCGAATGAAATTACGGACTCGGACCATCGCAGGTACTTGGGCACGGCCGGTTCCACTGCGTTGACCTCTCTGATCTGTGATCTTCTGGCGGCGCTTGGATTCGTAGCCGTTAGGGTCCACCAAAAGATCATCAGACAAGCGGTCTCTTTCGGGAATTCGTCGCCTTCGTCCTGGGGGGGCTCTTTTTTGCCCCGATTGGGGACGAAGGGTTTGTTCAGATTCTTCAAGAGATTGCAGTCACGTGTCAGGTGATTGGACTTGGGTCCCATGAAAGTGACACGGCTGACTCATCATCTCCTCGAAGGTCGCGTTGGTGCGCTGAGGACGGCGCGGCGGGGCGCGCTCAGTCGCAGCAACGAGATCTCCGCCTTTACGCTTCCGGTGCTTCTTTCCTGGACGACTCGGGATGGGCGTCCCGACTGGGTGACTCGGGCACCTTGCCCTTGCTTCTTCCCTTGTCATCCCGAGTAGCACTGCGGACAGCCTCTTCGCCGGTGGCAAAGTTATTGGCTATGTCGAAGAGCTCGCGCGTAGTCTGGGGATTCTTGCGCGCTATCTTGTGGATGAGGTCGGTGCTTCGAACTCCCTTGGAGAAGGCGGTGATGACATCACCCTCTCGGACCTCAGGGCAAGGAATTTTTCTTCTTGGAGAAGCGTTGGATGTACTCTCGGAGAGTCTCATCCTCCTCTTGGGTACAACTGTGGAGATCCCACGCGTTCCCGGGCCGGTTGTAAGTGCCCTGGAAGTTGTTCACAAAGAGGGTCTCAAGGTCGCTCCATGTCTGGATGCAACCCGGAGGTAAGCTGGTGAGCCAGGCTCGTGCTGAGTCGGCCAGAAACAGCGGCAAATAATGGATCGCGACGTAGTCGTTCCCACCATTGGTTCTGCACGCCGTGTGATAGTCGGCCAGCCAAATGTCCGGCCGAGTCTCACCCGTGTACTTGTCGATGCCGGTGACTCGGAATCGTGACGGGAAGATGACGCTGCGGATGCGGGGGCCGAATGCTTTCGGACCCGAATATCCCATGCCGGAGGAAGTCGGAGAACGTCCCCGGCTGGTGGCGCCGCTGTCGTCGCGGTGGCTGCCACGATCGTCTCTCCTGGGACCTTGATGAGCGCTTCTTTCAGCGTCTGCGGGGTTCCTTGGTCCGAGTCGACTGCGGACCGGTGCGGCTTGACGAGCGTTTTTGTCCGCATCCTGACGGGCGCGGTTTCTGGCGGCTATGGTGCCTCGGGCGTCTCGATTAGGACCCGAGTCGCTCATGAACTGCTCCCGGCCGGCTGATGTCGGTCGGGGCTTGCTCGTCGTCCACCCATGGTGGGTGGACTTCTTGGAGGGGTAGAGCGCCGACTCCTTGCACCTGCTGAGGAGCCGGTGCGACCTTCTGAAGCTTCGGCCTGCTGGAGGGCGGTTTCCTCCAGCAGAACGCGGAGTCGCCGAAGTTCGTCGTGTCCCCGGGTTGCCCTCGGGGATTTCAATGGCGCGTGCCGCCATCGTGGCCGCGACGATGTTGTGACTCGGGAGCGGGAATATTGGGACCCCGTCCCTTTCGCGCATGCGAAGCTCGTTATGGACTTGGCGTCCTCGAGCCCTCATGTCGTCGTTGCGCCGTTGTTCGTCGCGCTGGCGAGCGAGCCGAGTCTGTTGCTCGACCAACTCTTCCTCCTTGGCGAGGAGTCGGAGTCGGGTGGCTTCAAGCTCAGCCGGCGTTTGTTCCACGATGGGGACCGCTCGGCCATCGCCGTTGTCTGGCGAGTCGGCGTTGGCCATGAAGACTTCCCGGGATGGATGGTGGCTGCCAGAGCTCTCATAATCGTCCGAGTCATACTCGAGGACGGGGAGGAGAGAGTCAATAGCACCCACCAGTCGGGATCCCTGTCTGGCGAATGCGGACAGCAGATCCGGACTCGGTGTAGCCTCTTCCCTGGGGAAAAGGGCCGAAGGCACGGACTCAGGGGCAAGCCCGTGCCGAGAAGCTGATGGAACCTCTGCCGATCGAGACGTCGCCGAGTAGCAGAGGTGAAGCTGGCCGATCTTGTCGGCGATGAAGTTCAACTTTCCCGAATTGGAAAAGTTGGCCGGGGTCCGGGACAGCGTTCACGAAAGCGAATCTCATGACGCTTCCCGGGACGAAGACGTTGTTGCTGTTGATGAAACCCATCCCGATTCGTGTAGATGGATCTATGCGCACCTCCCCTACCTGGCGCGCCAACTGTCGGAGTATTATTCCGGCAATACTAACTATGGGGCGGCGTGAGCACAGCAAATCAGGATGGGTGCACACGGGAGACAGGATTTAGACAGGTTCAGGCCCTCACGGAGAGGTAATACCCTACGTCCTGTGTTTGGTGGCTAGTATAGCTGTATCCCGAGTGCCGCAAGCCCTAGAGATTCGATCTCGAGGTTGCTTGGACTTGGAAACAATGGAGGTTGTCTATGACCTAGAGAGTACGTTCCGATCGGAGGTTCCCTACCGGGCCTTATATAGGCGACCGGGGTAGGGTTACAAGAGTCCGAATCGGTTAACAGATTGATTTCCTAACTTGTTACAACTGATTCCGGGTATGCCGGACAGGTATTAGTCCATGTCTTGTACTCCACGTTGATGAGGCGCCCCCGTGTAGGAGTCGGACTCCGAGTAGTCGGCCCGGCCCATCCCGTGGCCAGAGGGCCGGATTCGTCCTCCTTGATGATACCCGGGTGCCATGTCATCATCAGTGAGGTAGGGGCATGGTCCTTGTGGGCGCTTGGGGTAGCTTGCGGGATGAGGGCCACTAGTGTGCTCCGCACTACAGAGAGGGAAGAGAGAGGAAATCACCAGTGTGAAAGAGAGAGTATGCGACAGTCCTGGTGCTCGGCTTAGGCGGCAGCGAGATGTAGGGAAGAAGGAGTGTGGGGAGCAGGTCACCCGACTTCGGAGACACGCGGGTACGGCGATGCTCTATGCCAGCCTCGGGGACGGAAACGGATCTCATCAGCGGCCGTAACTCGAGGAAAGCGTACGCCGACAGCTCTGCAGTTCAGCAGAGAATGGAGGTGGTGCATTGGCGAAGATGCGCTCGGTTAGGGGGAGTTGGGGGGCCAAGGCATCGGGAAGAAGATGGGAGCTTGGGAGGGTTGCTCGGGTGCTCGGGTGCTCGGCCTGAAGAACCGAATGAAGATGAGGATTTCTAGGGGAGGGAGAATGGAGAAGAGATGGGGAGCAAGAAGGAAGAATAGCAGCTCGGGCAAGGAAGGAGTAGAGGGAGATGAGGGATGGAAAGCAAACTCTAGTGGAAACGAGAAGGAGCTGGAGGAGGAGCACCGAACAAGAGATGGAGATGAGGGGCAGCTTGACATTTGGAGAACTAGAGGAGGGAGCTTGGTGCTCGTGTGAGGACGAAGAAGGAGCTTGGGGTGGAAGATTTGGGGCAGCCCGGTCTTGAAGAGTAGGGAGGAGCTTTAATCCAGATGCAGCTTGGCTTGGAGAAGGAGTAGGGAAGCTCGGCTGTAATGGAGCTTGGGCTGCGGCAGCTTGGCTGCTTGGAGAAGAAGCAGAGCTGCTCGGCAGTGGAGTGAGCTTGGAAAAAGAAACGGGGAAATGGGTGTTTGACAGGAAGTAAATGGAGGAGAAAGAGAGGACTAAAGAGAGGAGTGTTAGCTAGCTAGGGCTGTAGGAAAACAGTGAGGTTAGGCGCCGCATTAGCAAATGCTAGTGGCAGTGCTGAGCTACCATGATTAGAGCAGTGCTCGCATTGAAGTGAGGAGGAAAGAGGAAGGAGTAGGAGGAAGAAGGTGGGGCGAGGGAGAGGATATGACCGGTGGGTTGGGCCTACATGGCAGCAAGGGAAAGGCTGTTCGGTTGGTACACTTGGGTAGCTCTACCAAGAGAAAGGAGAGAATATTGCTATGGGAAGAGTGTTGTGAAAATGTATCAAATGCTCATGGAATTTTTGAGCGGAAGAATAAGGTTTTATCACAAAATGAATTAAAGAAAGGTCGCGGACACTTCACCAAAAGCTTGGGACTTATGAATGTTTAACTTAGTTGAGGTTTAAGATAATTCTAAAACTTGACCAACCTAGACTTTAAATCGTTTGAAAATTATGAAAAAGATGTGGGTGGCCATCCATAAATCTGAGCCATAGACTAGAAGGGGAGGTTTCCAAATTAAGTCTAAATCAATTGGAAAATTTGTACTTGGTCATAACATTTTTTTGGAAGTACTTTGGGGACAAACACGAGACATCACGATGTTATTTGAGGTTGATTGGTAATTGTAAGGACATGGAATTGGGAAATTGGGTTTTACCCAATTATCGAGAGAGAAAGAGTAATTAGGGTTTTAGGGCGTCCGAGTGGTGGCACAAGAGTTAGCAAGGGTAAAAGTGGGGTTGCAAGCTTTGCCGGACGTGGTCCCAGAGTGTTGAGGTTCTGACAAAATGGAGATCGAGAAACATAAGGGTAAGGAGTTGCTCACTTGCCGTATGGAGAAAGATATCACCGGTTATACCAGACGATGATAAGTTTACTAGAGACGACAAGGTTTTTTTTAATTAGGTTTATTTAAGGGAATATTATTATTAGCGTAAAAAGTTTTTGTTAGCCCTAATTTTCATGTTTCAGAAAATCAGGGTGTGACATCCTCCCACCAAGGTGGCACGGCGAAGGCAGCAGCAGCCCCGCCCCGGCGAGCACCCCTCGTCCCTCCTCCCATCCGCACCGAGGCGGCACGAGGGTGGCCGCAGCAGCCCTGCCCCGGTGAGCCCCCCTCGTCCCTCGTCCCATCCCCATTGAGGCGGCGCGGGGGAGGCCGCAGCAGCTCCACGCACCGGCGGCGGAGGGGCCGGACCTCTGGATCCACATCCGACGGCCTCGGATGCAACGAGTCAGCAGCGGCGGCACGACAACGGTGGTGGCAAGGGACTCACCTCCGTGTGGCGCGACGACTTCGACAGAGGGGGACGGAGCTTTCCCCGGGAGGGCAACAGGGACCCCGGAGGGTTTCGGTTGTGGATGCCGAGCCCAGTCTGGTGTGTGGATGTGGCGAGCCAGAGAGAGAAGATGCCGACTGCTGAATTTGGGGATGGCGGATGGCGAGCCGGCTGGAGCACATTTTTTGCCCCAAATCGGAAAATATGCTGATGCCAAGCCGGATAGGGCCTTGGCTAGAGATGCTCTAACCCAACTGACCTTTTCTTTTGTTGAGAATCAAGAGCTATATATACTAGTAAGTTGTACATGTGCGTGTGAGATATCAGTATAACACAGGATTGACAAAACCAATCGAAAATTATCCAAATATTAAGACATCTTAAATATACATGGATTTTGTTAATAACTGTAATTGAATCCACTCAAAAGCAAATTATAACTATCGGAGTGCTCCAAGACCACGCCGTATAAAATATAAAATAAAACTCATATGAAATATATATAGTATACATCGTAAGAGCGAGTATGCACATTTAGTTTAAAATGTGACCTTTATATAGTATACATCGTAAGAGCGAGTATGCACATTTAGTTTAAAATGTGACCTTTTAAGATAGCTGGTACTATGGCTTTCAATAGAATCTAACAAGTATAGCTAATATTGCATTTTCTCTTCAATGATAAATCGACTTTACAAAGATATCAACCATAAGCCCGTAACCTTGAACCAAAGAAAAATTACAAAGTAAACATATATGATAGCTAGCTCTTTTTGCCAAGAGGAAAATCAGGGGCAACACATGAGCATGCAAGGTTCTAGAAAAGAGAAGTGTGTGGACAAGTTCTAAGCGTAAGTGACAATTAAAGCTTCCGTGATGATATAGGTGAGAAGAGAGAGGATTGAAAATAGGGACTTATCGAGAGAAAGAGAGAGACACACACACACAGAGATAGGAGTTTGTATATTTGTGATGCATGGTGTGTGTGAGAGTTTGGATCTGTGCATAGCATTCGGCTTAAGCCTAACCATGGAATATTCTAGATGATACACATAACAGGTTCTGATGTAAGAAAGAGGAGATCTAGCGATTAGTAGCGTGCGGTTTTGCTACCTCTCCACTGTCGGATTGAGTTTATCTAACAATCAATATTCAAAGTCATATACTATGTAGTAGTATAGATATAGATTAATTAGTAGGTTTAAACTCGAATCACACAACTAGCATACAGAAGGTGGTAGACGGCCGAGCCGAACACACTACCTCTTAGCCAGCGAAAGCTCCTTGTTACAATTGTGGGCTACCAAGTTTGCATCCTAGGTTCCTAAATAAGAAAAGAATGTTTGCATCCCTAGATACATGAACAAAATCAAAGGATGAAAAAGGTCTACCTGACCTAACTTCAGATCGTTAGCCGTGCATGGTGGTTTTTGTGGATCAGTCAGGTCCAGATAGACTATTTTGGGCCTGCTTTGTCTGGTCCGGTCTAGAAACGAACAAATCACAAAGAGAACGAGACAACATAAAGCCCAAAAACGACCCGTTTAGGTGTTCAGGAGACATTTTAGGGATTCCTTAGCACGCACTCGGAACAGCTCGGAGCGGCAGCTTGTTTCGTGTATCAGCACCTCAACATTCGTGATCGGAAAATCTTACTGGAGTAATACAGAAAAACTTACTCGGAAGTAAACTTTTCCTACTTTTTCTCTCGAGAATACACCGGTCACTTATTTTTGACATGCTATCAGAGCTATACCCCAGAAATTGAAGGAACTGTGTAAAATTTTAGGCAGAGAAATTGAAGGCCATGTCTAAAATTTGAGATTAGGCTCTCATCCAAGAATAAAAATATTATCGTTTCATCATGATGGTAAAACAATTTTTCCTAAGAATAATATGTTGCTAAAATTAAATTTTGAATCTTTTATCTACTCATTCCAGCTGTCTAAAGCTATCACGGTCTCTAAAACACAACTCTGACTGTTGAGTTTGTGTCGAATATGTGTTCGAGGTAGGTTACAGGTATGACTTAGAGTTGTAGTAGGGTACTACGGGGGGGAGTCCTAGTAGGATACGGATAGAGTTGGAATTGGACTCATGTATCCTGGCCTCCTATATAAGGAGAGGGACGCCGCACAATGTAACTAAGCTAACACAATGTAACTTGAAAGAGAGTTACGAGATGGGGAGGAGCGCCCGTAGTCAAGCCCCGTGGATGTAGGCCTCGTGGCCGAACGGAGGTGGAGCGGAGGAAAAAAAAGAAAAAAAAAGGGCGCGGCGACGTTCGGCGAGGCGGCACGAGGCGACGGCATGCGGCCACGCGAGGCGCCGGCAACAGCCGCGCACGGTGGCTAGGCGGTGGCCTGGCAGCCCAGGCAGGCCGGCCAGGGGGCGGCCCAGGCACGCCGGCCAGGCAGCCCACGGCGGGGCGCTGCCCGGCGGCACGCCAGCCAGACGGGGTGGCCCAGCGGCTAGGCCAGGTGCTTGGGCGGCCCAGGCAGCGGCGGACTGGCGCGCGCTGGCCGGACCAGGCGGTCTGGCGGCCCGAGGCGCGGGGGCGGGGAGGCCCAAGGCGGCGCGCGAGGCCCGGCCTCGGGGCGGCCCAGGTGGGGCGATGGCCAGGCGGCCCGGCGCGACGAGCGGCCCAGGTCGGGTGGGCGCGCCGGCCCACCCGAGGCGGAGGCGGCCAGGGCCGGCCCAGGTGGCGCGCGGCCGGCCCAGGCGGGGGCGGCTGGCCCGGGAGGGCGGCGGAGGCGGCCTGGGTGGCGCGGGCGGGCCCGGCGGGACCTGGAGAAGCGCGGGGAGGGCCCGGCGGGGCTCGGTTGAGCCCAGGGAGGCCCAGGAGGGGCCTGGGAGGGGCCCAGAACGCATTGGGGAGGCCCAGGGCACGTTTTGGAAGGTTTTTTTTCAGCAAAATTTCGGGATTAAATCTATTTTTTGCTCCAATTCGAAGTGGATTCCGAATTTTGGAAGAAAAAGGACTCGGAATAGGAGTCCGGCTTGGATTTGAGGGTCCAAGGACTGCTATAAAAGCAGGGGTTGGGGGGAGGCTTCAAGGCACGAGATCTCAAGAGTTGAAGCCTACAAGCAACCTAGAGAGCACAGGTTCTAAAGAGAAGAAGAGCTCGGGTTTAGAAGAGGAGTGCTCGGAGGAGGAGATCGGTGCGATATCGATCAAGCAGGGAGCGGGTGAACAGTTCTGTTTCAAGGATCTGTTCGGGAGGGGCGACATGTCGTCGTCAACAAGGTTCGAGGTGGCGAAGTTTGATGGCTCCAACAATTTCGTCTTATGGCAGACAAGAGTCAAAAGCTTGTTGGCGCAACAAGGTTGCTCAAAAGTCTCGTAGGATGTCAAGCCGGACATGGGAGGAGCTAAAAACCAGGACAGCCGGGATCATAACGGCTGAGTCTGTCAGATACGGTGATGTATCACGTGATGGACGAGGTGTCGCCAAAGCGAATCTGGAAAAAACTGGAGAACACTGACCATTAGTCTCTACTGTAATATATGATAAATCAAACAAATATTATATATTAAAAGCACTTTCCAAGATAAATTCATATGTATAATTTTTCTGTAATCTTGTTTACATACATATCAGTAATCAAAGTTACAAAAATTTGACTCTACCTATCACAAAAATGATAGGTTTTAGAAAACTAAAGGGAGTACTAATCTATATTTTACTTGAACCGTGCCATGCATCTAGCAGACTACTTATATATGAGAGTGATACTAGTAGACTGATATTTGTTGTCTTGAGCAGTGATCATTCCGCTGGTGGCAGAACTGATCTTGGCTCAAATCACGGTAGGAGAAGCGCAAAGATGGCCTCGACAGCCCGTGTTAAGGAGAAACCAGCTACCGATGGTATGGCAGCACGGCACAAAGAAGATATTGCCACTGCTAGAATTCATGCGTCATGTTTCAATTCACATAATTTCTGTCTGATTCATGTGAAAACTTGTTCAGGTGAAGAGATCTCCTCTTCGGAACATGAAGAGCATGAAGTCTCTGACAATTCCGAGGGAGCTTCTGAGCCTCCCTTCATGCTGCCAGACAGAGCCCGTCTAACGCGAGCGCAGGAGAAGGAAATGTTGAAGAAAGTTGAAGAAATTGAGTCAGAACTGCCCATTTACGTTGGGATCATGACAAATATCTGTGGACGCCATACCAGTCCCATCCTAGTAAGTTCAGCAAAAAATAAATAGTTTCCCGTTGCTGCCTTCAGTTCCTCAACTGTATCCTTGGATTAGATAGATACGCACAAATTTCTCAAGCATGTCTGCACCTGTGTCATTCTAACTTCTTCCCTGTATATGTATATAAACAGGTCTTTGGCTCGCGGTACGCTATCAGGTATCTTGGAAAGAAGTACGCTACTGGGCATCATCGTGGAAAGAAGAGCGTGATCAGTGTGGTGCTTCAGCGGGAGGGGAAGAGCAGGACATGGCACAACCGAGCTGCGATACGGTCAGAAGAGGATTGTTAGAGGACGGGTGTCTTTTGCCGGCGTAACCGCCTGCGGGAGAGGGACCTTTGTCTCTTGAAGCTGATGAAGAACGAGGAACAGCTGAAGATGATGCTATATATTCTATATCATTTGCTTTGAGCAGTGTTAGCTTCAGGCATGGGGCTCTTGCTGCTTTTGTGACCTGGAAGTGCAAAACTGTGGATACCATATGGGCTATCTCTAAAGGAGAGGAGACTTATAAATTTTTTCCTTCTATACTCTTTTTATTATTTTTATAACATATTATAGATAAAAATTATAGTCAAAATCTTGTATTGAAGACTATAAAAAGTAAAAAACAACCCACATTTGAAATCGGAGGGAATAATTTGAATTATCAAGTTTTAAACTTTTGACAACTCGTGATGTGCTGCTGAGGTTCGAGGGCAAATGCTTTTGCATGGGGACTCACGTGAGCTGCGAGACGATTGGCGTGTATAGGGACAAAAATAGTGTGTACTCATAAGAGCACGTGCTCTCGCGTCGTTTTGAGCATCCTAGAGTTCCGTACAAAAAAATAAATTAAGGTCATATTATAGGAAGTTTTCTTTTGCATAGGTCATAAATAGACATGTTTTTGGATATAATTTTACAAATTCATCTGTTATAATATACAAAAATATTTATGAATTTTTTTCAATATTTTAGAACTTTGGAGTGTCTCAAAAGGACGAGAGCATGCACTCTTAAGAGAAAAAAGAGGTTTTGGTGTGTATGGTACATGCGCGTGTATGTGTGCATATGATGGTGTGAGTGTGGTGTGTGTGAGTTGTGTATGTCTGTTTTGTACTCTTGCAAAAAAATTGAGATGCAAGAATGAAATATCTGGCCTAAACTATTAGAATGTAGGACTGAACTACATGGCGATTGCGCCCATAGTTGGCTTACTGTGTAGTGTTTCGACCGTCAAGCAACGTGACCATGAGGTTGCACCTCCTCCCTAAATTTTTATTTTATTGTTTTCTAAAATGCTCGGCAAGGCTAACATTGGGAAATCTTGCCAGGCATGCAACTCAATCTAAGGAATGTGACATCAGTGAAGATTCTTCCAAATTTTAGTTTTCAAATGTTTTACCTCTCCAATTGTAAATTTAAATAACATTATGTTTTCACTGTTGGGTTTCCACATCACTATGTTTTGATGAAAAAAATTTCGGCATCAATTGTTATCACGTAGTAATATATGGGTTTACCAGATTAATAATGAAGTGTTATCTTGTAGTATTATATCTGCCTTCCTGCTTCACTTTCTAGCCATCTTCTCGCGCTAGGCCAAGTATGAGCGTGCTACCATGCAGTAGCGCACAAGTGCGAGATGTGTGCTTTTATACTAGTTTTATAATCATTTCAAATAGATACCTAGCAAGCAGAGCACTAGCACATCTTATTGGTAAAACACAAAGAATAGTAAACTCAAAAGAGTTGCATGTCATATTGTAGTTTCTCATCACTCCATGTGTTATCTTTGTTGTTCTTAACGTGCGGCCTGATGAAATATCAACTACGGTCACTGCGGTTACTGGCATAATATTAGTGGTGCCTAAAATGCCTTTAGCACCCTCTCACACATTAAAAATCAAGTGTCATACACAGGTGAGGATTCAACAAAAGAAGCTTACAGTTAGTACCATGTAAATGCAAATATATTTATTATGGTTATGTGACCTAGTTACCATCTAATTTTTTTGTTTATCATCTAAATGCTTCTATTGGACGATGACTAGATAACTACTGCATTGTTATCTGCTTGTTTGTGCACATTTATCAGATTGTTTAGTAAATATTTACCACCACAGTGTTATTATAGTAATCAGGCTGTTCGGTTAACAGTTACCAGATTGCCCGGATAGCAGTTACCAACTTATCCAATACACACCTACGACTAGTAGGTCACCAAATTTGATGGAAAAGCTACCACTAATAGTTCACTCAAACCTGATGAAAACTATGGGAAAAAACAACAAAATGTTTTAGGATGTCCAAGTAAAATTGAAAGTACTAATTCCACATCTAAATTATGTACTATCTTGATTGGACAACTCCATACATTCTATGTGTCCTGGAATCACATTCATGTCTCTTTGCAACAAAACAGCATCCATGAAGTTCTATATTTTGTTACAGGCCAAATAGATACAGCCAAAAAAAAAGTCCTCTATATGTTTAACTTCAAGGTTCCTGGTACATCCATGTGTGCATTTAGAAGAAGTGAAGTGTTACCAAGTTTAAGCGGGAAAGTAATCTCTTACTTTATTCTCTTCACGCTGGAGTTGGCAATTTTATCCACGGATCCGGGTACCCGCGGGTAATATACCCATGGAGTTCGGGTATGGAGGACAAACTGGCCCCATGGATCCTCGCGGGCGGATACCCGTGAACTCACAGGTCGGGTATAGAGTCAAATATAGCTCCATGGATATCCATGGGTACCCGAAAATAGTCATTGACATGTGGGCTATATAGAAAATAAAAAAAATTAATATCTAAACCCTAGTTTTCCTAACCCATTCCAGCCGCCACTTGCCCTGGCCCCGATCCCCCATTCCCTAATCCCCTTCCCTTCTACTCGATCCCGCTGGCCGCCCGCCGTGAGCTGCCCCGATCCGACCAGCCGCCACCCGCCTCCATCCCGCCCGTCAGCCGTCGCCCGTTCGAATCTCGCCAGCCTCCGCCCCCCATTCCAATCCCGCCGGCCTCCGCCCCCATTCAAATCCCGCCGGTCGCCGGCGCCTCCTCCTCCTCTAATCTCCATCCCGCTGGCCTCCACCCCCATCCCAATCCCTCCACCACCACCAACGAGGCGGCACAGCGACCATGGAGGGCAATCCAACCCACGCCCCGGGGTGGCGACCTCCGCATCCACCCGGGCATGGCGGGCAGCCGGTGACCGCGAGCCAAAGTGCCCTTGCTGGGCCAGTCGGCGATGGCGAGCAACGGAGGTGCGGGAGCGAGAGCAGGCGTGGGCAGACGTGCAGTGCAGGAGCAATGCCGACCGGCGAGCAGCGGAGGAGCGGAATTGGGCGTGGCAGACGAGGAACAACGCCGAGCAGCGGCGAATCGACAGCAGCACCAGCCGGTGAGGTTCTCCATGGATATCCACGGGTACCCGGGTATCCGCGGGTTCGGGTATGGGTATAAATTGTCCCCCGTGGGGATTTTCACGGGCGGGCATTGGACATGCTGACGGGTTCGGTCACGGGTTCGGGAGAGTTCTACCCGCCCGAACCCGACCCGTTGCCACCTTGACTTCATGCTGACATGCACCTCTACCTTTTCCCTTCCATCTCTCACCGACTTCTTCTCCGTCTTCATTTTCTAGTTGTTCCCAATCTCTCTCATTATCCTAATCTCCTTCTCTTCCCGTTTTGCTAGCTAAAACGGTACCTCCACAGCCTAATTCATAAAGGAAGAGAAGGGAGGAGTAGGTTGAGCAAGAAATGCGCCGGCTGGCCATGAAGAAGCTCACTTTGGTGTCTGAGGATTGCGGAGGGCGCAGAGATGTCCTCAATGCAACTTCTCAACGACCGGGGCTGACCAGATCTGGCGTTTTTCGTAGCACCGGAGTGCCCTTCTTCACCGCACAAGATTCCACCTCGCCGCCAGTGGACGTCTTTCCCCGTACTTCCCGTGCAACGCTGCTCCCGTTGCTTCGAGATGGAGGGAATTCGAGCTTGGGGGTGGCTAGACCTGGGAATCGACGAGCGGCAAGATCGCGGGCGAGAAGACAGGGGAGTGCAAGGAAATGACACGGTGGAAGGTCAATCAAACGGTTGCTCTTCGCATCAAACTGATGGGAGGATGTGGCTAGCTAATACTAACCAGCAGACGTGCCCTAACAAGATTTTTGTAGAATATATGCCGTTTGTTTTTCACGGTTTAGTACGACGTATACCTAATATGCCTACTAAAGAGTAGATATTTTGCAAGAAAAGAATTGGATGTAAATTTCTACACCCACGAACCATACTAAACCGCTCCTGTCACTCACCCTATGATTCCCCAAGGGATAACCAGATAGTCTCAACCAATCGAACGACGTTAAGCTGACGAAAGAACAGATTGACGCATGTGGAATGTCACTACGTTACACCACGTTCCAATCAGTTAGCACCCCAGACCTGAAATTCCACGTATTGGTCAAGGTGACCCGTATATCTGTACCCGTACATGTACGCAAGAAATCAATGTGAAGTGGATATACTGCTGGAAAAACAAACTAGTCTCCAACAATTCGGTGTAGTGCCGAGTGAGAAGAATTTCCATAGAACATACATAGGGAAAAATATATATTATATCAGTAGGATACTAGGGCAGAACATGCACAGCTCAAGTACAAGAGGAAAACAGAGGCCAGTTTCCACAATTTCTGGACTTTTTCGCTTCGAGGGGCCGCTATTTTAGTATTTTCTGTGGAAAAAACGGAAGGAGATGACGAGTTAGGCTGCACCGGAGAGTGACACGCACCACGCCATGCATGCGTGCACCTTAATTCAGTTACGAGTCAAATAAACTTGGCTAAGGGTGCAACGTGACACAACATTTCTAGCTTAGCTGTACGCATGCATGCACCTATGGATGTGGGGAATGTACCAAACTAGCCACTGAAAACTTGTATATAAGGGGGTGTAGTGCACTTGCATTGGTACGTACACAGCATACCATAGCATTCAGGAACAACAAACAGATTGGGGGAAAGTAGGCAAAGAGGGTTCATAGATAGCTGAAAGAACAATTAACAATGGCTAGGCAAGAAGTTGCCTCCATGTTTGCAGTTGCTCTGATCGTTGGAGCATTTGCTTCTGTTCCTACAGGTACTCGTCATTCTCTGTTTTTTCTTTTCTCTGTTTTGCATGCGCGTACTGTGAGTGTTTACTAGCCAGAGCAAATGGAAACAGTGAAAAGCTCATATAGACAAATAATTCGTGAGTCAACTACTGAACATATATATCTGTGTGCTATTTTTTTTTGGAAATGTATAATGGATCATATAAGAAGTGTGGCTGACTTTCAAAGAAAATTTTAGATTTAGTTCTCACGCGTGCACGCCAGGCAAGGAATTTTAGGTCCTCATCTTTCTGCTTCTGCATAATGTCGTATAATTATGCTCTTCTAATTGAGACAAAACAAGTAAGATTTGGTAGCTCATTCGTTCCGTATTTCATCAGGAGAAATAAGCATTCACGCATCGCTATAAGCTCCACATGTATCGCTTGTTCCAAACACGTAGCAATTAATTATCACGCCGACGTACGCACATAGGCAGTCACTTCAGCACGATAGCTAACGGGTGCAACTCTTGTCTCTGCCCTATCCGCAGCCGTTCAATCCATCGGCGTCGCCTATGGCGTCCTGGGCAACAACCTCCCGTCCCGGAGCGACGTCGTGCAGCTCTACAGGTCCAAGGGTATCACCGGCATGCGCATCTACTTCCCGGACGCGCAGGCCCTCGCCGCGCTGCGCAACACGGGCATCGGCCTCATTCTCGACGTCGGCAACGACAGGCTCGGCGACCTCGCCGCGAGCCGCTCCAACGCGGCCTCCTGGGTCCAGACCAACGTCAGGCCCTACTACCCGGCCGTGAACATCAAGTACATCGCCGTCGGCAACGAGGTGACCGGCGGCGCCACGCAGAGCATCCTCCCGGCCATGCGCAACCTCAACGGCGCGCTGTCCGCCGCCGGCCTCGGCAACATCAAGGTGTCCACGTCGGTGAGGTTCGACGTGATCGCCAACTCCTTCCCGCCCTCCAGCGGCGCGTTCGCGCAGTCCTACATGGCGGACGTCGCGCGGCTCCTGGCCGGCACCGGCGCGCCGCTCCTGGCCAACGTGTACCCCTACTTCGCCTACAGGGACAACCCGCGGGACATCAAGCTCAACTACGCGACCTTCCAGCCGGGCAACACAGTGAGGGACGGCAACAACGGCCTGACGTACACGAGCCTCTTCGACGCCATGGTCGACGCCGTCTACGCCGCGCTGGAGAAGGCTGGGGCACCGAACGTGAGGGTCGTCGTGTCCGAGAGCGGGTGGCCGTCGGCCGGTGGGTTCGGGGCGACGGCGGACAACGCGCGGACGTACAACCAGGGCCTTATCAACCACGTCGGCGGCGGCACGCCCAAGAGGCCGGGGGCGCTGGAGACGTACATATTCGCCATGTTCAACGAGAACCAGAAGACCGGGGATGAGATCGAGAGGCACTTCGGGCTGTTCAACCCCGACAAGTCGCCGGCGTACGCGATCCGGTTCTAGCTATAGCTAATAGGTGAACGAAGAGGGTGAATAGCTACATCTAAATATACATACACACACGTGGTACATCTTCGACCTAATTAAATAAGCTGCATGCAGCAGTAAATTGTAATGTGTATGCAACCATGGAAGTGCAAGCATAAACTTCCCGGTGGTCATATCATGAATAAAGAGAAGTAGCGAATTTCTGATGCATACATGCATGTTGATTGACAAACCTCATTGAGAATATGTGTAAATTTTAGACTGCCTTTTTAAGGAGATGACGAGGTACAAAAAATAGGAAGCAACTGGGGATGGGTAGTCCGAATCTCGCATAGAATCGGACTAACGTAGAAACATAAAATCAAAATATCGTAACTTTATTTTTTTATTTGTCACATAAAATTTGTATTATCACAATATTATTTTCTGAGTTATTTCCATATAAAAAATTTGTATTATCGCAATGATATGTTTCCAATCTATTTCCATGATAGAAATCCCGCACATTACCATTAGTTTCCAACTAAGAAGTCCCGTAAATCATGTAAATCACGTCAGATTTGTTTCTATGCCATGCAACATTTTTTCATGCGAAGAAAATATTTTTGTATGATGGAGTCATACCAAAGTTAGGATCAGACTGCAAATTTCCCAAATATATATGGTGTTGTCTTTCTTCCCCGTCCCCAAATACTTTGCTAATTGGAGGTAATTTTTTCCAAATTACGTCTATTAACTCTACCCATTATCCTCCATTTTATACGTACGTCATTGCCATGCTTGTAGAAGAATAGTGTAACTCTCTGTGCCTTCTATCGATATGGTCGGGTGTATAAATACATGTAGAACAGATAGATTATAATGGGAGAGAGGTAGTACACAGGAAAAACGCTATAGGCAGGGCACCACGTGCGCAATGGGGGCGGTGATCGTGCATTGGGCATGGTGATCGTGCACTGAGCGTGGGCGTGCGCCGCTCTTGGTGCAACTGGTGCGCCTCCCGTAGGACTTGATTTGGTAGGTACAGAGGAGCCGTTCCAACAACCCCCCCTCCCCCTAGTCATAATGTGGTCGTCGAGAACGTTGAGGCTAAACTTGAAATCATGGAACACTGTCGTCGGCACACCCTTGTAAAAAACATCAACAAACTGAGAGGCGGACGGCACGTATAGGACGCACACCTCGGAGGAAACATGTTCCCAGACAAAGTGAAGGTCGATCTCCACATGCTTGGTGTGTTGGTCTTGGACCAGATTGTTGGAGAGGTACATAGCGTTCACATTGTCACAATAGACGATCGTGGTGCTATGCGGTGGTCGATGGAGTTCGTGTAGGAGTTGACGAAGCTAACAGGATTCGGCGACAGTGTGTGCCACCACATGATATTCGGCCTTGGCACTGGATCTAGAGCCCACTGTTGCCGCTTGGATGACTAGGACACCCAATTGTCGCCGAGGAAGACACAAAACCCCGACGTAGACTTGCACATGCATGTCGGGGCACCCGACCCAATCAGCATCAGAATAAGCCATAAGATCATGATTAGCAAATTTCCATAGATGGAGACTAAACTGATTGTCCTACGTATATACCAGAGAATGTGTTTGAGGAGGGTGTGCTCACGGGAATCATGCATGAAGAGGAAAATTGTTGCACAGCATAGGCGATATTTGGTCGTCTGAGAGTGAGCTACTAGAGGGCTCCGGCAAGGCTACGATAGATGCATGTATTGTGGACAGGTGGGCTAGTGGCGGCGAAAAGTTTAGACTTGGTGTCGATGGGTGTAGAGATAGGCTTACAATTGAGCATGTTGGCATTATCCAAAATCTCAAGTCCATATTATTGTTGGGATTGGAAAAGGCCGGAAGCGTTGTGGTGCACATTAGTGCCAAGGAAGTGGTGGAGATCGCCAAGGTCGGTAATGGAGAATTCATGGTAGAGTGAGTTTATGACTTCGTGAAGTAGGTTGGTGGAGCTGGCGGAGAGAATGATGTCATCAACATATAATAACTGATAAGCGATGGATGTACCCGTGTGGAGAATGAATAAAGAAGAATCACACTTGGATGCACAAAAGCCGAGCGAGGTGAGATAAGTGGTGAACCAAGTGAACCATGCACATAGAGCTTGTTTGAGGCCGTAGAGGGATTTGTTAGTTTCCACACGTGAGACAGGTTGGTGGAGTCGACAAACCAGACAGTTGTTGGCTATACACGACCTCATTGAGTTGGCCATGTAGAGAGGCATTTTTGACATCCAATTGGTGTATTGGCCAAGAATTGCTGGTCGTGATGCTCAAGACGACAAAAATGGTGGCTGATATGACGACGGGACTGAAGGTTTCGCTGTAATCCACATCGGCCTGTTGAGCGAACCCTTCAGTACCCACCGCACTTTGTACCGTGCAAGAGTACCATCAGGATGTAACTTTTGACTAAAAATCCATTAGCTGGTCACCACGTTAATGCCTGCAGGTTGAGAGACCAAAGACCAAGTGTTAATCTGCAACAAAGCGTTACGCTCTTCTAGCATTACATTGTACCAATTTGGGTCTTTGAAGGAAACACGGTAATAAGATGGAATGATAAACGTGTGAGGTAGATGACACTAAGACATATTTAGAATTAGGAGCTGAAAAACAGATTTTGCTAGGTGGTTATACAGTGTAGATTGTCGAGTGGCATTACCGGAATTGCCTTGGGTGTAATTGGGGCCTAAGATGGTGAGCTAGAAGAACTGGCGGGTCCGATGGTTGGCGGAGCGGTCGAGGCGTGAGCTGGCGAGATGGGAGTGGAGTGCGGCAATGCGTGCTACACGGAAGGAGAGGCAAAACCGTGTGGGGCAAATTCGACAGAGGCACATGTGTGTGTTTCTGAGGAAGATGCGCGGGCGCGGTCAGGTGAGGTAGGTGTGGCATGGGATCCAGAGAAGATGTGATCTGACAGGTAGAGGGGAGCAGGATCTTCTGTGGTTAGGAGAGGAGGGAGAAGAAGATTGGTGTCTTGTGGAAAGTTGAGCATAGGGAAAGATATTTTCATCAAAGGTGACATGCCGGGAAATGATCACTTCGTGAGAGGAGAGATAAAGACAATGATATCCTATGTATTTAAGGGGATACCCTAGAAGAATGCAGTGTGTGGAGCACGGAGCAAGTTTATGAGCCGTGATGGCATAGAGGTTGGGATAGCAAAGGCAACCGAAAGTACATAGGTGGTTGTAGGTGTCTGGAATTGTATGGCGCGGGATGGGTGAATGTTGAGGAGATGAGTGGCAGAGTGGAGCGCTTCGACCTAAAATTGCGGAGGCATGTGGGCTTGGAGAACAAGTATGCGCACGATGTCATTTGCATATTGTATAGCACGTGCGGTCTTGCCATTCTAGGGTGACGTATGGGGGCAGGAAAGACTGAAGGAGATGCCACGCGATGCAAAGAAAGAGTGCGAGTTAGTATTGAGAAATTCGCCACCATTTTCATATTGCATGCATTTAAGAGAGATGTGGAATAGAGTGAGTAGGAAAGTATAAAGGCATTTGAGGATATTAGGAACATCAGATTTATTGCGTAAAGGAAAGGTCCAAGAGTAATGCCAAAATTCATCCATGACAATCAAATAGTATTTAAAACCTGAAAAGCTAGGAATAGGAAATATCCATAGATCACAGTGTATGAGTTGAAAAGGAAAAGGAGTCTGCAAAGGGTAGTCGGGTTGCCGCCCTAATTGGCATGCCTCACAAATAGGTGATGGACGCAAGGGTTTACTTGAAGAACGAAGAAAATCGTTTGCTAAATGCGAAAGGAACGCATGACTAGGATGCCCTAACCGTTGGTGCCAAATGTCACCGGTGCTAATGGAGAATGCCATATGGCCTGGTGTGGCGATGAACGAAAGAAGGGATAGAGCACCCTGGAGCTATTGGATCTCATGATTATGGTCTTGGTTGCTAGGTCCTTCACCAAAAAACCACATGGGTCAAATTCAATAGAACATGAATTATTGGTGGTAAACTTTCTGATAGAGATAAGATTCTTGATAATATCGAGCAAAACAAGAACATTATTAAGATAGAAGGGGCGTCCAGGGAGTTGTGCCAAACCAGTAGAGAGGATTGGTAAGTAAGACCCATTGCCAACAACGATGTTATTAAGGTTATGCTTTGAAGAAGAATAAAGCTTGGTTAGATCACCCACATTGCTGGTGAAGTGCGAGGAGACATCGGTGTCTAGTTACCACTCGGCGGTGTTTGAGTTAGCTTGCAACCGAAGATTGCTCATGGTGGCTTTGACCATGCTGATTTGATCTCACGATGGTTTGCAGCAGGTTGCAAAGGAGTCGGAGCCCCGGAGTACATGACATGGTAGGCTTGTGTCGGATTTCCAGGGCGAGGGCCCAAGACAATGGTGGCATTGGGTGGAATCCACCGCGCACACCCTAGAGGTGGAAAGGGGAACCCCACGGTGCAAAGTACCCCATCCAGGGCTGCGACTAATGTTGCTTTTGGTGGCCACCCCCGCCATTGTTGTTAGAGTTGCCACATCCAAGTCCACGTCCACGACCGCGGCCTCTGCAACGTCCATGGTCACTGGAGTTACCACGATCGCGGTCAGAAGGCACCTTGCCACGATTAGCCTGTCCGCTTGGGCCCGATGATCACCTCCGTGATCAGCATTGGCGTTGGTGTCATTGCCATGGACGACGAGTGCGGATGAGCCTTCTGAGCGCTCACGTCCATCAAAGGCGATCTCTTCAAGAAGAAGATGAAGCTATGCCTAGACGAAGGTGGGGAAGGGCACCTGTTTCAGCAACACAATAGCGATCACCTAGAAGCGGCGGCTGAGTCCATGGATCATCCGCAATGTGAGGGTCTCGTCAGACACCGGCTCATCGACATTGACGAGCACATCGGCCAGTGCCTTGAGCCGGCGGCAGTAGGTGGCAATGGTCATGTCAGCCTGAACAGTAGCACGAAACTCAGCTCCGACGTGGATGGCGCGCTCAGGCTGGTTGTCGCGGAAGAAGGTATGGAGTTCAGTTCAGACGTGGTAGGTGGTGCTATCGGGCGACATGACGACATTGAAGAGCTCATCGAAGATCATCGCATAGATCCAAAGCACGATGGTGATGTCGGCGTTGCACCATTCCGCGTCTTCTTGAAGTGGGTCGGAGTGCTCGTCAACATGATGCTGCACCTCAAACTTGCAGAGCACTAAGTACATGATCTGCTTCTACTTGGAGTAGTTGCTGGCGGCCAGATCCAAGTTGAAGGGGATATAGAAAGAGATGTTGATGTGGTGCATGGAAGGAGCAGAGTAGGTGGTGCTCATTCGGCCATGAGGAGGAAATAGGTAGAGGGATTTTGCTCTGATACTAAGAAGAATAGTATAACTCTGTGACTTCTATTGATATGCTCGGGCGTATAAATATATACAATAGATTATTTTTAGATAAAATATATACAGTAAATATATTACAATGGGAGAGAGAGAGCGAGTACATAACAGAAACGCTACAGGCAGGACATCATGTGCGCACTGGGCGCGGGCAGGCGCCGCCCTTGATGCACTGGTGCGCCTCCCGCAGGACTCGGTCCGGTAGATACAGAGGAGCCGCCACACTTGTGATGTTTGTAGAGGGTATTTTAGTACGATTTTATTTGAACCATAGCTTTCTTGTTACAGTGCTAAGCCAAGCACATAAGAAATTGGTATAAAAATCATGGATATATACAGTTGGAGGAGATTATTAAAGTAGCACTCTAGATTTTTGTTTTCTACGTAAGTAAGCACTCAAGAATTGTTGTACCTGCAATAAAAGAGGAGGGGGAAAAATCCATGCTTGCACAAAATTTCAGACAACTTCCTTGTGGATCGAACGGAAACAGCACAATAGAACTGATTGTAGCCTGCACTTTCAGTGCATGCCATTCAAGAACAAACAAACTAACTAAGCAGCATAATGCATGCACGCGTTGGTCTCAGCTGCTCACCGCCGGCGCGCGAGCCCAGTGGTTCACAGGTCTAGAATTTCTTGGAGACGGTGGCGGAGAACGACCCGAGAGCTGTAGGCGAGGCACGCGCTCACGCACGCACGCATGTTTATCGGAGATCACGCGGGTACGTACGTACGTAACGCACGCCTGCCTGCGTCCTTTTGACGAGTCGACGCTCCGGGGATCGATCTTATAGGTCCAGGTCAAAGGACTTGCGTCAAGTGGCGCGCATATATTCTGACTTCCGTTTGCGTACTTATCGCCTCATCTCACGATCTTCTAAATCTTCCGTACTTACGGGGAAATCGGAAATCCACAGCAATAGCAGCCAACCAGGAAGCACAATGAGGATGAGGCGATGGTCCACTCAGAAACAGACGTGCAAAAAGGATTTGGAACGCGCCATGTGCGTGGTCCAATAAGAGGACAAAATAAGCTTGGGCCAAGAGTTTTTAGGGGCCTGTTTGGTTGGGCTGTGGCTGTTGACAAATCTACTGTTGGCTGGCTGTCTAGAAAAACTGCTGTGGCTGTGAGAAAGTGAACATATATTTTTTGATTAATCCAAACTATCTACAGCATTTTAAAAATTGAGCATTGAAGCTTCAGCACATTGCAAGAAGACAGCTTTTTCAAACAGCTGAATTTGCACTGTAAAGCTCACAGCTACTGTTGGCAAAAACTACTGAAAAGCTGGCCGTTTGATTGGGCTGCAGTTGTTTCAGTGAAAAATTACTGAAAAGCCCAACCAAACACCCCCTAGGTCCATAACTAGGCTTAACGGAATCTAGGCCTTGCAACAACGAGAAGAACGGAAATGCTAACTAGAGGGCGCCCCTTGTCATGGTTAGTCGGGACGCTCTCTATGCTTCCAGGTGTTCTCATGGAGGGGCCTATCGCACCACTCGCTTCTTCAATCTTCTCTGCTCCCTAAAAAGTTGTTCGATCTTCTTTTAAGAGCTTATCTGCTTTCCCCTACAAAAGAAAAGAGATTACCTGCTAGTCTCGTGTAGCCTTAGTTCTTCGTGTGATATATGTGCCCGCGCCATTTTCGGTTCGTGCACATGTGTTTATGTTGCAGAGAACTGAACCTCATTATCCAATTACATGATTTTGATTTCATGTAATCATTGCTTCTGCCTCCTAATTCCAATCCTCCATTCAAGCATGGTACAGAAATGCCGCAATTAATAGATAAATCTAACGATGAGAAAAGAGAGGCATGACAAGACGAATGGACAAAGATCTGGCACTCTGAGCCCACATAATTAAAGGTAGGATGGAGATAAAATGACCTTAACTTCTAGTCCAAACCAAGAAAAAAAAATACAGAATTCGGATGTGCATATTAATTAATGATACATCAAGAAAGTTAGTTCAAATATTCAATCTATGATTGGGTTATTGATTGATAAACTGAAAAAAAAAGAAAACGAAATCTCTCCATACTTCAAACAAAATCGATTCTTCTGGAAAAGACTACAAAATTAGCCAATTCCAACTTCGAAGCCTTTTTCATGGGTAATATAGGGAGCCCTGCTTGCCGTCTATGTATGGAGAACAATGTGCAAAGCTGGAAGAGGTGTCGTTCGAGACTACCTAGTTTGGTGATCACCATACTTCTATTATCATTTGGGAAAGTACATATCGATCTGTATGAAGATTTTTGCCAGGAGAATCGCGTTACGCGAGAAAATCATGACTTGAAGAAACAATAATCAACACGACCCAATCCCAGATGAAAATAGGTGATAAACTGACAACTGAACACGCATGCATGCATCTCTCTATATGTCGTCGGCATAAACGTCGTGCAAACTGCAAACACGATACAAGCAAACATATTTTTCTTTCATCCGCTCTTGCAAGCAAGCCTCAGTAATTAAGTCTCAGATTATGTTAACTAAGAGTTAAGCTGATTAGTTGCATACGCTTCGACACTAACTCGCATGATGCGTGATACGGAGTAGTATACCAGTCCAATTGCTACCTTGTGGTTCTGGGTACCGTCACTTTGGACGGTGAAATGTAGCGCTAGATAGCTGATTGATCAATGCATGCACGCGTGTATACCATCGAGACTATTCCAAGTACCTTAATTAAGGTGATCACTCCGTACGTACGTTCACAATACCAGCTAGTTAGTTGAATGATTTGCTATCTAAGTATCTGCAGCTTGCATTCTGTCGAGATGGGCATGGGGACGAAGTGGACTATCTAGCGGTCACGCTACGGACGTTGGAACTGAAGCTTTAATTCAGTTTAGCGCGACGCCCTTCCAACTCTTCATGTCATCGTGCTCCGGCCTCTTAATTTCTAAGCCAAAAAACTTAATATCTGTGGGGGTCTGATGCATGCATGGTTGCAAATTTGAAATTTCTGTGGGAAATCTAAACCTTCTTCTATTTTAGTGGGTTTCTATTCAGTGAACGGGCTTTTTGCACCACGAAAAATGCTATGGTTCTGCCGCTGGCTGACGCAGTTGTTCAAGGACCTGCATTGTGCTGACAGTTTCTTCGGGAAGTGCTCCGTGCGCTACGCTCAGTGGACCGCCCACTCCAGTCAGCTCATTGTGTTTTTCAAAAATGTGATGAACATTAGTTAGCTACATGTACCATCAAAGGGCACTACCGAGTAGATAATTATATCTACGAATCAGTTAAAATTAAGTTTGTTTCCAAATGTCCAAATCATTCATCCAAAACGAAGAAGAGGTCAAAAGGTATTCTGAGCCGTGTCCTTCCCGCGCTTTTAGCTGATCGTCTTGTGGATGCTTGAAATCCTCTCTTGGTCTTTTTTATCGGAAAGACTAGAGCACGATCGCCTTAAAAAATGCTAAATTTTAGTTACGTTCTTCTAAGCCATTAGCTTTCCGTCTAATAATCCTGATACATTCACTTATCTCCCTTTTAAACTCACACCTACACCTACCCAACTCCTTACCCTGATTCCCCCACTATCGCCTCCTCATTCTCCACCGAGCGCCACCGCCACCCTTTCTCTCCTTCCTAATCTCTGGTCTTATGCCGTCGTCTCCACCACCTCGATGCTTGTCGACCTCTCCCACCACCCTGTGTCCCAACCGCTGCCAACAGCGCCCAGTCCTGCCACCACTCCCACGGCCGTCCCTCTAGGCCGAAGGAGCACTAGATCTTCTCCGGTGTCGTGAACCCCCACCCCAAACCCCTATCTCGCTACCCCAAACCTCTTCGGTTAGCTTGTCTGCCTCGACTCCACCTCTGTCACCGCTACTGCTTCGATGGTGGCTTCACCTCCCCCGTGTCACCGGAGCGAAAGATGGTGATGGGATTAAGGAGAGGAGGAAGAAGTAAGGTGACTAGAATTTGAAATTTAAGAAAATCCCTGTCACATGTGCTATAGCATATTCATTTTTTTTTAAACTTCTATTGATCTCATTTGTGTTGATTATATAGCAGTACATATGTACGTGCATGCTTAATGATTATATCCGTCCGTATCTAGTACCATTTTGAATTGTTGGCAACAAAATGATACCTGACGATCAAAACCGATTGATCCTTCCACGCATGCTAATGTACGGAGTCAGAGTATATGTGATGGTTTCTTCTTGATTTTATTTCTTGTTCCATCTTTGCAAGCTACTTACGTACGTTTTTGCATCCATGCATCAAGTTCCATTTAGTATAAATGGAGGAACGATTAAATCATATATGGTGCACAAAACCACAAGTTTGAACTGACCATCTTTAATTTTACACGTAGTATTACAATCACTGTTACTACGTACGTATTATAACCAGCTTTTGCATGTCTGGGTCGATGGAATCAACTGCAGGAGCGGCATCGGTCGGCGTGTGCTACGGCATGAGCGCCAACAACCTGCCGTCGCCGAGCACCGTCGTCGGCATGCTCCGCGACAACGGCTTCACCTCGGTGCGCCTCTACGCGCCGGACAGCGCCGCGCTCGTCGCCCTCGGCGGCACCGGCATCAGCGTCGTCGTCGGCGCGCCCAACGACGTCGTCCCCACCCTCGCCTCTAGCGGGTCCGCCGCGGCCGCATGGGTCCGCGAGAACATCGAGGCCCACCCGACCGTATCCTTCCGGTACCTCGCCGTCGGCAACGAGGTCGCCGGCGGCGAGACGCAGTTCCTCGTCCCGGCCATGGAAAACGTCCACGGCGCGCTCGTCGCGGCAGGCCTGGGCCACATCAAGGTCACGACGTCCATATCACAGGGCACCATCGCCGTCCACACCCCGCCGTCGGCCGGCGAGTTCACTGACGAGGCCAAGTCGTTCTTGAGCTACGTGGTGCAGTTCCTGGAACGGACCGGCACCCCTCTCCTCGCCAACCTGTACCCCTACTTCGTCTACACCTTGAACCCGGGATCCATGGACATCAGCTTCGCGCTGTTCACGGCGCCGGGGACGGTGGTGCAGGACGGGGAGTACGGGTACCAGAACATGTTCGACGCGACGGTGGACGCGCTGCACACGGCGGTGCAAAAGCTCGGGGGATCGAACGTGCCGGTCGTGGTGTCGGAGACCGGATGGCCGTCGGCGGGCGGGGCGGCGGCGTCGGTGGACAACGCGAGGACGTACAACCAGAACCTGGTGAGGCACGTGTGGAAGGGCACGCCGCGGCGGCCGTGGAGGGTGGAGACCTACGTGTTCGCTATGTTCAACGAGAACCTGAAGGATCCCGGCGTGGAGCAGAACTGGGGGCTCTTCTACCCCAGCACCGACAGGGTCTACCCCATCACCTTCGACGGCTGAACTGAATTCTCGTCGGCATCGATACATGCATGATGATGCGTTGATACGTACGAGCCATTGTGGCGTGTGTGCATACTGTATACGGGATACTTATCGTGTGCGTATTTGTACAAACTATTTATTATTTATTTTCTATATCCAATGTTCCTTGAAATTCTTGTATACTTGTGTATTGAGCATTTGAGCTGGTCACGGACTGAATTGGTTTGGGCTTTGCTTTGTCAACGCATTGGGCTGCCCTAAAAGGCCTAATAAACATTTATTTTTGAATAGTAGGGCCTTTTACTCCCAAATTCATTGAGGTTTTCATCACCACATCATCCACAACGTTTCAGAGTCGGAAGTAGGCGCCAAAGCCAGCCTAACTCATCCAAACATAACAGACCGAACTAAACCAAAAACCATCAGATGCACTACTACATAAGTTCAACCTAACAACATCCACAACAATCTCCCGTTTAGCCATTCTCCAAACGCATGATCATCGGCCCCCAACCTTGTCTGCTGCAGAAGATTTCAACCGTCACTACCTCAGGAAACACCAGCACTAACGGGCAAAAGACAGCAAAATGGGTGGAGAGGAGGAGAAAGAGTTAAAAGAGATCTAGATCTAGATTGTATATCTAGGAGGAGGAGGGAGGGAGGAGGGGAGGGGGAAAGAGAGAGAAAAAAGGGTGGAGAGGAGGAGGGAGAGGATTGAGAGAGATCTAGATCTAGATTGTGGTATATCTAGAAGGAGGAGGGAGGGAGGAGGGGGAGGAGAGGGAGAAGGAAGGAGAGGAGCAGCATGCATGCGGCACAGTGGGAGGTGCTTGCAGCTGGCTGTGTGAGGTGCGCGAGCTCACCGGTCATCTGCGGGCGCCTCTACTGTTGTATGTGCAAAATTATCATTGACGGGTAAAAAATGGCACCCGTCAGTGATAAGTCTGCCCTCGAAGGCAGTCCTGGAGCAACCTTCCACTGACGGGTGACAATGGATGTGCGCCCGTCAGTGAAGGTTGTCCGTCAGTGGAGATGCCAAATTGCGTCTCTCGTCCCACTTTTACTGACGGGTGGATATTGTGCCCGTCAGTAGACGTTGGCTACCTCGCCTCGTGCATCACTACTACTGACGGGCACGAGCACTCCCGTCAGTGTTGCCTTTAATCAGTGATGGATCTCCTCGTACCCGTCAGTGATGATCATGTAGCAGAAGTGTTTTCTGAGGTAGTGCGGGACTTGCACTAGAAGCTTGGCTCCGTGTTGTAGCCGGCCGCGTAGTTCTATCTTCTGAAGTCCAACACATAGGTCAATCCAATGTGCAATAAGAAAAATACCGTCAGTAGGATCCCTAGGAAATTTAGCTCTAAAACAGGCTTCCCATCACTTCGTCCTGCAGCCGCAGCAAGAAGGTACTCAAGGACCTTGAACTCATGGGCCAAGGCATGTTCCACAAGGCGGCGTTGGTCCCCGGCCGCCGACTAGGCACCTAGGCCGTGATGCTCATCTGTTAGAGATGGACGGACCAGAGGAAGAGAGAAATCAGAGTAGCGGAAACAAACTCGTAGCAAGAAACAAGCAACAAAGCGCGCTCTGAAAACAGAGCAATAACACACGATCCAAAGCACACAGGGAGTTTTACGTGGAAACCCTAGAAAGGGTGAAAACCACAGACGCACGAAGACGTCAACTTCACTATGATGAATGAAGTCCTAACCCGTTAGGGATTTACAATGCTTGGCTTATCCCATAACGTCTACAAGGTAGGGTATATATAGTTACAGGTGGCTGAAGGGGGTATCTGTGTTACTGCCTGTGACACAGCTGACTGACACAGGTAGAACACTTAACATGCTAGCACCTGACTCAGGTGAGCTAACCCTACTTGTGTCAACTACCTGTGTCATAGGTGATGAGCCACCTGTGACACAGCTGGCTGACACAGCTGACTAACACAGCTGGGTGACACTGCTGGCTGACACCGATAACACAGAACGTCTTCTGCAAAGAGGTGACAGGAATTTGGAGCAAACTCCAACAAACTCCACATTGAGACAAATTCCTTCCTTCCTCGTAATGTCTGGATTAACAAATTCAACTGATTTAACAGTTCATCACGCGCCATACGCCAAGTCACTAGGGACTATCTTTTAACACCAACCAAGCTTGAGCAAACCTCAAACTTAGCTGCAGGAACTAGCTTTGTCATCATATCAGCCGCATTATCATGTGTACTGATCTTGGTCACTTTGACATCACCCTTGGCAACAACATCTCTGATGAAATGGAATCTGACATCAATGTGCTTAGTTCTCTCATGGAACATGGAATCCTTTGTAAGGCAAATTACACTTTGACTGTCACAGAAGATAGTGGTGCAGGATGAATCTCCACAAAGCTCAGAATATAATCCTCTCAACCATGTAGCCTCCTTGCATGCCTCAACAACGGTCATGTACTCAGCCTCGGTAGTAGACAATGAAACAGTAGACTGCAGGGTTGCTTTCCAACTCACAGCACAGCTACCAATGGTGAACACATAGCCTGTGAGTGATCTTCTCTTGTCCAAATTGCCAGTAAAGTCAAAATCAACAAATCCAACAATTCCATCTCTAGATTTTCCAAAATGCAAACAAGCATTAGATGTACCCCGAAGGTACCTGAATATCCATTGGACTGCTTTCCAATACTCCTTTCCAGGATTAGCCATGAATCTGCTCACAACGCTCAAGGCATGAGCTAAATCAGGACGAGAGCAGACCATGGCATACATGAGAGAGCCAACAGCACTCGAATAGGGAACTCTAGACATGTACTCATCATCTTCTTCTGACTTTGGACAACAGCTTGATGATAATCTGAAGTGTGCAACTAATGGTGTAGAAACCGGTTTGGCATCTTGAAAATTGAACCGGTGAAGCACCTTGTCAATGTATCCTCTCTGACTGAGGTACAATTTTTCAGCAGATCTGTCTCTGGAAATTTCTATGCCAAGAATCTTCTTTGCTGCACCCAGATCCTTCATATCAAATTCAGAACTCAATTGTTCCTTCAATTTGTCAACATCTGCTTTATCCTTAGCAGCAATCAGCATGTCATCAACATACAATAGCAAGTAAATGGCAGAGCCATTAGCAGATCTCAAGTAGACATAACTATCATAATCAGATCTTTGAAAACCTTGAGAAATCATGAAGGTGTCAAACCTCTTGTACCACTGCCTAGGGGATTGCTTCAATCCATACAGTGACTTCTTCAGTTTGCAGACAAGCTTCTCTTTACCAGGAACAGTAAAGCCTTCAGGTTCGTTCATATAGATGTCTGCATCCAACTCCCCATGAAGAAATGCAGTTTTGACGTCTAATTGCTGTAGCTCATAATCATGCATTGCTACAATGCTGAGAAGTGTACGAATAGAGCTGTGCTTCACAACAGGGGAGAACACTTCATTGAAATCAATACCTGGAATCTGGCTGTAATCTTTAACAACTAACCTTACTTTGTATCTTGCCCCATCATTAGGAGTAATACCCTCCTTGCACTTGAAGACCCATTTACAGCTTATCGGTCTCTTGTCACTGGGCAATGCAACTAAATCCCATGTGCCATTCTTATCAAGGGACTCAATCTCATCATGCATTGCAGTCATCCATTTGTTTGCATCAACAGAGATAATGGTTTCTGAATATGAAGAAGGTTCGGCAGATCCTTCAATTTCCTCTGCGACGCTGAAAGCATAAGCAACTATACTTGCTTCTTCAATTAACCTCCTGACAGGTTTTGGATCTCTTCTGGGCCTATCAACTGCAATGGAATGCTGTGGAGTGTTCACAGCAGCAGGCATATAACCACCTGCATCACCTGCCTGTGGCACAGCTGGCTGACCTAGAGCTGGCTGTGGCACAGCTGTCACCTGTGGCACAGGTGCACTCACCTATGAGATAGGTGTCACACCCTGATTTTCCAAAACCTGAAAATTAGGACTTTTAAAAACTTTTTACTAATAACGCTAACTGAGTTACACCTGATTAAAACTTTATTTTGAATCATGCTGAACCCTAAAGCAAAGCAAGCCAAGATCTTCCGCCCTTGTTCCTCCACCCTTCTCTCCTAGTCGGTGTAACCTAGACCCACATCTGTAGCTAAGTACCCACATATTACCTTTGTGATAGGGAAGTATATATATCTCGCAAACCCCTTTCGAATGACGTGAACTTCCGCCATCAATCTCGCCACGTCCTATCGTGCGTGTGTGCACATATATACTGCTTTTATAGATATGCATATACACAAAACCCTAACCCTCCTATCTCCACCATCAAACACTCTTGCCTCATTTGCAATCTTCGAGGCCGAAACCTGCTTCCCTATTTACCTTGACCTTGTTGCAACCTCATATATGCAAGAGTTTTCAAGTGTACATGTATACCTACACAGTGAGCTCTAATTCAATCCTTCCGAGCGAGGATAGGATCCGAAACCGTGACTACTTCTCGGTTTCCTTGGATGCACCCCACAAGACCTTATGGACCGTACGCGTTCTTCCATTTTTCCTCTACTCGGGCGTATGTGGGAAGGTGCACCATAACTTCTAAAACCAGGTTCCCTAGATATCCCAAAACCCTTTTCGAATAGAAAACGTTTACCCTTGGCTTTATCTCCATTTTAATTATTAAGTTAAAAAGATATCAGGAAGCCCCAACACGTGCTCGTTGTCCTTTCAAATCTTACTAAAGTACATGCATGTGGTAATCCTAAGGATAATAATTCTTAGTCCCCTTTCTTAGCAAAACCTATACCTTAAACTTAATCTATCAATCCAGGTTGGCCGAGTTCCAGCTATTCAAAATATTTTAGGATTACCAAACTCCTTATGAAACATCAACCGACCTTATAGGATCCGTTTCTTTTGCCATAGAGCTAATACCTTTTATTCAATATTTACCACAAAAGATCAATCAAGTGCAGAGTAAATGGAGCAGTATATTTATCTGCTGACCTTCTTCCTTATTTACTAACTACACATAAAATCTACCAACCGACATCTTGTCTCATTTCTTCATGGACCCGGGGCCTAGCTGGCAGCCTTACCCTATTTTCCCTCTATTCTTCCTTCTTCATCACTCCCTCTGCTGCTCTCTATTGAACACTGCTTCCTCTTGGACACGGCAGCACAACCAACAAAAATCGGTGCCTAACTCCCCGATCTGCCGCTCATACACTACAGCAGTCGGTGCCTGAACTTTTCTGCACCCAACAGCATTGGCTACCTACCCATTGCTCTCCTTAACTCTTTCTCTATCTACTTCCTGTCCCCTTTCCTTAGTCATCAACCGAGCACAGCACTCATCCCCCTCACCTCCTTCTCCCTCCTCCCTTCATTTCCATCAGCATCAACTCCCCGCTCCCTCATTCATCAGCAAACCGAGCTCCTCCTCAGCTCCATTCCCTATTCTTCCTCATACTCTCCCAAGCCGAGCTCTGCTCCCCAAACTCCCCACGGCATCCTCCCAATCTTCTTCTTCCTCACTAGCTCCCGTCCCACCAGGTGCCTCCTTTCCCACAGTCTAGCTGGAGCTCCTCTGTCCCGCCGCAACAGTACCGTGTTCACCGCCAGTGCACTCCGACCCCACCTACCAGAGTTGCCCCGGAGCACTCCGGCCACTTTCCCCGAGCTGCCACGCCACCGGGACCCCACCACCGCCTCTAGGCCTTCTCGAGCACTGGAGCTACCACCCCATGCCCGCTAGCGCCGAGCGCCGCTATCGGACACGCTGTTGTCGCCGCCGCTACGGAGCCGCGCCGGGGATGCGCTTAAAGAACCGCCGCCGCCACGGTAAGCCGCCACCGCGGCCTTTTCCTCAGTCCAGCGCGCCCCCACTAGAGAAGCTCCACGCCACCCTGCAGTTTCTTTCCCCGCCACTTCCGCATCCCCTCCGTAACTCTGCCGCCGGGTCTGCCCGCGATGCCCCTCTCTACTTTTCCCGGCGAGGAGTACCACTTCTGCTGCAGTCAAGCCCGAGTCGTCCAGCTGCCCCATGCCACCGCCGAGTGGATCTGCACTACACCCTCGCCACCGCTCGGATTACCGACACTGCCTGGCCACTCCGACGGCCTCCGCTTGGGTCTCTTGACTTTAACAGCAGCAGGGAGCACCGCCTCAGCTACCGCAGTGCTGCCTACTCTCGCCGTCTCTCCAGTACCAGGCAGCTCCACCGCTCCTCTCTCCCTACATTCCTCCCGAGCTCTTCTTTCCCAATTGACTTCCCTCAACTGAGCACACCAAAGCAGCCGACCACTCCAGCTCCGTTCTCTTTAGCACTGCCGCCGGCGAGGACTTCCCGCGCCATTTGCCCCTATTTCTTCCCCTGAGCTGAGCTTGCCCCTTCCTGGCCTCTCCCCTTGCTCCTCCTACCTCTGCTCTGCAACTTCTCAAACCCCAACGGCCTCCTTCCTACCAGCACATCTTCTCCTTATCTCCTCTTTGCGCCACTCCCGCACCGCCACCAAAACGACACCGATGAAGCCCTAAACCATCGCTGCCGGGAGCCACTGCCACAGCTCCGTGCCTCTTACTCTCCAAGGGCCGCTGCAGGGTGTGTCCTCGTCGGTTGTCGTCACTAAGTCGCTACCAAGTTCCGCCGGAAAGACCCACCTCTAGCTACCGGTGAGCCACCACCGAAACCTCCTTCCACCCACTCTAATTCCCTCCCAATTGCTAGATAGCGTACTCCCCTCTCTCCTTGACCGTTTCCCTTTTTCTTCCATGGAAAGCGTAAAGAGCAACTAACTCTCTGCATTGCTATTTTACCACACCGAAGGCGCCTTTACCTATTCCCGCTTTTGACATCACCCCTTCCTCTGCAGGTAGCATCTTACCGTCTTTAGTTCCCTCTCGGCAAACCCTAAAACTTTCGTATTCGTTCGTCAATAATCTTTGAACTAATTTGAATTTGAATTTTTGAAGATATTTCAAATATGTAGGTCATACTGGTATATCTTGTTAGTTTAGCTCCGAGAAAATATTTCTTTTCACTAAAATCTTATAAAATGGAACCTAGTATTTTGAATTCAAAGGCATTTTGGAATCCAAAATTGAAGTGCACGTGCTGTCTAAGTGGATACTATCAAAACCCTCGTGGTGACCAAGATATCCCTACCTATGTGCACCAAAGCACTCAATGGAAATACAACCATCCCCAGCTTTTTCCCTCTCATTTCTCCTTCCCGGCAATTGGTCGATTACCCACAGCTTTTCTATCAGGGCTCCAATTCCTTCTTAGTAATCATCCGACACCCAAATCTACGTCCTAGTGCCATTCTCATTGTTTCCAAGTTTTGAATTTTGAATTCGGATTCAATCCAAGCAAAACCCTGAAATACCTCTGTCCTCGCATATAACTCCAACGGACCTATTTAATTCTTCCACGACATCCGAGATCGCATGCATTATTTTGAATCCATTAAAGCCTTAAAGGTTAAAATCATTATTCATTAATTACATAAATGAGTATGAAACCCTAAATACCCATATTCTGCAATTAATCATATCGTAGGAAATCACTCCAGAAGCCTTGATGACAAAACTTCTAGAATATCTTAATATTAATGATTTCCCTTCGGATCCAATTAAAATATGAAAACCAAGATCATCCCAAGAGCTATTCTGTCATTGAGTTAGGATTCCCTGTTCAACAAACCCTTATTTCATGTGAAGCCAATTCGCTTCCGCCTTCCTGCAAACCCTAATCAACAGTTAAGTCCAGAGCATATCTTAAATTAATGTGTACGTAGTGGTTCTTATTTGGTTCTTCCTCGCACCGCTGTTTATTCGTTGCTTTCTGACGTGTAGTTTTGACGATACGACGAATCGCGTGAAGAGATCCGAGGAGCCGCTGAATCGAATTCGAGACCAAGACCCTGCCAATATTGCCAGGCAAGCATCCCCACTTTGATCATGTTGCATCCCATATGTGTGAAATTCAATTATTTTGTTTGCGCAACTTGCATGCTATGTGTATATTATTTTATGTAGACCTAGATATACCCTATAGATGCATAAGACTTAGGTCTGAATATCTGATTCATTGTAACCCTAGGTATATTAGTTGGTTGTTCTGCGACCAACAAAAATATTAAGATTATAGGCATTAGCCGTGTTTAGACCTGCTGTAGTCAAAAACTAAATGTTTGTTCGGACATCACAAACTCTTTTGGGACATGAGAAATAAAACCCTCAGATAGCATGTGTTATCCGAGGTGGCATTTGAAAGAAATGTTTGTCAAAACCCAAATAAAACTGGAGATGATTTTGATTCGGGTGAGAATGGTAAGGGCAGCCTAGGGCTGTAGAGTATCTGATGGTGGCATGGTCGTCCAGGACGAACATGGAGTCGAAAATGAAGTCTTGCTCGAATCGATTAAGGACCGAGCCTAAGTGCCGCTAAACTAGTTCCTCACCGTACGTCCACATGTCCTTTATGGGAAGGACTTGGTTTAGTATCCCGGCAAGTACTAGGGTATGGCCCCGTGGGAAGTAGGAAGTATGTGACTAGGTGGTTAAAGTCCTAGAGATCCACCGGTGTCGGGCGTTTGGGTGCTGACTTGACACAAAGGTGGGGAGTCCCATTTTTGGTCCGGGACACAAAAGTTGGGTCAACCACCTAGCGGGTCCAGCTCTAGTATGGAAGCGGGTGAATGTCTCATTGTAATAACCCTGCCAGTACACCTCATGAAGTGTACCCGAACACGTGTGGCAACAAGGGTGACTTACATCTTGTGGGTAAAGCCGTACAACCTCTGTAGAGTGTTAAAAAAACTATTCGAATAGCCGCGTCCTCGGTCATGGACATGAACTGGCAAGGCTACACATTGGTTAGACTAAGTTTTGTCTGCGAAAGCTTGGGAAAGGGACTAAGGACATGGGCATGATGTGTCCACAGGGTGCAATTTATGCTACACGGCTGGTAGCAAGGAATTGCAGGAGAAGGAGGCTAGCCGTACTATCCGGGATAGTACGGGTTGAGCATTGAGTTAAGCGGAAGCTAGCCGTGCTATCCGGGATAACACGGGCTGAGCACTGTGTTGAGGAGGCTAGCTGTACTATCCGGGATAGTACGAGCTGAGCAATGAAATGAGGAGGCTAGTCATATTGCCCGAGGTAGTATGGACTGAGCCATCACAAGTGATGAAAAGGAGGTAGCTGGGTCTACCTCAAGAGAAGTTTCATTGCTTTGAATTGTTATGGTTTACAAAACTGCTTTAGAATCTACTATTCTCGTATTTAAATTGAAAACTTACATTTCCGCACAATCAGCAACTTAGGATAGAGCTATTCCTTGAATTACACCTTGCATGAAATATTGCCGTTTAATTCTCCTGTGGGAATAGCTTGCGAGTACATTCAATGTACTCACCTGGCTTGTTGATTTGGCCAGATGAAAGAGACGTCAAATCTGAGGATACGGCTTTGATCACGAAAGCTAGGGCATAACCCCAGTCAGTTGCCTGTTGGGTATGGCATATTGATGGGCCACATCACCGCTTGTTTTTCGCTGCAAGTTTATAGCCGTTGGGCTACAGGTATTAGACTATTGACCTTAACGGTCCATTTACATATTGTATTACGATATGCGTGTGTATGACAATGATATACAGGTTAACTTGTGTGTACCGGCTACTGATCCAGGGACCGGTACAGTAATCACAAGGGAGTACCTGGCCTTAAAACCAGGTACGCCACAGCTTGGTATCAGAGCCATACTGACTGTAGGTTAACCCTAATTAGCACGGATGTTAGATGTAAACCCTAGGTAAAAACAGTACTTTCAGAAAATATACAAACTTACTATAGTTGTGGGTTCTATTCTCTTACCCTTCTTAGCATTCACTCTTACCTATGTTGCTCTAAGAGAAGCACAGAGTTTCCCCTACATTCTCGTCTCCTTCAAAACCTTTAGACTATACTAGCAAAGTAAGCAACGAGACCCATACGGACGATCTCGCAGATGTGCAACCTGACCTCTACGCTGATACTCAAGATGGATCGTATCATCAAGGAGCTCGCCGCGACCCTCTACAGATGGATCAGCACCAACCGTTCGACCTTCTTAAGTCTGTGACGTTAAGAGTGTGAAGATCCGTAGGAGATACATCTCCGTAAGGTGAAGAAGACCCATGGACATGTGCCGCTCTCGTCAGAAGCGAAAAGCCAGCGACAATGAGGAATGCCCCACCACGGGCGGCGATTGTCAAAAGCTACCGCATGGACTAAACCCATAAGGTTAGTTCCCTAGACCTCACTTGCCCAGAGTAGCGAGATAGGCACCCCTTGTTAGAATGAGTTTAGGGCGTCCTTGTGGTATACGTGACATATCATGTAGTGTGTTTGCAAAATTCCTGTTACTTCGTATTTTCTGACTTGTATGAGAAATGTGATCCGCACACATGTCTTTCGATGCATGTAGCGGTCACATCCACTGCTGAGTAGTTAATAGGCCTTACCTTATCTTCAAGATCCAGTAAGTCTTGCCGTCCCCGTTGTCCAATCTTTTCCTGGATTCCCTCCGATGTCACCTCTCTTTGTCAGCCTTATGTCGATTCTTTATGACAACTTTGGCTTTGCTTCGTCTATAAGCCACCGACTGGATAAGACGTGAGCCTCCGTCCTATCCCGAGGCAATCCCTTCTTGGAATCCTCGTTGACCTCCCCGTTGCCAAGCGGCTATTTTAAGCCCTAACCCCCCTTTGCCCAGACACTCGTTCCTTGCCAGAAAAGCACTCAGCCCTAGTGCTTCTCTTCCTGCTCATCCTCCTCCTTCGTGAATAATCATCAATAATGGTCATCATGTAACGAGATCCACCAAAGGATGGCTTTCTGAATGGCCCCCACAAATCAGAATGCACATAATCAAGAATTCCTTCAGTTGTGTGAGTTGAGGTGATGAACTTCACCCTTTTGTACTTGCCGAAAATGCAATGCTCACAGAATTTCAGACTTCCACTATATCCTTCAAGTAATTCACGCTTGCTTAGCTCTTCCAGACTAGACTTACCCATATGCCCAAGACGCATATGCCAAAGATTGGATGCATCAGAAACAGAAGCATCTTGAGGAATTATAGGGGCTACATTGCCTGAGATTGTACTGCCACGGAGATAGTATAGTCCACTGTACTTCCTCAGGTCTGCCTTCATCATCACAAGAGACCCTTTGGTGATCTTCAAGCAACTATCTCCACCTGAATAATGGTACCCCTTACCATCAAAGTAGCTCAGTGAAATGATATTTCTCTTCATCTTTGGAATGTACCTGACATCTGTCAGTATTCTGATCATGCCATCAAACATCTTAATCTGAACTGAGCCAATGCCCTCTATCTTGCAAGATGAATCATCATAGCCAAGAACTGATCCACCATTGCTTAACGGCTCAAAGGAACTGAACCAATATCTGTGAGGGCACATGTGATATGTGCAAGCAGTGTCAAGAATCCACTCATCGGTGGCAGCTCTCTGTCTAGTTGAACTAGCAACAGCATTCAAAAAACTAACACCTGTGTTAACAGCTGTGTCACAGGTGGGACGAAGATCTGTGTCACAGGTGGGATGATCACCTGTGTCACAGCTGGAGCTGGCACAGCTGAGGTGGTCAGCTGTGTCACGGTTGCTGGCAGAGGTTCCAGCAATGACCACCAAAGACTCGACATCTGAGTTAGCAGAACAGTTGGCAGCAGCATCAGCCTTATCTTTCGGCTTTGTACCTTTTCTGTTCTCCTTATTCTTCAGCTTGTAACACTCAGAAATGTCATGTCCATCACGTTTGCAGTATCTGCAAAACTTGGCCTTTCCTCTAGACTTTGACCTGTCTCTCTGACATGTGGCACAGGCAGAGCTTCTTCCATGACCATGATTGGGGTTTTTCTTCTCAGATTTGCCTCTGACAGACAAGCCCTCATCATGTGAGCCACTTGAATCATCTGACACCATCTGTCTCATCTTCTCCTTGGAATGTAGAGCCTCATAAACCTCATGAAGAGTGAGAGTATCTCTGCTATACAGCATGGTATCTCTAAAACTAGAATATGAACTAGGCAGCGAACACAAGAGAATCAAACCCAAATCTTCTTCATCATAACTAACATCTAATGATACTAGATCAGCAACAATCTCCTTGAAATTAGAGATGTGATCAAGCAAGTTACCTCCTTCTTGCATCTTGTGCAAGAACAACTTTTGCTTGAGATGCATCTTGCTGGTCAGATCCTTGGTCATGCAGATTGCTTCAAGCTTCAGCCATAGCGAAGTAGCATGTGTCTCCTGGAGAACCTCCTGCAATATATTGTTGTGCAAATGGAGTTGAATTTGGGAAACGGCCTTGCGGTCCTTCTTCTTCTCATCATCGGACCAAGCAGCAACAGCCTTCCCGCCAAAGGAATCCAAAGCATCCTCATAATCGGCCTGAGCCAATAGAGCACGCATCTTGACTTGCCACAAAGAGAATCGAGTGTCTCGATCAAGAAGCAGAAGATCAAACTTCATGGACCCCATCTCAAGAATGAGCAACCAATACTCTGATACCACTTGTTAGAGATGGACGGACCAGAGGAAGAGAGAAATCAGAGTAGCGAAAACAAACTCATAGCAAGAAACACTACTACATTTTTGGTGATGTATGACGGTGCAAATTCATCACAAATGATCATTTTTTCGTCATAAGAAGTGATTTATGACGAACTTGTGACAAAAGAGCTTCCGTCATGTATTGCGCGTCACTTATTGCGTTTTGTGACGAACATATCCACTTTCATCATAAAAGTAGTGACAAAAAGATTTTTTGTCATATTTTTTGGGCATTCAATGACGAAATATTTAGTCATAGATATGAAATTAAACGTCATGCATACCTCTCTATTCGTCATTGAATGTGGCCAAATTATGACAAAAATGTTTGTCATAGAAGCCTATCGTGATTTCATCACAGAAAATGTCATTGCACGGCTCATCCTACATGGATGCCACGTAAGCATCCGATGTGGCCATCAAATGTGACAGCCAAAATCATCACTAATAGGGACTATTTTTCATCATAGATCATGTCTGGCCCAAATGCGGCGGTCCAATCGGCCCAGATGCCATGGAGCAGCCGGCCCAGTTATGTTGGCCCATAAGCAATTTCGTCATAATTGTTTGTCAAATTTCATCACTGAATGCAAGCATACCTTCTCAGTTAGAATGAAGCATGACGTTTTTATTTGTCAAAGCCCATTCAATGGCAGGCAATCATGCACATATAGAGCACGTCATGTCTCATGTGCCATACACAAATCATTCACAAAGTAATAAATAAACAAAAAATAACAGATTTCATCACTGAGATTCATCACATTTCCAAAAAGAAACATTGTCCATGATCAACTGCTATATATTACATCACATTGAATTCCCCAAAACAAGCCACATTAGCTGTAGCCATCCCAGCATCCAAAATGCACTAGTTCTTGCAAATGTCTAGCAACACACCATAGAGCATGTGAGAATGTACATCACTACAACAGTTCACAAAATAGCAGTTCCTAGGTGGTAGTAAGTCATCTAATTAACCATTTACAAAAGAGCATTTCCTAGCTATTACTAAGTCATCCAACTGCCATTAAATACTTCTTTCAAGTAGTGAGTAAGGATTGGCATGAACCTGTGATAAGCTCAACAAACGACGGAGAATCACATCATTTTCTTCTTGCTTCTTCCTGAATTCTGCCATCTCTTCTGCATGCTTGTTCCTTGCCACTTCCGCTTCTTCAGCAATCCTCTTCAACATATCCAACTCTTGCTGCTGAGCCTGGACTGTTTGTCGAAGCGTAGCTGTTTCATGCCTCTCCAATTGAAGTGCTTGTTCAAGGCGTTGTACATGTGCAGCGGCCGCAGTTGCTGATTTGTTCTTAGTGCCTGATTGTAAGCCCACATTGTGAAGAAACTTGCTAGTTCCACTGATCTGAGAGAGAACTTCAGAAACAATTGTTGTACAAGATTTGGGTTCTTGACCATCTTCTAATGGTTGATCCCTCATAGCCTCCATATCAGCCTAGCATTGCAGGGAATACACATGAGAAGTAAAATAAAGATCGAAAGGAAAACGTGAGTCATACATGCCCATGTGAGTTGTAAGCAATCTGAATGAATATCACAGTATGACTCGTATTACAGGAACAAGTATTAGATGAATTTGTATTTATTAGACAATTCAAGGCATGATTTTTGCATATTTGCATGGTTGGGAAAATAAATAACTGACTTCAAAAACTATAAAGAGCAAACAGATGTATGGTAGAACTCATCAGGTAAAATCTAAATGTAGTAAAGAATGAAATCCAGCATAATCAATGAGCGGATTATCTATGTTATTCCCAAGAGAATGGCTCAAATCACTCCAGTTAGAAATGCTCTCATGTGAGCATGCAATGCATAGGTTTCATTGTGTGCTAATAAAATATGCCTAAATAAGTATCTCAGGAAAATAATATAAGGACAACACAGGACTACAACCAAGTAGGGAAAAGATGAGATACTAAATTACTAATGCTCACAAGCTCCAGGTGACAACAAGTAGATAATTTTGACATGAGAACACATGACTCCAGCCAAGTAGGCAAAAAGATAAGATACCAATGCTTTCAATAGTCAAGAAAAATTTTAGATTGGAGTTCCACATGAGAGCACGTAGATAATTTTGGGGAACAAGTATAACTACATCATAGATATATAGTTTCTTCTACTCTGAAATCTAAATAACATTTATACAGATGCTACTCTTTCACCACTTCATTAGCTAGCTGCAGTAACTCCAAACAACAATATAGCATGAGCAACGACCATTCAAGCTACAGTATTGCAACAATGTATTTTAATTCGACTTACAATTGCTTGCTTTACAGGCTCACTAAAACCTTTCTTCCTGCTATTGTGGCACTCCTTGAAAAGGTCAATGGCATTTGGTGCTTCATCTTTGTATTTCTCCCTCTACATTGACATTGCAATGATTAGAAATTGTTAGATTCAAACATGCTAAGAAAGTGATTGATGATTAACCAATAAGAAGATTATTACTTACTAGAGAATAGCAATGGGCAATGTAACTCCGAGAACCTGTTCTCTGATGAAGCTTGACTCTACTACGATTCTCTTTATTTTTTTCAGAGGTTTCCTAGGAAAAGACAGAAGTTCTGTAAGACATTCAGATTGACAACCTCAACAAATGATGTAATTTCATACCTTGTTTTTGGGGTCAGACCACTTCTGCACAAGCTCTCTCCACTGATCATCATCCATAGTAGATACAGGTGACTTCGTTACGACTTGATTCGCTGGAACAACATCAAAGTAACGCTTTTTTAGCCTATAGCGCATCTGCCGTATCCCACTCTTCAGCATATCAGTACATGCATGATTTGTTGCCTTATCTTGCATGTTGATGTCAAATTTTCCCTAAGTGAATGAACATCAAATACAATTAACAAGCAGAGAACATGTAAGATAGCAATGGAAGAACAAATGTTGGCCAAGAACCAAGATACATACAGCCACTTTACCAAAGTAGTCTTTAATTGAATTTGCATACTTAGCTTTCTTGTACTCCTTCCAATGTGGTAAGATAGGCACATGCTGTCTAACGGAGATGCTACACTCGGAGGCTAACTTTGCAGCTTGCAATGGTTGCTCAGGCCGCCTCTTCCCTTCAACAATACTGATGTGCATCTTAGTTCCCATCCCCCTACTCATCCTGTCCAGCCCTTTACCCATACTCGGTCCCCTTGGCCCCCTACAGCATCTCTTGGGACTTGATGGTGTATCTAAAAAAACAACATGCATAGAGTGAGCAGACAAAATGCATGTTTCAAAGGTTAACAAAATCATGCTAACATAACTTGCCTTCATCATCCAATGTAGTGTGCTCCTCAATCTGGCCTGCAACATCAGTAGCTTGATCTTGTTCATTTGTAGCAGAAGGTGCCATGGCAATATGACTTGTTGGTTGAGACATTTCTACTAGACTTGAGGGGCACCTTGTAGGACTTTGGGTACACACTTCGACATCTCTTCCTTGACTCCTATCTTCATCAATATGTGTTGAGGATGATTGTTTTGTTAGTGACCTTGTGACTCTACATACTTGGTATGTTTGTGAAGATTTCATCACTGCCTTTCGAGGTCTTGTTCCTGGAGCCATTCGAGAAATCTTTGAGGCCTGAAAGAAGAATAAAACATCAATGTAGTACCTTATTAAAATAAGTACAAAACATAATCAAAATTAATGAAAAGTAACAGTGGACAACATTAAAAATAACAAACATCCAATATCCTTAGCCCTATCTTGAAAAGAAGAATCAGCACCTTCACTTTTGACCTAGAAGATTTGTATCCATCCTCCTTCAGCACCTCCTCCTCCTCTAATAACTTATCATCATTTTTGTCACTTTCACTGCCCTCATCCTCTTGAGGATCATATTCAGATTCAAAGTCTTCATCATTAGTCTTGTTCTTCGCTTTCGTTGTCTTGTTATTAGAATGCTCAGCAGACATAGTTTGCATAAAGCTTGCTAATCTATTCACACCAAGTGCTTGCAGTCTTGCATTGTTCTGCACCATATTAGCAAGCCTCCACTTCTCGTATTTATTAAGTGCCATCTCTTACATGAATAAAACGTATTGGTTAATTGTCATGTCTTACATGAACAAGATGTGCGGCACTAAGTTTATTTGGTCAAAATACATGCAAGAGCAGACAACTGTAAAGCAAGGGAGAAACCGTATCTAGTTTGTAAAGTCACGGAAGATAGAAATGATATGCAAAAAAAAAGTTGTTACCACATCCGATAGTTTAAATTCATTGTCAACCCAAGGAACAGTGACCGCAGGCTATTAACACTAGTAAATGACCGCAGGAAACCAAGGAAGAGTGATGAGATAGCAGGGCAAGAAGTTCAAACTGAGGCTAGGAACATAGGGAGCACAAGCAATTAGTCAATTGACCAAACAAATCAACTCACCGTTGGTAAGAGAGAAGATGATGGCCCTCCTCGTCCTGCTACCGCACCGCCGCGCCTTTCGCCGGCTTGCCACGCGCACCTCACGTCACCTCTCCAGGCTCCGGCCGGCGCGCGCAGCTCGTCGCCGCTTGTGCCCCTGCCTGCTGCCGGCTCGCGTGATGACAGTGCCGCGTCGCCACTTGATTATGTCGTCTTGTTGATGGTGGAAGGGATTGGGGATGGCAGGGGAGCGACTAGGGCATGGTGGTGTGTCTGATGATTTCACACGTAGGGTGGTGATTTGGCGCACCGAGCTAAATATTTTGGCGGTGTCTTGCGCGGGCAGAGTTTTGGCGCGCTGAGCTAAGTGTTTTGGCGGTGGCTTGCGTGGGCAGAAGTTTTGGCGCGCAGAGCGAAAAATGTTGGTAGCCAACTGTTCCAAATAAACTGGTATACCGCGTTATTCTTATATACTCTATATTTTTTTAATCTTAGTCAATTTTCTAAACCATCCGCATATCCATTGCATTTAATATGTAAAACACAGATTAATAATTGCCACATTTGGCTATTTGGAGCAAATAACCGGTGACAGCCGGCTCGCTAGACGGTTGACATGTCATACAAACACCCTCTTCTTCATTCTAAGGAAAAAAGGCGAAAATGGTGCCGCGACCGGCGTCAACGCCGGAAATGGCCCGCTGGCGGCGGCAATGCCAAAAGTGACCGTGCAACAGCCGGGACAGGCGCCGCGTGTCGCTGGTCGCATTCGCCGGCCGCGACACAGGCCCGTCACGCTCGTCGGCCGCGACGCACGCCCGTCACGCTCGTCGGCCAGGACGCTCGGCCGGTCGCGCTCGCCGGCCGCGACGCTCGGCCGGTCGCGCTCTCTGGGCGCGACAGCAGCCCATCGCCGATGAGGCCGTCGCGGCCGCGGTGCTGCTTCTGCCTCCGTCGCGGCCCACCGTCCTCCGCCGCGCGCGCACGCTCCGCTCCTACTCCCCGCGCGCGCCCTCTGCCGCGCGCACCGTCCTTCACACCGCCCTCACCCCAGCCTCTGCGCCGTCCGCCACGCCGCCGGTGCGCCGTCCGCCGTGGCCGCTCTGTTCGCAGCATAATTTGGCTCAAGGATTTATTTGGTTGGCCAAATTAAGTATTGCTTGCGGTGTAATTTGGCTTTAAGATTTGTTCGACTGGCCAAATTGGAGTAATGGGTTTACTTGCTATGGATTTAGTATTAACTATTGAAGTACAGGTCCGGGTACTCGCATCCTGAACAGACCAAAGTTTCCCCGAGTACTCGCCACATCCCGAGTACGAAGGCGCTCGCAGAAGTCCCCGAAGACCCGAGCAGTCGGAGGCGTCCCCGAGCGCTAATGTCCCGAGTACTACGTCATCAAGCCACGAGCTGCGCCTCCGAGCGTCATCAACCCCGAGTGCTCGACTGTTTCCCGAGCGGTCCGAGTACTCGCGTCCCGAGTAGCCTTCACATCCCGAGTGCGAAGGTGCTCGCAGGAGCGCTCGCGATCCCGAGTGCCATCGACCCCGAGCAATATCAATTCCGAGCGCTAGCACGTCCGAGTACCGAGCACCCGTGCACGTGTCCCCGAGTACTGGTATTCCCGAGTACTGGTGTTCCCGAGTACTCGAGTCCCCGAGAAGGCACAAGTCGGACAGAGCCGAACCCCAGCAGAATCAAGTCACGAAGCAGCCAAGTCGACCCGAAGATAAGTCGGTATGACGAGTCCTTTAAGACTTATCCGACATGGAGACTTAGAGAAAGAGTCCTAGAAAGGAAGGAGTTGACTGCGAATTCGGAAAGGACTCTCGGCTTGTTTGGAAAGGTGTCTCGTACCCGGGAAAGGGTCCTGAGCGATGGGAAAGTCATGTGTATATTTAGATCAGGATCCTTTAAACGAGGAAAGAGATATATTTGTAATCAGTTAGGATTAGGAGTCCAGATCTCCTACGGAAAGACCAGCCGCCCTATAAATATGTAAAGGGTGACGGCCGATTGAACATCATCCAACAATCGACACAAATCAATCTATTACTTTTACCTTTACTTTTCTATTCTAGTTGTAGATCTTTATCGTTTTGCGCTGAAAAACGATCGGTCCTTCTGCACGTAAGCCAGAAGATCTTTGTTGCTTTGCTCGGAAAGCAATCGCTCGTCGTACGCGTAAGTACGATAGTTATCCTTTGTTGCTTTGCTCGAAAAGCATCCGTGTATCGCACACGTAAATGCGGTTGGTGACTCCCATTACCTAGGTGTTTCACGGATCCAATTTCGTGCGAACACAATTGGCGACTCCGCTGGGGAAGAGAAGATTACACGATGAATCCCGACTCCAAAGACAGAAGCATCGTCAACCCCGACAACATCATCGCTGTCACGCTCGACAATCTATCTGAAAATGAACGGCGAGAGATCGAACGTCAACTCGAGGAGGAACAGGCGGAGCGACTCCGGCAGAAGTTGGCCGGCTACCAGAAGACGAGAAACGGCGTCATCAAGAAAGTAGTCGTGCCGAGTCCGCCTCCTGCGCTCAAACCCGAGGTAAGTAAACCGACTTGTCCTGATGAAATTGCTCATCTAATTGACATGTCGGTAGCCAGTAAATATGGCACCGAGATGGACAAATCGGCACAGTTATTCGCTCGAGTAGTGAATAGTCAATTTGACGAGTTCAAGGAGCAACTCGCTAAAGACTTGCAAAGTAGTCTACCGGGTCAGGTTAGATCTACAGTATTACAGGTCAATGACGAACATCGGAATAAACAGCCGATGTACCTTGACCATAACAGAGTTGATTATCGGATAGAAGTCGCCCCCGTGATCACGACTTCTGTCAATCCGACTTTGGTGTCCCAGAGTTTCTCCAATAATGACCGAAGTCTAAGCCTTAACGCGAACATCCCACAGCCCTACTATCAAACAGTCGCATACAACACACCACCTATTCCACCTCTCGGTACCGGAGTCCCCCACGGGCCGGTTCCAGAAACATACTTCAACCCGCAAGAAGTCCAACCCGAATTACCGCAGCCGACTTCACGTACCCCGCTAGCCGATATGAGCTTCAGGGACCAACTCGCCGGAGTTCTCAGGGAACTCGGCGTAATACCTAAGGATGGATCTCGTGGTTACCTAAAGCCGTACCCCGAGTGTTATGACACAATGCCATACCCCCGCGGGTTCAGAATCCCTGATTTTGTTAAATTCACAGGGGAGGACAATAGGTCGACTTATGAGCATATAGGGCAATTCTTGGCGCAAAGTAGTGAAGTCGGCACATCAGATATCTATAGAATAAAGCTCTTTCCCTTGTCATTGTCGGGTACTGCCTTCACGTGGTTCACCTCACTTGCTCCTAAGTCTATTACATCTTGGGCGCAACTAGAGCGGCAGTTCCACGATTACTTTTACAGTGGTGAGACCGAACTTAGACTCTCAGACTTGACAATGGTTAGACAAAAGTACAATGAACCGGTGTGTGATTACATTAGAAGATTCAGAGAGGTCAAGAACCGGTGCTTTAGTCTAAATATAAACGAAAAAGATCTTGCCGACCTCGCTTTCTTGGGTTTGCTCGCCCAGATTAAGGACAGGCTAGAGGGCCAAGAATTCCTAACCATTAGCCAAGTTGCTCAGAGGGCCGTAGCACAGGAGAACCGCGCTAAGGAAGTCAAACCGTATAGCCGGTTCGGGGATACTAAGAGCAAAGCTAAAGAGAAGTCGGCAGTCAATGTTATAGCATACGAAAATAGCTCGGACAGTGAGGACGACGCTGACATATGTATTGCCGAGTGGGTTCATGCTCCTAAATCAAAACCCTTCATTTGTCCAGCTCTCAGGCCTACACCCACTCGGAAAGAGGAGATTCGGTACACTTTTGACATTAGCAAATGCGACAAGATTTTTGATATGCTCCTGCAGGGAAATATGATTAGAGTAAGGGAAGGGCACGTATTCCCATCGTCAGATGAATTGGGCAAGAGAGCATACTGTAAGTGGCATAATTCCTTTTCTCATGCTACTAATGACTGTAATGTGTTTCGTCGACAGGTGCAATCGGCCATTAATGACGGACGATTGACATTTGCTCAAGGCACCAAGATGAAACTTGACAGTGATCCTTTTCCGATCAACGTGATCGACTTGGAGAAAAAGAAAGTGTTAGTTCGGTCAGACCAGGCCGAGTCAACAAAAGGGAAGAACGTCATCATTGACGACGATGCGGCTCCGAGGATGGTAAAGCCAAAGAACCCAGAAGTCGGAGTCTGGAAGATTAATCGAGGGAAGAGTCAAGCCGCGAAATCAAAGCCGACGGTAAAACACCTGTTGGACAAGTACACGACCAACAATGTGTTTACTCGGCTCGGAGGGACCAAGCGTCCTAGGTCTCCTCCTCGACAAGGCTTTGGTGGTTCCGGGTACTGGCCGGAAGGCCCCTATGTACAACCACCATGCTCAGCGACGGGGCCGACATACTGGGGAGGTCCACACGCTTTCTATCCGCAGTGTCCTCCATGGGGTCTCAACCCTTGGGCACCGTACCCGACTGGACTAGTCGGCATGTTCCAGCCGAGTTGGATCCCGCCCAGGTCCGGGTTCGGAGAACAACCCCACGGGAAAAGGACTTGGCCCGAGTCGAGAGCCCGAGCGAGGAACCGACTCGCCACTCGGCGCAAGACACCTGACGTACCAAGTCGGCTGGTGACTCCAAGGAAGGTTCAGGGAAGTAACTCGCCGACTAGGCAAGTCTGGGTACCAGTTATGCGCGCCGAGTCCGAACCCGGGGACCACACAACGGCTCAATCCGAGTCAAACAAAACAGACATCGCCCGAGTCCCGGAGAAGAGTCGACCACAACGGTCGGCCGTGTTAATCAGCTCACGAATTAACTCGGCTCCATCAACAGGAACTCGGCATGTACGGTTTGGCACTGTAGATGACCCGGACAGGCCGGAAACCAGCAGTGCAGCAGAACCCAGCGCTCGAAATGCAACCATTGAACCTGCGACGGGTCGGCCGACTAAGAAGATCAAGTCGGTTGAACCAGGAACGAAGCCGAAGCCGCAATGGTGCCCCACAGGACTCACGCATTCCCAGAAGCGGAGGATCCAGCAGCTGCGAGCACTCGAGCTCAGGGAGGAGCTCGTCGAGAAGAAGCGCGACGAATGGTTCAACCAAGCCAGACCAATGAGAACCGCAAAGATGACTTGGAAGGAGAAGCGTATCGCAAAGGAAGAAGACGACACTGTCAGCAAGGATGTCGGGGAAATACCCACCGACATGGGCATCAATATGGTGTTCGAATTGCCTATTGAGTTCCGCGCTCCCGAGTCAGAAGTCGCAGAGCTTCTGCTTGGTCCGAGTAATGCCGTATTTGAGAAGCCGGAGAAGCATGGACAGCACCTGAAGCCTTTGTTCATCAAGGGCCATATCGATAGAAGACCAATCGGCCGCATGCTCGTCGATGGCGGTGCTGGAGTCAACATCATGCCACTTTCGGTGTTCGCCAAGTTAGGCCGAAAGGAGCCCGAGTTAATGAAGACAAACATGGGTCTTAGTGGTTTCTCAGGGGAGTTATCCGAAGCCAAAGGCATATTGTCAGTGGAGCTCACAGTCGGAAGCAAGACTCTGCCGACTGCATTCTTCGTAGTCGATGTCAAGGGCCGGTACAATGTGCTATTGGGGCGAGATTGGATTCATGCCAATTGTTGCATCCCCTCTACCCTGCATCAGTGCTTAATCCAGTGGGTGGACGAGGATGTCGAAGTCATCGAGGCAGACAACTTGGCTTGCATTGCTTTAGCCGAGACCCCAGTCGATTGGCAGCACGGTGACATGAAGTGTCTGTCGGGTAGGAATTTATCCGACTATGACTACGTCAGTATCGGCAAAGACAGGTTTGTACCGATACAAGCACAGCCGGCTTGTATAGCTCGGCTTAATAATTTGTCTTTATAAATGAATAAAGAAGATAGCATTAAATGGCTACAAAAGCGCACCGAGGAATATCATTCGGGCAAGAACGATATGCATGAGACTATCGAAGATTTTGACGACATGGAGAAGCTTGGACAAGGGTTCTCGTCGGCCGACCCACTTGAAGAAGTCGATATTGGCGATGGGGGCGTGCTCCGACCAACATTCATTAACGCCAATATAGAAGTCGGCCAGAAGAATAAGGTATGTGCGCTACTCAAAGAGTTCGTAGATTGCTTTGCTTGAAATTACACAGAAATGCCCGGGTTGAGTCGAAGCCTGGTCGAACATAAGTTACCTATCAAGGCCGGCTTCAGACCACACAAGCAACCACCTAGGCATTTCAACCCTAACTTGTACGATCGCATCAAAGAGGAAGTCGACCGACTGGTAAAGGCAGGCTTCATTCGGCTGTGCAGGTATGCCGAGTGGATTTCGAACATTGTGCCAGTCGAGAAGAAGAATATTGGCAAGATTAGGGTATGTATAGATTTCAGGGATTTGAATAAGGCCACGCCCAAGGATGAGTATCCTATGCTTATAGCCGACATGTTGATAAATGACGCCTCCGGACACAAAGTACTTAGTTTTTTAGATGGCAATGTCGGGTATAATCAGATCTTTATGGCCAAAGAGGACATGTTTAAAACTGCCTTTCGTTGCCCCGGTTTTGTCGGGTTGTTCGAATGGGTTGTTATGACATTCGGGTTGAAGAATGCAGGCGCCACGTATCAGTGTGCTATGAACTTAATCTTTCATGATCTCTTAGGCATTGTGTTAGAAGTCTATATTGATGACATCGTCGTCAAGTCGGATGGCTGTGAACACCACTTAGCCGACTTGCGACTAACCTTTGAAAGAATGCGTAGGTATGGGTTGAAGATGAACCCGCTCAAATGCGCGTTCGGAGTGTCGGCTGGTAAGTTCTTAGGGTTCATAATTCATGAACAGGGTATAGAGATTGATCCTAAGAAGATAGAAGCCATTAGGAAGTTAGGAGAGCCGACATGCAAGAAAGATGTACAGAGTCTATTAGGGAAGATAAACTACTTAAGACGATTTATATCTAACCTGGCGGGTAAGATTGAATCGTTTGTCCCTTTGCTTCGGCTGAAAGACGAAGCCGAGTTCACTTGGGGGGCAGAGCAGCGAGATGCTTTCAATAGTATCAAGAGATACTTGTCGAGTCCTCCAGTGCTTCGAGCACCTAAGTCGGGAGTTCCGTTCCGACTATACATTGCTGCGCAAGATAAAGTACTCGGCGCAGTGCTAACTCAAGAAGTCGACAAGAAGGAGTACATCATCGCATATGTAAGTCGCCAACTACTCGACACCGAAAGTCGGTACGTATTCATCGAGAAGCTATGCTTATGCTTATTTTACGCATGTGCCAAGTTTCGGCATTATCTGCTTTCGAGTACCTGTATAGTGTCTTGCCAAATCGATGTGATTAAATATATGCTGCAACAACCGATTCTTAGCGGGCGAGTTGGAAAATGGGCTTATGCATTGATAGAGTATGATTTAACATATGAATCGTTGCGTGCCATGAAAGGTCAAGTTGTCGCCGACTTCATTGTTGATCATAGGATTAATGATGAAGAAGATGTTAGTTATGTTAGCATATGCCCGTGGAAACTTTACTTTGATGGATCGGTTTGTGGAAGTGGGCAAGGCATTGGTAGTGTTTTAGTTTCACCAAAGAATGTCGTTTATGAATCATCGGTCCGCCTAGAGTATCCTTGCACTAATAACCAGGCAGAGTATGAGGCACTGTTGTTTGGTTTACAAAGCTTAATAGATATGGGTGTAAGAGATGTAGATGCTTTTGGAGATTCATTGCTAGTAGTTCAGCAAGTCAATGGGGAGTATCAGTGTTTTGATGGGTTGTTGAATAGCTATTTAGACCGATGTTTAGACATAGTCAAGTTTTTAGACACTTTTAATATCAGCCATGTGCCTAGAGAGGAGAACTCTAGAGCCAACTATTTGGCACAGCAAGCATCAGGGTACCAAGTCAGAAGAGGAAAGTTTTTCATATCTAGAGAGCTGATGCTCGTTGTTGTTCAAGGCCAGGCCGACTTGCTGGAAGTCGAAGCCGACTTGTGTAGATCCAGTACCGACTCGGGGGGCAACAGCTTAATACAAGCAGCCGAGTCGTTAAGCGGTTTGGAAGTCAATGATTGGAGGGCACCTTTAGTTAGATATTTGAAAGATCCGAGTCAAGGAGGAGATAGGAAAATTCGGCGGCAGGCTATAAAGTACACCTTGTTTAATGACGAGTTGTATCGCCGAACGATAGATGGAGTATTATTGAAATGCTTAGACCCCGACCAATCGAAAATAGCTATGGGAGAAGTGCATGAAGGGATATGCGGAACACATCAGTCGGCTCCCAAGATGCAATGGTTATTGAAGAGGGCGGGATTCTATTGGCCGACTATGTTAGAAGATTATTTTCGGTACTATAGAGGATGTGAAGCGTGCCAGAAGTTCGGAAACATACAATTGGTACCCGCGGCTAAGTTAAATCCCATTATAAAGCCGTGGCCATTTAGAGGATGGGGTTTAGACTTCTTGGGGCAAATCTATCCTGCTTCGTCTAAAGGTCATCGTTTTGTCCTTGTAGCTACGGATTATTTTACTAAATGGACCGAAGCAGTTCCTTTAAGAAATATGACTCATAAAGAAGTGATTAGCTTCGTTCTAGAGCATATCATTCATAGATTCGGTATCCCTCAAACTCTGACAACTGATCAGGGTGCGTCCTTTATGTCTCACCAATTCAGTGAGTTTGCCGAATCCTTTGGAGTCAAGTTGTTGAACTTGTCGCCTTATTATGCCCAAGCTAATGGACAGGCCGAGTCCAGCAATAAGACTTTAATCAAGTTAATAAAGAAGAAAATCGAGGAGCATCCGAGAAGGTGGCATGAAGTCCTTTCGGAAGCACTATGGGCCCATCGAATATCGAAGCATGGGGCAACCCGAGTGACACCATTCGAGTTGGTATACGGGCAGGAAGCAGTGTTACCCGTAGAGGTTAGATTACAAGCTCTTAGAATAGCCGGACAAAACGACTTGTCGGCTGAAGAGTATAGTCACCTGATGATAGATAAGATAGACGACGTTTCGGAAGAAAGATTGAAAGCCTTACGGGAAATCGAAAGGGAGAAGTTGAGAGTTGCTAAGGCTTACAACAAAAGAGTAAAGGAAAAATCGTTTCAGATAGGAGACCTAGTATGGAAAACGATTTTACCTATTGGAACTCGGGACAACAAATTCGGCAAATGGTCGCCGAGTTGGGAGGGTCCATTTAGGGTCGTCGAGATCGTCCCCGGGAACTCTTATTTTGTAGAATCGTTGCAAGGGGAATGGTTATCTAAAGCTCTTAATGGGAAGTATCTGAAAAGGTATTACCCGAGTGTGTGGCAGGTAGCTTAAACAAAATCTATGGCCGATATGTCCTTTAGAAGTATCGTCCTGAGTAATGGTATGGTTCATGGTGTTTTTGGTAAATGCAATTATACCAAAAAGCAGGGGGGTATGTGTTCGCAGCATAATTTGGCTCAAGGATTTATTTGGTTGGCCAAATTAAGTATTGCTTGCGGTGTAATTTGGCTTTAAGATTTGTTCGACTGGCCAAATTGGAGTAATGGGTTTACTTGCTATGGATTTAGTATTAACTATTGAAGTACAGGTCCGGGTACTCGCATCCTGAACAGACCAAAGTTTCCCCGAGTACTCGCCACATCCCGAGTACGAAGGCGCTCGCAGAAGTCCCCGAAGACCCGAACAGTCGGAGGCGTCCCCAAGCGCTAATGTCCCGAGTACTACGTCATCAAGCCACGAGCTGCGCCTCCGAGCGTCATCAACCCCGAGTGCTCGACTGTTTCCCGAGCGGTCCGAGTACTCGCGTCCCGAGTAGCCTTCACATCCCGAGTGCGAAGGTGCTCGCAGGAGCGATCGCGATCCCGAGTGCCATCGACCCCGAGCAATATCAATTCCGAGCGCTAGCACGTCCGAGTACTGAGCACCCGTGCCCGTGTCCCCGAGTACTGGTGTTCCCGAGTACTCGAGTCCCCGAGAAGGCACAAGTCGGACAGAGCTGAACCCCAGCAGAATCAAGTCACGAAACAGCCAAGTCGACCCGAAGATAAGTCGGTATGACGAGTCCTTTAAGACTTATCCGACATGGAGACTTAGAGAAAGAGTCCTAGAAAGGAAGGAGTTGACTGCGAATTCGGAAAGGACTCTCGGCTTGTTTGGAAAGGTGTCTCGTACCCGGGAAAGGGTCCTGAGCGATGGGAAAGTCATGTGTATATTTAGATCAGGATCCTTTAAACGAGGAAAGAGATATATTTGTAATCAGTTAGGATTAGGAGTCTAGATCTCCTACGGAAAGACCAGCCGCCCTATAAATATGTAAAGGATGACGGCCGACTGAACATCATCCAACAATCGACACAAATCAATCTATTACTTTTACCTTTACTTTTCTATTCTAGTTGTAGATCTTTATCGTTTTGCGCTGAAAAACGATCAGTCCTTCTGCACGTAAGCCAGAAGATCTTTGTTGCTTTGCTCGGAAAGCAATCGCTCGTCGTACGCGTAAGTACGATAGTTATCCTCTGTTGCTTTGCTCGAAAAGCATCCATGTATCGCACACGTAAATGCGGTTGGCGACTCCCATTACCTAGGTGTTTCACGGATCCAATTTCGTGCGAACACGCTCAACGCGACCGGCGACACGCGGCGCCTGTCCCGGCAGTCGCGCAGTCACTTTTGGCATTGTCGTCGTCGGCAGGCCATTTCCAGCGTTGACGCCGGTCACGGCACCATTTTCGCCAGTTTTCCTCATTCTATCCTACTCTAGAGAAAAATGACTAAGATTTTTTTATGCGCTTTTCTCTTTTATAGGCTTTTCTCTTTTATATGCTTTTCTTTTTTGTAGGAAATTGTTTATTTTTGCATGATTTTAAGATAAATTTTATTACAGGTTTCAGTCCACATGTCAATTACACATTACATGGTCAGGTCGTACCATGGCCTAGACATGGCCAAACCAGCCTTACATGTAGCCATACTCACACCGCACCAGACACAGGCAGAGGCTCCATAAAAAAAAAGAGACAAGCAGAGGCGACGCTTATCCGGCCGCCGCTTCTCCGGCCAAATTGCCCAACCGCCCTCTCCGACTGCTGCTTCTCCGACCGTCGCTTCTCCGGCCAAATCCATCCGCCGCTTCTCCGACCGCCGCTTCTCCGACCGTTGCTTCTCCGGCCAAATCCATCCGCCGCTTCTCCGACTGCCGCTTGTCCAACCAAATCCATCCACCGCTTCTCCGACCACCGCTTGTCCGGCCAAATTGCCCAGCTGCCCTCTGCCAAGACGTTAAGTATTGGTGAAGAACTTAGCACTGGAGGTGTTAAGTGCAAGGGTTCACAAATGAGAGAAGCAGAGGAAGCCGTTGATGTAGCTAGGTTTGATGGCTAGCAGTTAGAATGTTGCAATGTTGGTGGCCTATAATGGACAAATTGTTCCTGAATGAAATGTTGCACTTGTGAGAATTTTTTTTTGGCATTTGTACTCTGTCCACAGCCAAGTATCGGGTTCTAAATTGACAGTACGTGTTGCTCTACTGTGATGCAATTGTAAACTATGCCCATAACCAAAATCACTCTTATGCATATTACTCTCCGTATCAGATTTTATACTTGCACTTCTCTGCTGATGTATGTGCTCTAGTTCTGAATTTTCTGAGAATTGCAACAAGGCACTTTGAGATCTCCAGGTCATGATGCAACAAGGCAAAAAGTTCAGATTCCAGCCTGGGAGAAGAACAAAATAATGCCATAGTTGCAAGTTGACTGCAAAAGTAGAAGGTAAAATCACTAGCGTCATAATAACAACACCAGGACTATGAAGAAATGACAGAAACTTTTCTGAACAAAATGACAGCAACTTCTCTTAACAAAATGCAGCAATTTGTCTGAACAATACTGGCAGCAATTTATCTCTTGTCTGAACAAAGTGATAGCAACTTCCTTGAACAATAATGGCAGCAATCTAACAATGGTAAGTACCAACATGACATCAATCTCACTGAAATAATAATTAAAGGTTCAAGGTTAAGTGAGTTCACATCTCATAGATTACAAAATGGCAGCAACTCACAAAGTATAGATTACAGAGTTCAGATCAACTACAGAAACATGCATCTATACTTCGTCATCGCTTTCATCCATAGGGATTATGGGATGTTCATTATCACTACAGTACTGCAATATAGTATCATCATCAGATTCGCTGACACCTTCATGCAATCCATCATCGTCCTGATTTCTAACATTGTGAACTAACGTAGCTTTAAGATGGCAACCATCTTCATCTTCACGGTGTAGAGTCTCCTGAAGAGGATTAATATCTTGCATAGTGAAATCTGTATGAGAAGAGCCATCCTCTTGGTATGCAACTCCATTACCACTCGGTCCTTTCTCCATGCTTGTGTCCAATTCAGTCACAACATACAAATTCCTAGGCTCAAATTTTTGCACAACTCGCCAACGTTTACCTAACTTTGTGTCTTGCAAGTAAAATACCTTTGTTGACTGCGTTGCTAAAATAAAAGGATCATTTTTGTACCAGCAACCTCCAATGTTGATGCTTTTGAAATATCCATCCTCCCTAATGCCTCTTTTCTTGCCTTCTAAATCAAACCAATCACATCGAAACAAAACAACTGATCGATTGACTTGTTGATCTGAGTTATATTGCAACTCAATAATTTCATTGAGCACACCGTAAAAATCAATGCACTCATCTTTATGTGTACCTTCAGTCATAATTCCACTATTCTGTGTCTTTCTTTGTTTCTCACGTTTAGTCGTGTGATACCGGACACCATTGACAATACATGAGGAAACAATTCTGACCCGCAAATCTGGACCACATGACAATACATGTAGGTCATCACTAACTTCTGCTGGCTTTTCTTGATGCAACCTCGCAATCTATTCAAAAATATATAAAATAGTGTCATAACTTGTATGAAAATTCATTCATTAATAAATATTTCTGAAAGAAAACTAACATAGTTCTTAAACCATTTCGCAAATCCCTTCTCAAGCCTTTTATCAATATCATGAGTTCCTTCTTTCTCTAATTCTTCTCTGAATAGACTGCAAATCATAGTTTATTTGAAACATCAGAGCTAAATTAAATATAAAATTCAAAAATTCAAAAGTGTAGAAGTGACTACGTACTCTTTATAAGGGTCAACCTCAGGACAATTATTGAGAACATACCAGACCATCTTGTCGTATTCATCATCAAGATGTGTGATCCTAGAGGATCCAACTAAATTAACACCATGCATAAAAACCGAGAGATCAGAAGACATCATATTTTGTTGCGAACTCTCCCGATTAAATCTGGTTTCCATATCATCCATATATCGTGAGCAAAATGTCAAGCACTCATCAGCTATGTATGCCTCTGCAATGGATCCTTCTGGTCTTGCACTGTTCCTCACAAATCGCTTAAGAGTACAGAGTCGTCTTTCAATTGGGTACATCCATCCATATTGTACCGGACCTCTAAGAATGGCCTCATCTGGTAAATGAACAGCCAAGTGTACCATCACATCAAAGAATGCCGGAGGAAAAATTTTCTCAAGCTTGCACAAAATGATCGGGATTTCTTTTTTTAGTCGTTGCAGAACATCTAACTTCAAAGTTCTAGAACACATTTCTCTAAAGAAATTCCCCAACTCAGTAATTGCTTCATATATATCCTTACGCATGAACCCTCGCATGCCAACAGGTAAAATTCGTTGCAGAAGGATGTGACAATCATGAGTTTTCAGTCCTTGGACCTTACATCCATCAGCATTAACACATCTAGCTAAGTTCGAAGCATATCCATCTGGAAATTTCACATCTCTTAGAAACTCACAAAATGCAGCCTTTTGGTCTTTACTCATGGTATAGCATGCTGGTGGCATAACATATGAATCTCCATTCTGCTTTAAGTGTAACTCCTTTCGTATGCCCATATCTTCCAAATCGAGCCTAGCATTAGTAGTGTCTTTTGTCTTCCCCTCAATATTAAGAAACGTCCCAAGAAGGTTGTCACATATATTTTTCTCGATGTGCATTACATCAAGATTATGTCGCAGCTTCAAACTCGACCAATACGGTAAGTCAAACAAGCTAACCTTGTGGCTCCATGTTGGCTGATCCTTTTCTGGACGCTTTCTTTTTTTGTTTTGAGGATGTTTTCCTGGTCTAACATCTTTAACCTTCTCTAGTTGCTCCAGCAGCTCCTCTGTAGAGAATTCTCCTGGCTTCTCCCGGTTTTCTTGCATACCATTAAAAGCTTTGCTTTTTCGCCATGGATGGTCCCTTGGGAGGAAACGACGGTGGCCAAGATAACCAATTTTGTGCCTTAGTGCCTGTGAACAAGGATCTTTGTCGCAATGGACACACGCATAATAACCCCTTGTGCTTCGACCTGACAATGTGCTCAATGCTGGATAATCATGAATGCAACATATAATTGCAGCATGCAGATTGAACATTTCTTTGGTAACTGCATCATAAGTACGGACACCCTTCCAAAGTTCAAGCAAATCTTCTATGAGAGGCTGCAAAAATGCATCAAAATCCTTTCCTGGAGCTTTTGGACCTGGGATGAGTAGGGCCATCATGCAATTAGATTGTTCCATACATGCCCATGGTGGCAGGTTATAAGGCATAACAAATACTGGCCACATGCTATAGGAGCTGCTCATATTACCAAATGGATTAAAACCATCAGTAGAAAGACCAAGTCTCAAGTTTCGAGCATCTCGTGCAAACCATGGATATTTTCTATCGAAGTCTTTCCATGCCTCACCATCAGCTGGATGGCTCAGTTCATTCTCGATAGGCTGTCGCTTCAGCTTGTGCCATTGTGTGTCCTCAGCTGTTCTTTTTGAGACAAACATCCTCTTCAGTCTTGGTATCAAAGGAAAGTGACGCAATACCTTGTGAGGAACACGATTTCTTCTAGCTGGGTCTCTCCATCTTGATACACCACATACTGGGCAATCCTCATTGCTAGCATACTCCTTCCGAAACAGAACACAGTTATTCTTGCACACATGAATTGAATCATATCCAAGTCCCAGTTCACGAAGAGTGTTCTTTGCTTCATTATATGATTGTGGAAGTGTGCATGCCAGAAATGCTAAGGACAATAGCTTCAATGTTGCACTAAATGCTATATTGGTGATCCGATAGTATGACTTGATATGGAGTAACTTAACAAGAAAAGAGAATCTTGAAAAATTAGCACATCCAGGATAAAGCTCACGCTTGGCCTCTGCTAACACACTTGCAAACATTGACTGATTTCCATCATGGTTTGCAGATGTGTACAGGTCTTCTAATAAGCCTAGAATTCCATCATCATCGTCATCCTCATCCTCGTTCACACCAATCACATCATGAGTATCATGTTCCATATATTCAGGAGTTTCATTCTCATGCTCTGAATCATCACCAATTACAACATTAATTGGTTCTCCATGATGTATCCACCTGGTGTATGTATTTGACATCCCATAAATAAACATGTGATCCTCCACATGCACTTGAGGTCTGTGAATTTGATTAAGACATCGACGGCATGGGCATCGTATTTCAACATCCTCATCAAATCGTTCTCGAACAAATTGCATGAACCCTTTCACACCTTTGATATATGCAGGGCTAAATTGTCTACAATTTATCCAAGTTCTGTCCATCTGATCATAAATTGGAGTAAACAAGAATTAACATCCATCTCCTGAACATCATAGCTGGCAAATGTACATGTGACTTGCAGATCAATATTTGCGAACAATACTTACAGTTTTACCCAATTTCAAACTGGGGATTGGAGAGGGCCCTACCTGCTGCCGCTACTTGGTGTGGTGCTGCCGCTGGCTCTGTCTGGGAGGCTGCAGTAGCCCAATTGTCCGCAGCTGCTCGCTGGCTCGCTCCCTCGCTGGGTTGCCGTGTGTTGCAGATGTGCAGCCGTGGCAGCTACAAGCAGCAAACACGGAGGAGGTAGTAGACGTAGCTGCTTATGGGGTGAAGCAACTGCTCATCGAAGCTAGCCGTGGGCATCATTCGTGGCAGCTGCTTGTGTGGAAGAATGGCCGCGCGGGTGGCTGCCTAGGGTGGAGAGGGTGAGCGGCACTTGTGTGCGGCGCTCGCGTCTGTGGCTCGTGGGCGGCGGGGCGGCCGTTGTCGACGCGTGGTGGATCCAGATCTGAAAGTGTTTAGTCACAGCAAAGAGACGGTAGAAATGCAGTGTAGCTACGCTACAACAGAACATAGATAATGGTCCAGTGGTAAGTTTCAGAACATACACAATGGCCCAGTGGTAAGTTTCAGGTCTCGCGTGCGTGGGATCTTGAGTTCGAGCCCTGCTACTTAAATTTTTATTATCCACGCTCACTGACATGTGGGCCCTATTAAAAATATACCTAACCGAGGAGTCGACCACGAGATAACACTGATTATATTTGTCTGCACCACAACCATTGTGATAGACAATAGAATATGCACACAATATATGTGATTATCACAAAACACGACGAAAACTTGATGGTCAACTATGAATACACAGCGTCACTAAATGTAAGTGCAATGTACAACGAAAGCACAATCGTCACAAAGCAAATATTCCGTCACAGGATCCAACCGTTAAGTTATTCACATTCATGCCTCACAATTTGTGACGATTTGTACCTCACATTGTATGACGAAATTTTGATATCCGTCACAAAGTTTGAGGATGGAGTGGCCTCGATCTGAACCTATGATGATTCGTATAGAACCGTCACAGAAACATAGTTATTCATGACGAAATTGTTAAGCGTCATTCTGTTTTTGTCATGGATCAAGAGATTTGTTGTAGTGAAACAAGCAACAAAGCGCGCTCTGAAAACATAGCAATAACACACGATTCAAAGCACATAGGGAGTTTTATGTGGAAACACTAGAAAGGGTGAAAACCATGGACACACGAAGACGTCAACTTCACTATGATGAATGAAGTCCTAATCCGTTAGGGATCTACAATGCGTGGCTTATCCCATAACGTCTACAAGGTAGGGTATATATAGTTACAGGTGGCTGAAGGGGTATCTGTGTTACTGCCTGTGACACAGCTGACTGACACAGGCAGAACACTTAACATGCTAGCACCTGACTCAGGTGAGCTAACCCTACCTGTGTCAGCTACCTGTGTCACAGGTGATGAGCCACCTGTGACACAGCTGGCTGACACAGCTGACTGAAACAGCTGGGTGACACTGCTAGCTGACACCGATAACACAGAACGTCTTCTGCAAAGAGGTGATAGGAATTTGGAGCAAACTCTAACATCATCTACAGCAGTGGGCACCGCCTATCGTTCCTCGCGCCCAGCGCCAAATCCTGGACGACGCTGCGCGCCCCGACGTGGACGCCGAGGAATTACCTGGATGTCACTTTCCACGAGGGCGCGTTCTACACGGTCAGCATCGACTCCGAGCTGAACGCCTCGGTGCCGGCCGGAGCTCCACTGGCCTGCGGGCGAGGCTCGTCACTGGTCCGCGACAGGAGCTGCTATGGGCGGTGCTCGTCGAGTCGACGACCCTCGATGACCTTATGGTGAGCACCACCGACAAGAGAGCGTCCTTCCGGCTATACGAAGTCTCCCGCTACGACGAGCGCAAGGGCAGGTGGATCCCGGTGAAGAACCATGGGAATGCGACGACCTTGGTGTGGGGCAGCTGTAGCTTCTGCGTCTCGAGGCAAGGCCCGCCGATGGCGGAGGAGACGTGGGATGAGCATGTATCTTATTCTGATTGGGACTATGATTGTTGGTTTCTGCCCTACGTTGCACCTGAATTTCCTCACTATTAATAGGTCCGGCCGGCCTAGTGATGCTCCAGAAGCGAGCGCAATTCGACCCGTCTTGTCTTGTCATCTTGTGACGAGGCTTTGAAGATTTCTTGGGGAAGGGAGTGTATGTGTATCACTCTTATCTAGATTCTAATGTACAAGTGTTTCAGGTTGTTTCATTTTTGTTTGATTTCTGTGAGCGGAAAGACAACAACTGCACGCCCCTATAAAACCGTGGGTTCCCGGCGCATTGCTGCGGGAACGCTAGGAACTATGCTGTTATAAAATCTTGCTAGTGATGCTTGACAAAAAAATGCATTAGATTTGAAGGAACTTTTACGGAGAAGTGAAATTCTAAGTGTTGAAAAGATTAACTCAAACAATATTGATAAGAACAGATGAAGGATGGCACACACGACAAACACCATAATAACAACGTGTATTTCGTAGACATATCGATGCCCCATGCGAGCCAGTTATGCTTGATATATAATTATTCAGATCGAAACACCATATGCTGTCAATTTTCATTCCAATCTATATTCCTTTCAGAGACAAATCAAACAAAACATCCAACATAAACAAAGAACATTGTTATACATAAAAAAATTGTTGTAATATGCAACAAGCTGACAACTCCATTACATGGGATGGCAATGTCGCTATATTCCATCATTGTATGCTAGCTGTTCTGTACGCTAAAAACGACAGAGCGCGCGCGCAAACATTTGCATGCGGGAAAGCGTGAAGGCGGCAGTTTGTTAACACCCACAATAGGCGATATAGGGTTTGCGGTACTCCTCTTGCCGCTTGCAAAGCCACGCCGCGCCTCGTGTTGGATGCAGTTATCCATGGCCTTTGCCTGGAACACTAGTGCCCCATTGTCACTGTGTGTCGATGCAAAATTCAGACGGCCCAACCCAAACCAATGGTATAGTACAACCTTTTGGTTCGTATGGAATATTTAATTATCTAGTTATGTTAAGACTAGTTTGCGGTAAGTTTTAACAAAATGACTAGTATACGCTATAAAAATGCAAATACTTCAGAGTCAGGATTGCCGTTGAGCAGGAAGGTGGAGGTCGTTGCCCCTGAGGTCTTCTTCAGGTATGGTTGGAACTTGAGTAGGCTATTAGGTGACTAGTGAAGATTTCACTTTGGTCATCTGTTGTCAAGACCTCGTTGTTTGAGAAGGTTGGTGGTTGGGGTTTCCTGGATAGTAAGATCGGAAATGTTACTCTGTCGACTAAGTGGATCATAAAATTAGAAAGGGGTGACCAGGATCTGAGTTGCCAGTTGCTGAGGAGTAAATATATGGGAGAGCATGGATTCTTCCAATCTAGAGTTTCTAGAACATCCCAATTTTGGAAAGGACTTCATGCAGTAAAGAAGTGGTTTGCTATAGGGAGTGTCTATCAGGTTCAGAATGGTCAAGCAGTTCGTTTTTGTCATGATGTGTGGCTGCGCGATACACCTTTGCGCATCAGATACAGTAAGTGAGCAACAGCATGATTCTATAGCCTGCCTCACGCGAGATTCTGCTTGTCACCTGACGTTTAGAAGATTTGCTGCTAGAACTTCAATCACTGCAATTGACTCAGGGGCAGGATGTGGCACGTTGGTGCCTTACAAAAATGGAGGCTTTACTGCTCAATCTATGTATGCAGAGATGACTAATAGTGGCGTTCGCGATTTAAGGATAATGGACATGTGGAAAGATACTGCCTCTCAAAACAGAAAATTTTCGCTTGGATGTGCTTTAGGGGTCGAATTCAAGCCTCGGAGGAGCTAATTCTTTTATACCGTACTCCTTTTATTATTTTTGATAAAACTAGCATGGTGTCCCGCACGATTGCGCGGAAACCTTTTTAATTATCTTTATTTTTTACATATATGCGTGATATTAGATTAGTACGGGAAATAAAATTTCAAACTACGAGCCGGTCTGCTAATCATTGTACTGAGCCGTATATTTAGGTACAATTATGAAGATCTATTGGATGTGATCTGTTTAATTATCTATATTGTTTTACCTGTACGTGTGATATTAGATCAATACTAATTGCGTGAGAAACATTTTTAATTATCTTTTTTACCTGTGTGCGTGATATTAGACTAGTACTAATTGCGTGGGAAATATTTTTAATTATTTTTTTTACTTGTACGCATAATATTAGATAAATACAGGAAATAAAAATTCAAAACGCGAGCCGACCTGCTAGTCGTTATACCGAGCTATCTATTTAGATACAGTTATGATGATCTACAGATGTGATCTGTTTAGGTACAGTTATGAAAATCTATCAGTTCTGATTTGCTTAAGTGCAGTTATGAAGATCTATCGGCTATGATCTGCTTATGTGTAGTTATGAAGATCTATCGGTTGTGATCTGCTTATCTGCAGTTATGGAGATTTATCGGCTGTGATCTGCTTAGATACAATTATGAAGATCTATCGGTTGTGATTTACTAATAATAAAAGGGTCCACTAGATTAACGGTCAGATGTTTTACTTTTTCGTGAGAATTTCTAATCTTTCTCTCTCTTTTTTATTGTATTCTATTTTTAGTATATAATAGATATTATGGTCGTTTATACTTAAAATCTTATGTTAGATTAAAATGACATTTATTTAAAAATGGAGAGAGTATTCTCTAAACTTTCAGTTCAGCAGCACGTTCTGAGAAAAGAAAAAGAAACTCATCGGCGTTGTTAAAAAATTGTTACGTTCATGTTGGAATTGATCTCGGCTCTAACTGACTGAGAGGAGAAGGGGCCACGTCCCAACGGATTTACCTAACAGAACGCCCTGATCGGGGGCACCAAAACCAACTAATGGTTTTCGGTCCCCTGTCGCGCAGCGCATATATATAAGAGGAAAGAGGCCAGAACTCTAACGTGATTGAATTCTCGTAAGGTTTAGCTCTTCCTGACATTGTCTAAACCCTAAACCGATCTGGGGGAGGCGCTGAAGCGGCAAGAAGGCCAACACCGATTCCGACGACGGCCACCGTGATCAGCCAGTGCAGGTGGCGCCCCGAAGGTCGCCGCTACCCACGTTTACGACGCCTACGCCTACGTTCTGATCGTTCTTCTTCACGCAGCCATCACGCCTGCATCGAGCAGGCGAAGGTCTTCGCATCGACCCCAATGGGTTCGCCCATCACTGGTAATCACGCTTCCGCATTAGCTATTAGGTGTTCTAGATGGAGATTAGGTTTTCATCATGCCAATACTAAGGAATTAAGTCTAACAATGGTATCAAAGCAATCCTAATCTCGCCTAGAACCCTAATTGGACTCGAACTAGTGCCAATTGTTCCTCCGAGTTTTAATGTGTATTAGCACAGTTAAGTCTGATCTGTTAAGTTTCTGGGCTCAATTACGCGTGTACATCAATGCCTAAGGTCTTGTTGCTCTCAGCCGATGTGATTTTTTAGCATGTAGAAGGAGTGGATGGATCAAATTAAGAAAAAACCCTATAGAACTCACGGTACTGAAGTCAGAGCCTCTGGAACCGAAGTCGGAGCTTCCGAGAGTTGAACTCAGAGGAGCCGAGCTTAGCTTCTGAAAAGGGCGACCGTTTCCGGAGCCTCCGGGAATGAGTTCGGAAGTTCCGAATTCACCTTCTGTCTCCGCACGAGTTGGAGGTTGGAGGGAAAAGTCGCTTCCTCCGGAGATGTCGGAGCTTCCGGAAAACTCGGAGTCTCCGGAGATTAGCTTCTGGGAATACGTTGTCGACCTCGGAGCCTCCGGGATCGGAGTCAGAGTTTCTAAAATTAGCTTCGGGGCCGTGCGGACGTTTCCGGAGCCTCCGAGAGTAGACTCCGGAAACGGGCACAGCAACTCCGGGACTGAAGTCAAACGATCCAGAGAATAGCTTCGGGTTTATAATATTCTTTGCACTGTTGTTCTTTATGTTTTAGATGATGTTTATGGTGCATGTAATGTTCAAAATGTTTAATTCTCTGGATAAAATGAAACCAATGAGAAATTTTATATAGAGAATTTTGATGTTACAATCAAATATTAATATCATTTCTAATGTCACTTTCTAAATGTCGCTCTCAATTTTATGTAAATTTTGATGCTGAATATTAATGGTTGATATTGACATTAATTTTGAAAACTTTGGCCCATATTTATAATTCTGACCAACGTTATTTTATGATTGTGGGTCAATTATTGTGTGATTAAATTCTTTTTCGTCTTCTGCCCAACGGTGATGCGAATTAGAATTGACATTGAACTTTCTGCATATTATTAATCAGACCAACGTAGGGTTAATCTTATGCAAGATATTGTTTATGTTGTTTATTTATGTAATTTTTGAATGATTTCAGCTACTGGGACTGCTAATGTGGCCAGTACTATTGATAGTATTGGCCAACTTACGGAGAATAATTTCCCAACTTGGAGAGAAAAGATTGAGATGATTTTAGGAGTCTATGACCTCGACCTTGCGTTGAGAGAGGCTCCCCCTATCGCACCCACAGCCGGTGTGGCAGGTTTTGATGAGTTGGAAAAGACTTATGATGAAAAGGCTGAGAAGTGGGAGCGGTCTAACCGCTTATCACTTATGATGATGAAGAATACTATTTCAGTTGGAATCAGGGGAGCAATTCCATCTTCCGAAAATGCTAAGGACTATCTAAAGAAAGTTGAGGAACAATTTCAAAGTTCCTCAAAAGTTTATGCAAGTACTTTGATTCACAGGCTTTTAAGTGATAAGTATGATGGGTCTGGCTGCCTAAGGGAACACATCATGAGAATGAGTGATGCTGATGCTAAACTCAAGACTATGGACATGGCCATTTCTGATGGTTTTCTTGTTCATTTTATTATGACCTCTTTACCTTCTAAGTTTACTCCCTTTAAGATAAACTATAACACTCAGAAGGAGAAATGGAGCTTAAGCGCACTCACCGCCATGTGCGTCCAGGAAGAGGAAAGGCTCAAGGCCGAACGTAAAGATCATGCTTATCAAGTTGGTTCTTCTAAAAGGAAGTTCCAAGGAGACCATAAGCCTAAGAAGAAACTTCATTCTCATCAGCCTGAGAAGCCAGGATATAATATATGCTCTAAAACCCTCCACCCCTACCTCTGATGCTAGTGGTTCTCAGGGGGCAAGTGAGAATGTTTGCCACTTCTGCAAAAAGGAAGAGCACTACCAGAAAGATTGTCCTGGTTTTCTGAAATGGCTCGCCAGGAAAGGTAATGATGAAGTCACTTTTGTTGATGAATCCCTTTATGTTGATTATTCCTCTAATACTTGGTGGATTGATTCTGGAGCTACTGTGCATGTCACTAATTCCTTGCAGGGATTCAGTATAGAGAGAACCCTAAGAAAGGGGGAAAGAAGCCTTAAGGTGGCGAATGAAAAAGAAGCTGACATTGAAGCTGTTGGGTCACTTCAATTGGAGTTACACAGTGGTTTTTGTCTTCAGCTTAATAATGTAGTTTTAGATCCCACTTTAAGCAGGAATTTAATTTCAATCTCTTGTTTGGATGATGTTGGCTATCATTGTGATTTTGGTAAACAGAGATGTATTTTTAAATTCCATAATAATGATGTTGGCCTCGGTGTCAAACGAGGAAAACTTTATATGCTCTCTTTGTGTGAGTCACCTATACAAGTGAATGTATGTGATGATAACGGTAGCTGTAAGAAAAGGAGAAGTGAAAATCCTTCATCGAAATTGTGGCATTGTCGTTTGAGCCACATTTCGAGGGGAGAATGGAATACCTAATTAAGAAGGAACTCTTCATCCTTTAGACTTCTCCGATTCAGACCCATGTATTGATTGCATAAAGGGAAAATACGTTAAAACAATTAAGAAAGGAGCAATTAGAAGCATAGGGCTCTTAGAATTAATCTAGACTGACATTTGTGGACCATTTCCTGTGAAATCTGTGGATGGTTTTGATTCTTTCATCACATTCACCGATGACTTCTCGCGTTATGGATACATTTACCTCATTCGTGATCGATCTGAAGCATTTGACAAATTTAAGATATTTAAGGCTGAAGTAGACAATCAGCTAAATCTAAAGATTAAAGTAGTAAGATCAGATCGTGTGGTGAATATTATGGAAGACATGCTCCTTATGGACAAATCCCTGGCCCTTTTGCCAAGTTTCTAGTAGAACATGGGATTATTGCTCAATACTCAATGCCTAGTGAACCTCAGCAGAATGGAGTAACTGAACGTCGCAATCGCACTCTCATGGATATGGTGTGGGCATGCTCAATCACTCAACCTTACCAGTCAGTCTGTGGATGGAAGCATTAAAGACAGCTGCCTACATGCTTAATCTCGTTCCTACTAAGTCAGCACCTAAGACACCTTATGAATTGTGGATGGGACGAAAAGCTAGTTTAAATTATTTACACGTGTGGGGCTACCCTGCTGAAACTAAAATCTTCAATCCACAAATTAAGAAATTAGACCCAAAGACAATAAGCTGTTATTTTATTAGATACCCTCATAGGGGAAGGGACATAGATTTTATTGTCCAGATCATACCACTAAGTTTTTAGAAACAAGACACGCTATATTTTTTGAGGATAATGTGGTCACTGGGAACTTGGAGCCTAGGAACATAGATCTTGAGGAGAAGCGGGTTTATGTTCCCTCACCGATTATTCCTGAGTTTTATGTTCCTGTGCCTCAGGAGACTGTGCCTCCAGCAAATGATGTTGTTGTTGCACCTCCTGTTGAAGACCCTGAAATTTCTAATGTTGCGCCTATTAATGAAGTACTAAACGAGCCTGTGAGAAGGTCGCAGTGGGCAAGAAGAGCTGCCATTTCAGATGACTATGTCGTCTACATGAATGAGGATATGAACGACATAGGGAAGGTGGATGACCCCACCTCATATAAGCAAGCTATAATGAGTGAACATTCATCTAAATGGCTAGACGTCATGAATGATGAAATAAAGTCTATAAGCTTTAATGATGTATGAGACTTAGTAGAAATTCCTGACGGAGCCAAGAAGGTAGGCTGTAAATGGGTCTACAAAACTAAGTATGACTCTAAGAGAAATATCGAAAAGTTCAAAGCAAAGCTCGTAGCAAAAGGCTTCTCACAAAGAGAAGGGATTGATTATAATGATACCTTTTCACCTGTCTCTACCAAAGATTCTTTTAGAATTGTCATGGTGGTTGTGGCTCATTATGATTTAGAGCTACATCAAATGGATGTTAAAACAGCATTCCTTAATGGTGACCTGGATGAAAATGTCTACATGGCTCAACCGGAAGGTTTTGTTGTGGAAGGCAAAGAACATATGGCATGTCATTCAAAGAAGTCAATTTATGGTTTGAAACAAGCGTCAAGACAGTGGTACCTCAAGCGACAAAATTATAAGGGAATTTGGGTTTAAAGAGAATGAAGTGGACAACTGCATATATACCAAGTTTAAGGGCAGCAAGTTTACAATATTAGTGATTTATGTGGATGACATCTTATTGGTTAGCAGCAATAAAGATATACTGTATAAAACCAAGAGATTTCTATCCTCCAATTTTGATATGAAAGATCTTGGTGAAGCCTCATACGTTCTTGGCATTGAGATTCACCGAGATAGGTCCAAAGGTGTATTTGGTTTATCTCAAAAAGCATACATTGATAGACTACTGAAGAAATACAATATGCACAAGTGCTCTACCTCGCCTGCTCCTATTGTTAAGGGCGATAAGTTCGGGACATTTCAATGTCCAAGGAATCAATTGGAAACTGATCAGATGAGGATGGTTCCTTATGCTTCAGCTGTTGGAAGCACCATGTATGCTCAAGTATGTACTCGCCCTGATTTGGCTTTTGTTACCAGTATGCTTGGCAGATTTCAGTCAAATCCAGGACCGGACCACTGGAAGGCCGCTAAGAAGGTTTTGCGATACATGCAAGGCACTAAAGATCTCATGCTCACATGTAAGAAGTCTGATAATCTCGAAGTTGTGGGTTATTCAGATGCCGATTTTGTGGGGTGTGTTGATACTAAGAAATCCACGTCAGGTTACATTTTCACCCTCGCAGGGGGAGCTATCTCGTGGAAAAGCTCCAAACAGACACTCACTGCATCATCAACGATGCAAGCTGAGTTTGTGGCATGTTATGAGGCTACCAGGCAGGCTGTATGGCTAAAGAATTTTATTCCCGGACTAAGAGTGGTAGACAGCATCTCTAAACCACTAACACTGTACTGTGATAATGAACCCACGGTTTTCTATGCAAGTAACAACAAGCCAAGTGGTGCTACCAAACACATTGATATTAAGAATCAAACAATTAGTGTTAGACATATAAGTACTAAAAATATTCTTGCGGATCCGCTTGCTAAAGGCTTACCACCCAATATTTTTTGTGATCATGTTGCCTGCATGGGACTACTGGAAAGCCTTTGATCCTGGAAATAAGGACCGTTAAATAAACCAACTTCCATCAAGCATAATGATCTTCCACATCAAGACGAAATGATACGTTATAAGTACTGGGGTTAAGTGGCATTTCATTAGCCACTGCAACACATTACTTTCGTGTATTATTTATGTCAAGAGTGGGCTTATGATGTTTTAGCCTTTCGATCTGTCAGGACCCCGAATTCATAAACAGCTACAACTGCGATGCGAAGTCTGAGTACTCGAGAAATCGCCCAGCACACCATACGCTTACCAGAATGTTGTATGCCTTCACTGCTGGACGATCCGACACCTGACCAACCCACCATACGATTACCACATGTCATATGCATTCACGGTTGGTCAAGCCGGCAAAGGCATACTCATCGCAAATGAAGCTGAAAACAAATTCAAAGTCCGGTAAATAATTAGTGTCGCTCTCCAGTTCATCAAGTAAGGTAAGATCGGAGGAGCTCGGCAACCGTACCCTCACCCTAACCTAGCCCTAGGGCTAGTGGGTCACTCGAAAGCTCGGTACGATTACCCACACCCTGCCTAGCCGGCACAGTATCTCAGCTAGTGGGTCACTCAACCGATTTACCGCACAAAATGAAACAAGAGAGGGAACCCTATTTCTTTACGACCATTTCGTACACTTCAATTCATTCACGCATGGTGTACGAAAGGCCACAATAACAACTCAGGTATGTCAAGTCAAACTCTAATATAAAGGTAGCACAAGATACAGAAGTTTATCTCTTACACGAGAACATACATATATTGCATAACATATGACTCGAGAGTCGTTTACATGACAGTAAGGTAAAAAATAGCAGCGGAATAAACAGAAAACTCCTGAGATGGCAGCTCAACCATCTTCTAAAAAAAAAGACACGTAACCCACACGTGTGACCGAGAAGGGCAAATTTGCAAACAATCATCAACTTTCACAAAATCAGCAATTTAGAAATCTTCTATTTTAGTCTCACCTGCAACAAGTTCGGAATTGAATTCCATAAGTACTTTCGTACTTGCAAGTCACATTTATAAACTCATCCCATGTTAATTTCAACAAAGCTATTAATCATGAATCAATTACTAACATGTATATCACCATGGCATGATAAACAACAACATGGACAATATTGATAAAGCAATATCAACAAATATCACATGAACAAGTTTATCTTCAGATCTAAATATGAATCAATTCAACCAAGAATCTCATATCCAATAATCACATCAAGTCAAATAAGCTTGGGGTGATTTAAAGATAGTCAAGCAAGACTATATCAAATGTTCTGAGCAAACCAAACAAGGTTTGACCAAGGGAAGTACATCCGGAATGTCGTTAGTTCGAGGTTGGCCAACCTCGACTACCCAATCAGTGCAGTAACCCCGGCACTCACATCTCACCATTAGGGGTTTCATATTGCATTAGTTCGATTAAAAGATCCTCGCTGATCTTGCAACATATTCGAACCTAGCAATACTAGTGATTCGCCATCACTATCACATTGCAATCATTTCCACAATACAAGTTAGCAATTAACCATAACCAATAGCAAAGTATGAAATAAACTTAAGGGAATCTTAGCGAGTATCTTTGTGAACTTGCCTCATTGCTGGGAGAAGTATAACCTTTCAGTGATCCGAAAGAATTCCAGAATGTTTGAAACACCGGTAGAAACAAATAACCTCCAAAAGAGAAAGGCAAACCTAAGAAGCTAGTTCGAGTATGGCAAAGATGCATGGGATGCAAACATGCGGGAAAAGGAAGTATAAGGTTAACACAAGCGAATTAATACTCCTATATTTCAGTTTAGCTTTACTTGTATTAGAACCTTAACATGAATGAGACTTTATCATCAACGCATTTGTGCGTCAAGATATGCGCTAAGGTGGACATGAATTCCCTATAATCAAGATTAAGGATGCAGGTTTGATGGATTAGTAATAATTCACATTAATAAAATTTGGATTCATGTGGTAATCACATGCATGACATACACATGGCAATTTAAAGGTGCAGATTAAATTCTGGTGGATTGGTATAAGGTGTTAAGTATAGAACTTCAAGTTTAACCTTTTTAGAGACGACATGAGTTATACATTAAAATGGTATGGTCATCGACTTTATTTTACAACATGTATGCAACAAGGTTGATATATACCAGGTTCATGGTTTAATCATTGCACTAATATGGCCATTCCAATTAACCAAAGATGCAAGCCATAATTTAACAAAATCAGGACAGCAGGAGTGTTTTGGCTGTATCTCACAATTGGTTTATCAGAAAAAGACAATTGACCACTTAAAACGAAGCTAGCGACGGCATCTACGGTTCTCCTTTTAAGCCCATGGCACAAAAACTAAGAAAAGAGCATGAAAGCAGCCATGGAAGATATCAGCTTGAAGGTAGACCTACGCATACGACTAATGGTTATTAGTACCATAGTTAACTCAGTGCACCTGAACCTTACTAATGGCTAATGATCATGCTCAAGGGTTATATCTCTACGGCACTGCATACTAATTAGCTTGTTTTACCCTTAATATTGTTAATTAGCTAAGCATAACTAGTGTTTTGAGTTTACTAACAAAGGACTAGCTTTTAACCAACTCTCGTCTATCCTTGCCACTGTTTTTTTTTAACATTACTTATCCAAAATGCCTAGTAGATCAGGGCAGTAGTTGTTTGACTCACCGCTATTTACTCGATGAAGTTAAGTAGGTTGATTATAGTTGACTTACTAATGAATCGATTGATTAGCAAATTGAATCTTAATCGGCACACTGATTATATGCCAGCCTGATTGCCATTTAGCTCGGATCGGCTCAAAGATCAAGGAACTACCATATTCAGTTATTAAGGTCCCTAGTGCATTACTTGAAGTAATTGATGCTTAAGATCTTCCTTAATCCAACATATAAGATAGTCATAACAGCAACATTTCAAGCATGGTTAATTATCTATTGTTTGGTCATCTTAGCTATGTTGGAAATTGGTGGTTAATCAAACCGAACGAACTAACTGATCGTTTAAGAAGATGTTAGTCCATGAGCTACTAAACATTGGGGTCACCAATTTATTAAGAACACCTTAACACGAATTCGTGCACTCAATCCAACAATATGGCCATTGGTTTATAAAATGCATATCCATTAAAACAAATTAATTTTAACTGCCACTACCATTACCTTTTTTAAAATGCGGTTTAGTTAGTAGCACTACTTAGCTAGCAGATGATTAGCCAAATATCAGTGTACTCGGTTACACCATATAAAGAATGAACCTTACTCGATCCAGATTACTTATCAATCCAAGTTGCTAAAGAGCTCAGGTAAGATCACTGCCAAGGATTAGTTTAGTCATTAAGTGTCTCTATGGCAATACATAATGAGCAGCTTGTCTTGCATCTGATAGGGGATTAGATGATGATTTCTCTTAATACACTGTGATTCATGGACGGCAACCGAGAGGAGGAATTAGGGAGGCGACAGGGAGGTGAAGAGTGCAGGGAGTTGCAGGCCTTACCCTGAGTTCGATGATAAGGAGAAATGGCACCGAGGAGGTCTTAATCGCCGTCGGTTGGGCCGGTGGTGCCGCAGCCGAGAAGACGAGGTTGATGTCAACGCTAGTGGTAGGGGAGAGGCTTGGCTCCATGGACGGTGTCGTCGGAGTCAGGTCGGCGTGGATGGGAAACCGAGGTCGATGCCGGCGGTGTTGTCGGTAGTGGAGATCCTGAGGGCTACCGAGGTTGTAGGCGGGCCCGATGGTGACGAGGGCACGAGCGGTGGCGTTGCTAGTGAAGCGGCGGGAGACGGACGACGGGGAAGGCAGAGGCAATGGCCTGCCAGCGGCGAAATGGAGGAGGTGGGGCAAAGTGGCCGAGGGCGGCGATCGCGACCTCGTCGTGCGCGGCGACGCCGAGGCGAGCATGGGGGCGCGGTGCGGGAAAAAAGAGGAGAAGAGCGCTTGGAGGGAGAAGGCACAGGGGCTCACCGGTCATTGGTGAGGCGCCGGCAGCAACGGCGGCCATCGACAGCAAGGTCGAGCCCGTCAAGGGCGGCGGCGGTGGCAGGCCTGCTCGACGGGTCCACCGAGAGAGACAGTGGCGGCGGAAGGCAGGCACCACGGAAGAGGAGGAGGCTCCGACGGTCGGCCGGCTCGCCGGAGATCCCGAAGGAAGCGGCGGCCGAGCGGTGGCGAGGGTGACTGGCGACCACGGAGGGCTCGGCGGGTCCGAGGAAGGAGAAGTGGGAGCGGAGGGAGGCGCGGCGTGAAGGGCGACGGGGAAGGGATGAGGTTGGCGGCCAGCCGGCTCGCTGGTGATGGTCCCGAAGGCGTCGCAGCCCCAATGGGCGGAGGCGGCGATGGGAATGGGGCTGGGGTGGTCAAGCTGCCCCCTGGCCCCCTTTTTAGATTTAGGATTCTTTTTTTAGCTTTATTTTTATTTATTATTTCCTTTTAGCAATTAATATGAACCGTTGATATGATTAAGCCCTAGATCGAGCATCCGATATCTGATTCACGCAAATTAATATTTGATTTCGATCAACTCGACGACACGGACGTCGCTACAGTGTCCGATCGTCACTGCGAGGATCGGATCTTAAATTGGATTTCTCGTTTATTTGCAAATTCCAAATATGTCATTTCTTAATCATTTAACTTTATAAATGAATTCTAAATGATATGCAGGTACCTGGAATTTAATCTCGATAAACTTTAGTGAAGTGCATGAGATTAGATGCGACTAGGGTTCTATTTCCCTCACCTATTTACAAAACCAATTTTACACCGTTGGGATGTTACACGATCAAGGGGGAGAATGTTGGAATTGATCTCGGCTCTAACTAACCGAGAAGAGAAGGGGCCACGTCCCAACGGATTTACCCTAACAAAACGCCCTGATCGGAGGCACCAAAACCAACTAATGATTTTTGGTCCCCTGTCGCGCAGCGCATATATATAAGAGGAAAGAGGCCAGAACTCTAACGTGGTTGAATTCTCGTAAGGTTTAGCTCGTTCTTGACATTGTCTAAACCCTAAACCGATCTGGGGGAGGCGCTAAAGCGGCAGGAAGGCCGACACCGATTCCGATGACGGCCACCGTGATCGGCCAGTGCAGGTGGCACCTCGAAGGTCGCCGCTACCCACGTCTACGCCTACGCCTACGTTCTGATTGTTCTTCTTCACGCCGCCATCACGTCTGCATCGAGCAGACGAAGGTCTTCGCATCGACGCCAATGGGTTCGCCCATCACTGCTAATAACGCTTTCGCATTAGCTATTAGGTGTTCTAGATGGAGATTAGGTTTTCATCATGTCAATACTAGGGAATCAAGTCTAACAGTTCACTGTGTAGCGAACTCTTTGATGAAGCAAATAGGTAGTATTGGTGTTATTTCAACCAAAAAAAAGTACTGGTGCATAAATAGTATTCTTTTTTTTTCCTTTCGGAAACGAAATGGGCAACAGCTTTGCCTTAGCTTATGCACTATTTATGCACTAATCTGCTTCACCTTTTACTCTGCTCTAGTTCCGGGAGGGAGGGACTGATCGACATATGATGGGTGACCTAGTCCTCGTCGTAGTCGTCGGCGGCCCAGGCCATGCACTCCTCATACATCTGCCTCAGTGTCGTCGCCCGCGTATTATTACCATCAGGATCATGATTCACCTCCTCACCACCACCAACATCACGACGACGCTGCGCCGCCACATCAGCATCGGCATTAGCAACACTAGGAGCAGCAGCGTAACGGTGAGTAGTCGACGGCGTTGTCGTGGTCGGCGCGGCGGCGCCGGTGAGGTGCTGCACGACGTCACGGAACTGGGTGGGGTGGACGACGTAGACGACGGTGGCAGCAGGGTCTCTGCTTCTGGTCCTCCAGTGCGGCCTCGGCGGTATCGTCGCGCTGCTTGTCCTACCACCGCCGGCGGCGCCATTGTTGGTGTTGCCGTTGGTGGTGTTCATTGCGCGCGAGCGCGTGCGTTAGACCGTGACGGGTGGTCGAGCTGTGGATGATGGATGGATCAAGTAGATTGGTACGTGTGTGTGGTATCTTACGTAGTTACACGTACGGTGGAGTGCCCGTGTTTATAGCCAGGATCGGAATCGGTGCATGGGAAGGAAGCAGAAACCAAATGTAATGCTGCTAGTGCTATACCTACTCAATTTACACGTCCATCCCCAGATCAACCGAATGTTCGATTTAGATATACATCGATCGATCGATGAGCTAGCTATACACACTACATACTGCTACTAGCTGCTACCCTACAGGGCTACAGGTAGAGTGCAGAGCGCAGAATGAAATCATCATCGCTGCTGCTGCTTAAATTTGATCGTCCTTGTCTGTCGGCGTCGTTATTGCAACTTGGGCCCACAAGTCAGTGATAGATAGACGCTCTGTTTTCCTCTGCTCTGCAGGTGGGGGTCAAAGTAAGGTGCAAGGAGTACTAGCCTGCATGCACGCGTAGAGGATCCGGCGCGAATGACGTTGCATGCCACGGCTCAATCGCTGGACTGGAACCCCATCCCTCCTGCCAGGTTCTACCGAGGTGAAGGTGACGGTGAAGGTGCGGGTGCGACGCGACTATTCTCCGTGCACGTGACCATTTATTTTTTTGCACGTTTCCCATTGTCCGGACAAACACATCGGACCGGTTTTAATCACCAAGGATTCATTCGGAGAAATTATTCGTACCTGTAGAGATGGTCTGTGTATTTACGCATCTAAATTTTTTACATGTTGTTATATTTGATATTATCTTTTCCGTAATATTTTGTCCCTTGTTGATAATTGTCATCCTTTTTTTTTGTCTCTATGTTAGTTCTGATATGTCATTCAAATAGAAAAACTTATAGCCAAAAATATGTCTAGAGTGTATATGATTGGAGTTTGGAGAAATCTTTCCATTAAGTGTATTACGATTTTGGAGTTTAGTTCAAAGTACTCTTTTAATAATAAATTTATTATATGTTATCATATTTGATGTTGTTGTTGTCATTGTCAAAAACTACTTAGAGGTGTCAAGCACGGATAATCGTTGTTGAAAATGACTTTAGAGGGGGGTACGCATCGGACATGGACAAGATATCGAGGGTGTTGAGTAAGTAAAATTGCATGTGTTGTTGGGCCTCGATCACTAACACAATTGATATGGCAATATTTCTTAATCGAGTTTGGCCTTGAGAAGGCATAGTCCAGTTGAGGGGGTGCGACTTAAGTTTATTGAATCCTCAACTAGAATAGCTTCTTCGGACTTAGGACTTCTCTAGCGCCTACAGATGGACCCTCGGACATGAGAGAGACATCTTAAGAAATGTTGACCGCACCTGAGAGGTGAGAGCTCATATTCTAAAGGAGAGGTGCCTTACAAATGACTCATAGGTAGAGGGACAAATGACTTCTATACCCTTGGTGGGATGAGAGAGATAGATTATAGATTTGGCCTATAAATTAAGAGCATGATTCATGATGGATTATAGATTTGGTGGGCTGTTTCTTTTTTTAGACTTCTTTGCTTATGGACTTGTAGTTAACTTTTTATTTATTCTTGTCTCTCGTTCTCTCCTTGAGCAGATAGCCCCTTGAATGACGTTGACATCGACATTTTTGTCCGACTCATGGTAGAAGCGTGGTGAAAATTTTGTATTGGACTAAAGGTAGAAATCATGGACTGAGGCTGCTCGTAGGATGAGATTAAGAACTTGAAGAAAATCTTGGCCAATCCTTTGACGAAAAATTAGTTCAAGTGCTTGCATGAGCCGGATCTGCTTGCAGATCAATTAATCATGTCATTTCTTGCGTTGGCCCATAAACCTTAGGCTTGTTTTTGGTTTCTTGGATGGCCCGAGAAGAAAGGGCTTTGTCTTGGGCCTGTTAACACTGACTAGTCCAGATGGAATGTGGGCGGCCCATTGCCTCGCGCTATACATTAGCTCCTTTTCTCGGATTCAGAGCGTGTCTTCTTTCCCTGCCCCCCGCCGGAAAAAAGCAGCAAGGATGCTTACGTTCACACCGAAGTTGGACGAAGCTTCTCATTCTTCCAGTCGATGCTGTTCGTCAGGGGCACATGGCGACCATTCAGAACTCCAGCGGGGTTATAACAGAGGAAGGCTGCTGCCATCTCTGGTAATGTGTCCCTTGTTCGTTTTCCTCACCGTCGGCCGATGGCCCTACCGTAGGCGGCGGCGGAAGGTGGTGTTCTGGTGGCCTTGCTCGTTCTCCCGATCGCCGGCTGAGGGTCCCGCCGTACGTGGTGGTGGGAGGTGAAGTTTTAGAGACCACATCGTTGCTCTGAGAAGGATGGTGTGAGTTTGTGTCAAATATGTGTACGAGTGAGTTACAAACTGGACTAGAGAAGGCGTAGTGTTGTATTAGGGTACTACGGGGAGTCCTAGTAGGATACGGATAGAGTTAGAATTGGACTCGTGTATCCTGGCCTCCTACATAAGGAGGAGGGCACCACACATTGTAATCAAGCCAATACAAAGAGATCAAGGCAAGGGGAGCAGTGCCCGTAGTCAAGCCCCGTGGATGTAGGCCTTGTGGCCGAACCACGTTAAGAACGTCGTGTCTCTCATTGCCAATTTTGCGGTGTTCTCGGATTAGATCTACGCTTCCGCTGTGGCCTCGTGATTTTCGCAACAAGTGGTATCAGAGCGAGGTTCAGGTAGATCTTGAGGCGGTGCAGAATCTGGCGGGTATGAAACGGAGGATGGCGGCGTGTGTACAAGGCAAGGTGGAATCTGGAGCACGTCGTGAAATTTCACTTCAAAAGGACGCGGATATTTTCTACAATTTTTGTGGAATACCTAGTGCAAGGTGGAGCGAGAAAAAAAAAGAAATTGCGGCGTGCGGCAGCATGCGTCGGCGGCGCCGGCCGCGGGAGCCGCGGCACACGGCCGGCAGCCGCCCGAGCGCAACCAGCAGCCCAGGTCGGCGGAAGCAGCAACCCAGGAGCGGCCTGGGGCGGCCAGGTAGGCGGCGGCCCAAGCGCGCCGGCCAGTAGGCCTAGGCGGGGCGGCGGCCCAAGCGGCCCGAGGCGGAGGCGGCCGGCCTGGCACGCGGCCGGCCCAGGCGTGACCCTGGGAGTGGCGCGGCCTGGCGTGGCCCAGGTGGGGGGGCGACCTAGGCGCCGGCTCGGGGGGCCTAGTGCGGCCAGCCCAGGCGCGCGCGGCCAGCGGCCCGTGGAGGGGGCGCGGCCCAGGCGGGCGAGGCCGGTCCAGGCGCGGGCGCCGGCAGCCCAGACGGGCCCAGCCGGCAGGAGTAGGCCCAACTAAGGGGCGGGAGGCCAGGGGAGGCAGGCTGCCGGCCCAGGCGGCTCTCGTGCGGGCCCAGAAGGTGGCATTTGGCCGGCATTTTTTGAATGTTTTTCTAGCCAAATTTTGGGAAGGAATTCGTTTTTGGCTCAAATTCGAATTGGAGTCTGAATTTTGGGAGGAAAGGGACTCGGAGAAGGAGTTCGGCTTGAATTTAAGAGTCCAAGGACTGCTATATAAGCAGGGGTTAGGGGAGGCTTCAAGGGATGAGATCTCAGGAGTTGAAGCCTATAGGCAACCTAGAGACCATGTGATCTGGAGGAGCAGAGTACTCGGTGGTCCGGAGGTGAGGCATGGGACTCAGCATCAATTGTGGATAAATTGATGGAGAGAAAAGCAGCGGGGTTGAAATAAGTGTGGGCTGGCTACCCAGGAGATCTTCGACCAGGGCTACGGAGGCTCGACACAGGAATTGTGGCGAGGTGTGCGGCTGAAGGCGCACGGCAGGCAAAGATGGTCTCGAAAGACTGTCAAATGAAAGGATGAGGCAATTGTGAATTTGACTCAGCGAGATGACTCGGGATATGGCTGTAAAGTTTCTTCCGAATAAAGAAGGAAGTACAGTTGCAAGTGGAGTCATGGTGGAGTCAAGGAGTAGCAATGGAGTCTCATCGGCGGTTCAGGTCATTGAGCTGTAAAAGTGAATCTCAAGTCCAAGATACACGGAGGTTCACGCAAGACGGTTTCAATGTGGCGAAGGACATATTTGCCAAGGTGGAGTTTGTTGAGTTTGTGTCGAATATGTGTACGAGTGGGTTACAAGCTGGACTAGAGAAGGCGTAGTATTGTATTAGGGTACTACGGGGAGTCCTAGTAGGATACGGATAGAATTAGAATTAGACTCATGTATCCTGGCCTCCTATATAAGGAGGGGAGCATCACACAATGTAATCAAGCCAATACAAAGAGATCAAGGCAAGGGGAGGAGCGCTCGTAGTCAAGCCCCATGGATGTAGGCCTTGTGGCCGAACCATGTTAAAAATGTCGTGTCTCTCATTGCCAATTCTGTGGTGTCCTCGGATTAGATCTACGCTTCCGCCGTGGCCTCCTGATTTTCGCAACAGATGGTAACCGGTTTGAAGGAGTAAATGGGACGGCGTCAGTGACCAAAGGTGAAGCTGACGAACCGAGGGACAAGGTGCGGTGAAGCTGGCGGGGGCGCGTCGTCTGCCCGTCCACTCCGGTTGTCATCTCTCGCTGGTGGCGTGGCGTCCCTTCTATGGCGTGCAAGGAGGGTGACGGCAAACCCTCAGAGGCTTCCACTCCCCTATTTGCTCCTGGAGACCTTTCATTGGCTCCCGTGACTGCTCACTTCAACTCGCCGGTGCCTCTCCGGTAAGAAAAACAGGTGGTTATCTTGTTCTTTCTTTTTCCGACAATGCGTGTGCGCCTTGTAAATGAATGTCACCGCCGTGATCTCTTCTTGATTTCAGATTTGGTTCTGGGTAGAGATGCACGTAGTGTACTTGACCCAATCCTTTTACTGCTCTCGTGGGTGTATGCTCCTTGCCGTAGCATTCATTTGTGCTGAGGGTTGACTATGGGCATGTCGGTCACGGCGATCTATAGGGGCGGCTTTAGAGTGTTGGACAAAATACCTGACTGAAACGAGGGGGGCGAACCGATCTGAGCTACGCTGGAGTCAGGAGAGAAATGAGACCGGGCCGAATTGTTCTTGGTGGGGGCCCTATTCACCCGAATAGACTTGGTATTACATCGATTTCGGGGCGATGCATAGCTTCGGACTATCCTTTCTCAGGACCCGAGTAGCGCCATGAGGGAGACGGTTGAGTTGGGTCTTCGTGGCCTGGTAGCACTGGCTGGCACTCAGAACAAAAATTTAGGGTATGTAGGCCTTCCTGCAAGGAGGTTGCGTTGCATGTCTATGGGCAGGGAAAGCTTAAACCGATCCCACAAGTTCTTATGGACAACCGGCTTTGCCCCTACTCACATTATTGTAATTTGTATATGCTCGACAGGGAAGAGCAGTCAACAGTTTTGCCGCCGAGAGAGCATGCATAGTAGGCAACTAGAAAAACGACGTCCTATTTTTAGTATTCTTGTGCTGGTATGTTGAGTCTTTGTGCATATGTATTGTTTATTTTTATGAGAAAAATGCTAGCTAGAGTGCTAGACTTGCACAGATTACTAGCATCTGCACTTGAACAGTTCTTCGTCTTATCTCATAGTGGAGATGGAGCTTGCAACCGAGATGACACTTATGGTGACGACTTGATCATAGCAGAATCGGCTCTTGCAACAGGGTGTGCACACGGCAAAGATGGTGCTACTCACAGTGGAGGCGTGCTCACGGTGATGCAATGCTCATGGCAAAGATGATGCTTATGTTGGAGTCGTGGTCACAGTCAAGATAGCACCTGCAACCTATAACGGACGCATGCTCACCATGGGGACAGCACTCGCGACGTAGGCGGCGGTCCTGACGGCTCTGTTCCCATGGAGGAGAGGGCACTCATGACGGACACATGCTTTGGCGAAGATATTTCTTGCAGCAGTGGCGTGCTCATAGCGAGACGGTTCTCTCAGCGGAGGTGTGCTCACTGTGGAAACGGCTTTCACAACGAAGGCATGCTCACGACGAAGATGGTTCTTACAACGGAGATGTTCTCAATACAAAGATGGTTCTTACAACGGAGATGTTCTCACAACAAAGATGGTTCTTACGATGGAGACATGCTCACAAAGAAGATAGTTCTCGTGGTGGAGACGTGCTTGAAAGATCGAGGTTTATCGACTAGAGGGGGGTGAATAGGAGATTATCAAATTTTACTCTTATTAGTTAATTAGCATGCAAGGGTGAAGCAGATTTCAAAGGAGGCAACAAGAGCAAACTAAATCTAGCTCAAATTGAAGAACAATCAAGCAAATAGAAAGCTAGAAAGAGAACTCAAGGTTTAACCCGAAGTTTAAGTTGTTGGCAATAACTCTACGTTTTCGTTTGGAGAGGTTGAGCACTTAACTCCGAAGACACACAGTCTTCACCTTCTTCTCCTTGAGCTTAGTCCACTTAGGACTTGCTCAATCACTCTTGGTGGATCTTGAGGTGATCCCCGAACCTTCACAAACTATTGAAAGCAAATCCATAAATTGGAGCTCTTCAAGACGCCTAGCCGGCTAGGAGATGCCAAATCTCCAAGAGTAACAAGTTTGAACTCTAGGCTTGGAGAGAGTCTCTTTTTGCACTTAAGTGTCCTCCCGAGCCCGCAGGGGGTTAGGATATTTATAGCCACTGTTCAGAAAAGAGTCATTGGACACAAAGATTCCCCCTCGGCACAACCGGAATTCAAAACCAGAAGCACCGGGTTTCAAGCCAACGGTCAGATCTGAGGAACTTCAGATGCACAGCGAAAGTCTTCAACACAAAGTCGGTAGCTCCGAAAGGAACACGGTCACACCGGGATTGAAAAATATACTCCGCAGAGTTACTTCCAGAAGCAAATCCCGGTAGTGCCGACTTTGAAAACGGTTGAACCAAGTTCTGAAGAGTTGACGAGTTCTTCTTCCACAGAGAAGAAACTCAGTCAAACCGGAAATCAACTCCGTAGCACCGGTCGTCAAATTGACCTAAGTCCAGAAAAGATTCTCGGCATCACCGGAAACAAAACCGGTATGACCGAAGACATCACACAGAAGAGACTTGGTCTAGGGCAACTGAAGAACTAAGTCCAGAATAGATTCTTGGTACAACCGGAAACAAAACCGGTGCACCCGAAGACATCAAATATTTGGGACTTAGTCTAGGGCAGCTAAGTCCAGAAGAAATTCTCGGTACAACCGAAAACAAAACCGGTGTAACCGAAGACAAGTCATATGGGACTTAGACTGAGACAACACAAGACTTAAGTCCAGAAGAGATTTTCGGTGCAACCGGAAACAAAACCGGTAGAACCGAAGACAAAACGAACAGAACTTAGTCTAGAACAACAGAGGCATATCCCGAAAGCACCGGTCTTCGAAAAGCGGACATACCGGTTTCCGAAATATGAAACTAGGGCAAACCCTAAGCGGCAGGGTTCCCTAACTCTCCGACACAGAGGCCATTCTCAGCAGCACCGGTTTGAAGACCGGTCATGCCGCAATTGAAGCTCTTCGAGGCTTAAGACAACTAAGTCTTCAAACCTCGCAACAGAGGCCAATCTCGGTACAACCGATTCTTCAAACCGGTATAACCGAAAATCACAGTCTGTGTCTCAGAAAGAGATTTCAAAGAAGTCTTCTGAGATTTTGATTGAGCACACTTGAAGAACCTTCTTCTAACTTAGATATCTCACCCCTCTTAATAGGCGGCTTGTCCTATAGACTCAACTGATCCTTTGATCATATCAAAGACTAGAAAAACACCACTAATCTTCTAGGTCCAAGCCTTTCTTCATCTCTAGCTTTTTAGGGGTCGACACCCACTGGTTAAACCAACTACTTGGGGACTGTTTACCTAAATACACTTAGTAAACCATTAGTCCCTTAATCGTTTATCATTAATCATCAAAACCCATTAGGGGGCACTAGATGCACTTTCAGTGCTT